>OZ010789.1:49594597-50194597 GCA_963932465.1 Maratus speciosus
AGCTTTTTTTTAACAACTTCTTAAGTTCTCCAGATACTACATGAACGACGAAAAAAAAATCAGACTTCAACTACCACCAATTTTGAATATAAATCGCCTTCTTGGGGCCCTTAGTGCATCTTCTTTAAAAATGATCCGAATTCCTTGCAGTTTTCTTTACCATAGTTCTAGCGTCCTCTGATTACTTTAAAAAATACTAAAACGTGTATTTATACCAAACTACATGCCACTTAAGTCCCTTCCACCTTGGGGTCCGGTATGAGGCCCCTTGAAACTTTTGCACCATAAGTTATTAATAAATTGCCCCTCTTAATTCGATCTTCATTTTTGGAAACATTTTTCTATTTAGTTGTTCTCCAGTTTCTATATTCCAGTTGAAATCCTAGGGCACCTTAGGATCCTGTAAGGCCCGATCCGGAGTCCCTTCAACTTTTAGTGTGCTAGGTATTTTTTTACACCCTAATTTTCTCACCTTCTCATTGCATAATTTTAAAACTGAGTCTTGAACTCTTCTCCCTAGAACAACACCCTAATACTTTTATTGGCACTCTAGGGCCCTTTTTTAAGCATTTACCCTGTATTTGCGCTTTCGTTAAAATATTATTCTAATGATTATTTCATACCCTATGATTAATTTTGACTAATTGAAGATCTAAAACGCTAAGTAAGGGTTCTGCTCTCAACTATCAGTTTGACCCTTTTGGGCCCTCTGTTATAGCTTCCTTAAAAATGGTCCGATTCACAAACTTTTTTTTCTAACAAAATCTTAGGTTCTCCAGCTACTACATGAACGACAAAAAAAGTTGCAGACTTCAGCTACTGCTAATTTTGAATATTAATCGTCTTCTTGGGGCCTTTGTTGCAGCTTCTTTAAAAACTATCCTATTCCAATTTTCTTTAATGTAGTTTGAGCGTCTTCCAGCTACTTTAAAATCCCTAAAAAAATTTCTTATACCCAATTACATTCCAGTTAAGACTCCGGCCCCTAGATCGCGGTCCTTCTTTATACCTCAGCTACCACCTTTTTCGAACATTAATCTCCTTTTTCAGCATGAATTTACTTCTACTCACTACAGCCGTAAATTAAAAATCGGGTTACTTTAAAGGTAACTTTAGATAAGAGATTTCCACCGCTTATTGAATATCGTGTTAATGCTAACAGTAATTCATGAAATTTAGAAGGGGAGGGGACATCTTCCACCGCTTGGTGGCATGTTATTTCCTTAAGTTTAAGGGCCCAATTTCAACGGGATTTGCTTCATTCAACTTAGATTACAATTCAGCTACTTTCTGTATTATGAAATTTTATCTTAGACTTTAGTTACCAACATTTTCTAACATTAATGGTGCATTCTTTTTTTATTATTCTATGGGCTTGGTTCCTACGAGGCTTGGCTCACACAACATGGTTTTCGATTGTCTCCGGCACGTGCGGGCAGTTCCGGTAAATGGTGCCATCGGTAGTGGGGATCTAGATTATAGGTTCGTTCGGAAAGAAGTTTGATGGAAACACTGCGGAAGGCAGTGGGGCCTCCGAAATTAGGTTCATTTAAAAGAATTTCCAAAGATATAAAATCATACAAACTTAAGTTTTGTTTAAGATTTACAAACCCCGGACAACGCTGGGCGGGTCTGCTAGTGATTTAATAATAAAAAATAATATATAAGTGTAATTTCACTGATATAAATCTCAAATCCTTCATTTTTATTTCATAGAATTATTTTCTATAAAATTAATTTAAGCTTCCAGCCGATGACACGGAATTTTATTATTTTGTGGAATGATGATTTAAATCATTTCGTGCATTTGAATTCGTACGTTATTGACTCTATGTATTGATTTATTAAAAAAAGTGTAAAGTATTTTTTTAAAGTAAAAGCTAGCTGTATTTCAACACAATTTGTATAAATAAATAAAATGAATGTGTCCAAATTTCAAATCGTTGTATTATCTGTCTCTATTTACTATTTAATTTTCCGTTCTCAATTTTAAGTTATTTAGTCATTCTAAAGTTTCGTGCAAGAAAGGGCGATATCTGACTGCTAAAAAACGACTTGAAGTACTAATTTTATTATCTCATTTCAAATGTGTGAAATCGACGAAATTTTTTAGATTACTAAAATTCTATAAATAATTTAACAAATTTTAAAACACTTGAAAAGGAAGGTAAGAGTAAAATAATTTATAAATGTGTTGTATAACCGTTTTTTAAGACATAAAAATTGTTGTAATTTTTGTAACTTCAAAATATTATATTACTTTAATATTATAATTTCTTCATAATATAATAATAATAATAATTTAAATATAATAATCAATAAAGATTTAATAATAATATATAATAACAATAATATATATATATATATGTGTGTGTATATAATCATAATATCTCCGTTATAAATCTAAGATTCTTCCTTTTTCTTTCATGCAAATAACGATATTTCGAAAATTTGAAGTGTACAAACATTAAGAGCCATTCAGTATTTTTGAATACTTAAATAATTTAAAAAAAATAACTGTAGACATTTTTTTATAAATATTTCGTTTTAATTCTATCTACTTTTGTATATACTACTTTGATTTAGCATTAATTGAAAATATTCTTTTAGCTGTAGATAAGTAAATAAAAAGTTTAAATTCAATTTATATTTTAGCTAAAACAGAAATGTAATTGAAAAATATTCTTATTTATAAATCTACCATGTAGAAATTATAAAGGAGAAAAACGAAAAAAAAACATTCTTTATACAACATATGAATTCAAATCTTTTTTAGATTTATGTTTAAAAAACGGGAATGCAATGAACGTGATAACTTACATCTTAAGCTACAGTATATCTGTTTATTTTTAAATCTTATGTTATAAAAGTAATTAGAATTCAAATTGTCCACTAAAAAAAACTATGAGGCGTCGATATGCTATTTCTTTTGGTCAGCAATTAAAATGTCATCTCTACAAAATAACCTTCCGTTGTATAAGCCAGCCGTAAAGCAAAGCAGATGTAAAATTGTACATTTAAATACTCTACTGTAATTCTTTAAAATTCTAAGCATTGCACATATTCAATTTTTATACCGTCGTATTGGAAAAAAAATGTACCTTTAATCATTTCTGTTGAAGGTAAAGGAAAAATAGTTGGAAAATAGTAATTACATCTTTTGGTTGCCATTTTCCCATAACAGCTGAAAATAAATATAATTAAAATACGTGCTATTTTGAAAATATATAAATGAATGATTTCCAATACAACATGGAGCTATTACAAACTATATTTAATTTTAAGTATCTATAATAATATTACAAATAAATGAAGACATATGATTAGATTGTCGATACTTTTTGTTGAGTTTCTTGAATTACGATATTTCTTTTTTTGAATTTGTGAATTATTCAGCGATAGTGATGTCATATGCATATGTTACTGTAGATGTTGTTTAAGCCTGGATCGTAAATGAAGAATTCTTCAGCGGATGCGAATGACATCATTTTATATAAAATAAAAGCTTGTATTTCAAGTCTTAAAACTGAAATATGTTTTGTCCTATCTATATACATATATGTTTTCTTCATCGGGGATGACATTAAATTCTGAAAAAGTAGAAATCATTTTTCTAGTTTTAAATATTATTTGTCCCATGTGATGAATAAATTTATCATATAATGAAAATTACTCTCCAATACTTCTAATATCGAATAAGGTCAAAGTGGATTAGGTTTAAGCATATTTTCGATTTTAAATTACAAAATGAGAAATGTAATCATATAATATATGCTTAACGACTGTCTATTAATTTACAAAAAGAGTGCACTAAATGAAATTGGTACTTTTATAGATGTTTATTTGTTTTTTTTAGGTCAATCATAATACTGCTGTTTTCAAAAGTCATAATAAATGACTCCATGCAGTGTTTGTAACTCACAGGAGAACAGTACAATTTTTGAATTTTTTTTTATCAATTCATACATTAAAAATGCATGATGCAGTATCGCATTTTGTGAACCTCAATGGTTTAAAAAATGATATCCGCATGTTGTAGAATTGACATAATAGATTTTGAATTAAAAATTGTAACTTTTGAAGCTGCGATTTGTTCAGGCCCATGGCCTACAGTGCGCCAGCACTGTTTTCTTGACCATGGGACATTAGGTGCAATTCAGGATTCCTCATGATACGCTAAATAAATTCATGTTCCAAACCAGGAGTACCACGAACTGTGCACTTTTTGTTCGTTAAACGGTTTAATAAGAAAGCTATCCATTGTGATATTAATTCTGCTTACTGTGAACATGCAATATCTCACCGTAACACTACCGTAACAATTCACAGTAACAATTTTAAAATCATATAAATAATACCTTAACCTTCTCACCGTCGCGAAATGATAACCGTTCACTTATCTCCAGGTTTCACTGCAATAGAAGCATTCTTTAAATTAATATAATTCTACAGATATAGTCCAGTTGAAAAAAAAAGTTATGATTCATACTCTCAAGGCTTATATACCAATACAAAAAAAAAAAAAAAAAAAAAAAAAAAAAAAAAAAAATCTCATCAAATTGAAAAAAACAAAAAAAAAATCCTTTTTAGCATTTTAAAAAAATTACAGGGAAAATAACATTACAATTTCACCCTTTTGCTCGGCCTTCAGTGGGTTAAAAGCCGACTTTAAAACTTTACCTATGCGGAAATAATTTATATCTAAATGAAGATTTTGAGACTTCCAGGCATAAAAATCGTGTTTATGCCATAAGTTTCTAAACTATATGTGTTTAAGAGACAGAAACTTAAGATTCCTCAAAATTTCTTTATGAAGCATTGGTCCGGTCGTCAAGGCATTACGAAAAGCTCATTAAACACGCATGTACAATCGTGGAAGAAAAAGTAAACACCTCCTACTAACTCCTCAACAAATTATCGTAGAAGAAAATTACTGATACTGAACGATTGAAAATAAAGTCTACTTTTAAATGATGTATGTACAATTTGCTTAGGGGCCCATCTATGTATAAAAACGAACCAAAACTTCATTTTTTTTTCAATAGCAATACCCAGTTTTGACAGCATAAATGACAGCTACACCTTTCAGTTAGCCCAATAACAAATTTTTATGCCATTCGTACCATAAGTTTCCGAGAAATTAATTATTTTAAAAGGAGTGTATTATAAGGACTGTATCCAAATTGAAATTCGGTACTCGATTGTTAACTGAGAGAGCCCCCTTCTTGATCAAGGCACCAACCGCCAATCAAGGAGTCGATGAAGCCTACTAGATTACAGGAGAGTAGAAGAAATTTCAAAATATCTAGTCACTTCTATCATAGTCGGCCCCTTAAAGCGTATTTTAAGCATAATTTGAAAACTACTTGGAAGAAATATGCGAAAGTTTGGATTTCTATAAAGCAGGACTTAATAAATCTAATTCCATCAAAAAATTGTAGGTTGCATTTCTTAATTTTTTCGAATAATAATTTCATAATTCATATCATAAAATTATAAAAATTGCTACTTCAGCGTATTTATGTTTGGGTATATCAGTATTATCGCTACAAAAAATATTAGCGCATTAGGAGCATAATTTCAGGAGATATAAATAAAAATTTGAAAATGTAATTTAACATTAGAAGCCCTAAATTTTGAATGTTTATAATTCAAAAACTTATCATTCAAATGACTTGAAATTTTGTGTCTAAGCATAGTTTGAACCGAAGTTTTGAAATATCTCGTTAAAATTGGGTATTGCATTGAAAAAAAAATGAAGTTTGGATTCGTTTTAATACATAGATGGCCACCTAAGTAAATTTTATGTAAATCATTTAAAAGTAGACTTTATTTCCATTCGTTCGGTACCAGTAACTTTCGTCTAAGATAATTTGTTGAGGAGTTAGCAGTGGGTGTTTACTTTTTTTTTCCACGACTGTACCAAAAAAACAGTTAACTGTACTTCTTTCGGAAACTCCATAAACTCCATAACTATATGCTAGTAATACAGACATCTTCTGATTATAATATATTGACAACTAACGCGAAATGTAACTTATTTCTTGATTCACCCACGGGTATAAAAGTGTTGTGTTTCTAAAAGTGTAAAAGGCGAAAGTAACAAGAACCAAAATGAATGTTTTTACCAATTATTTTAAACTCGCCATGTTTTTGGTTCTGTTTATTATTCTTTGTACACGTTAACCCCATATACAATAAAATTCTGATTTTCATTTTGAAATAAATGTAAAAACGTTTGAAACAGAGAATCATTTAAATTTATTAAAACTTAGTACATCTCTAATGATAGACTTTAAGTTAGAGAAGTTTTTTATGTAACAGAATTGAAATCGTCATAAATTTTCTTTTGATATGTGGATAAATGATTTTTTTCGTTGTTGTTGTTCATATGGCGTAAGTTCAATGTTGTAGACCGATTTTTTAAAACATTTTTCATGCCTTAAAATATCTGTTAAAAATGAAGAGCTGTTAAATTTTAGTCCTAATAATAAAATATAAAAGGTTTGAAATGCTAATGCTATACAATATATAAGATGTAAAATGTGGTGAGAAAAATTCTAATTTATTTTGACGAGAGACCATTTTTAAAAATAACAAAAATAAAAATTGTAAGCTAAAAAATAATAATGAAATTGAATAATTTTCCATGTGATAAAAAAAATTGCTTTTTTCTACTCACAATGAAAAAACTATGTTCTACTTAATATGAGAAAAAAAAAATACTGCAGTGATAAAAAGAGGCAAATCTAATTAGAGGAATAATTAATTTGGAGATATTTCTTTCGCAGGTGCTGCTATTTGATTATTTTTATGATATTATGAAATTGAATCCGTTTTTTCACAAGTAATGCACAACGAAATTTATTTTCATGCATTAAATTTCATAATGCTTTTACTATTTGTTTTTATATATATAACGCTCTATGTGATTGCAAATTATTGTTAAAGTAAACTATTATATATATATATATATATATATATATATTACTTCTATAAAAAAATATAAAAAACATGTCTATAAAAATTAAATAGAATATTACACTTTTTTAGTATTAAGTTTATTTAATTTTTCATCTCTCTACAGCTTGATATAATTGTATCACTTCAATTTTTTTACACGAATTACAAAATACGAAGTTCAAAAGTTAAGAAAATTTTATCGGAAATAGGCATTTTTACATTTGTAGCAGCTTTGCATATTATTATTCATGTATATTTTTCTGAAAATGAATATCATTTCCAATTTAATATATATATATATATATATATATATATATATTACATTTATAACGTAAGGTTTACGATAATTTCCGAGAAATTCTTGTTTTCAAAGTAGATTTTAATTATTATTGTTGCATTATGTGGTATTTTGATATATTGTATTGATATCTTGTTTAAATTAGAAATTGTGATTTATTAAGCTTTGTTGTTTTACTAAAAATGAATTTTCAAATGAAACTGCACTTGTGTGTCTCTTTGGATGGGTACAAAAAAATATCCTTCAAATGATCAATGCACGAAAATGCATGTATCTAAAAGGTTTAATAAAAATATGACGTAAAATACAGGTGCCCAGCAAACACATACCTTTCGGCACACGATCGGATCGCAGCCGGCAGTGTCGGTTAAGTGTCGGCATGGGCACAGTGATTTCGGTGAAGAGTCGGCAGCATGTCAGCAACTGAAACATAAGAATCTGCTTTTTCGACTGCCGGTTACCGTAATCGGTCCACTTACGGTTATATATCGGCAAGCGACTTGCACCGGCAAGTGACGCAGGACCGATATGTGATATCTGATAGTGGCCCGATTAGATTTGCCAACATCGGTCCGAATTTGGAATTTTTAGTCTTAGCCGACATTTTTTTTTCTTTTTCTTAATTTTGTTTGAATTTGAGTTTTGATAAGATATGTATATTTCGTGTATTTCATATGAAATTCTAACAGTAATAAACAAAAAACAAAAAAAAAAAAAAAAAAAAAAAAACTCTTATATAAATACATTTTTAAAAGCTGTTATTGAATTCATTTTAAAAAGGTTTACAATTATTTGAATCATCAAAAGAGTTTCTTAAATCGCCCCTTACAATTATTATTCGTTATAAAGTTAATCGTAGAAAAAAAAATCATAAATTAATTATTTTCTAACTATATATTCATTTTAAAAGCAACAGCTATGTTTCTTATTTTATTTAAAAATCAAATTATTAAAAAAGTGCTTAAAATTACTTTACAAGTTATAAAAATATAAAAAAACTACCCAACTTAAGCATTAAAATTTAAAAGAAAGATTCAGAAATCTCCCACTTCTAAAAAACTATTTACCAAAAAAAAAAAAAAAAAAAAAAAAAAAAAAAAAAGATAAATTAATATTTCTATTTTATTTTGATGATTAAAAAATGTTGATAAGTAAAATAATCATTTTTGCTACTTAATCATTAAAAATATATTCTACATTAAATCATCAAATGATAAGAAATGATCTCTTATTCTAATTAAAAGTGATTAATTACCAACTTCTTTTTTTATTAAAACTAGCTTTTCTATGTTACAAATATATATTTCCTGAATTAACGCATTTAATTATTTATAATTCCTAAAGAGAAAATTTTATTAAGAGAAAAACCTCTGAAAGTCCCTTATTTTATTTAATAAGCATTCTAAAATTTATAAGAAAGATTTAGAAATATCCCCATTTAAAAATTATCTTCCAAAAGAAAAAGAAATGTAAATTAATATTTTTATTTTATTTTTAAATTAAAAATATTGATAAATAAAAAATTAATATTGCAACATACTCATTAAATATATGTTCTACTTTAAATCATCAAAACGACATAAAATGAATTCTTATTCTAATTAAAAGTTAATAATTACTAACTTTTTATTTATTAAAATACATTTTTTCTGGTTAAAAAAAATATATTTTATTAATTAACGCAACGCATGTAATTACATTATAATCCCAATAAGAAAAGTTGATTAACTGAACAAGACCTCTAAAAATATTTTTTTAATACTTAATTATTCTTAAATTTATGTCTATTCTTTATTATTCTTAATTATATCTATATCTTAATTGAACTTAAAAATATTCTTAAATTCGTTTGCTTTAACGAATTCTATAAGATATTTATTTCATTAATTTAAATATTAAATTAACTTTTAAATAAACGCGCGTAAGACAATTATAAATAAATAAATAAATAATAAAATAAAAACAGTTCAAAATTCTAATGTTCCCATCTACCTTTAAGGGTGTATTCGAAAAAATATTTTTCCACCCTCAACAGCTCGAAATTTTCCGATACATTTTCAGACTCATTTTTAAAAGTAAAAACATGAAACTTGCTGGGGTGATTTCTGAAGACATGTTTAACATGCCGTGTGATTTCATTTTCAGCTCAATTAATTAGAATTTGATTTTTAAGCAATTATTTTCTCAGTATGACAATTTTTTTCATTCCCAGATCGCCCGCTTCGGAAAAATCAGTTCAAAACGCCAACTTTGACAGCGTTTTTTACAGTATTTTCTGCATTTATCAAAAAATTATTAAGCACGGCACATTATGTAGTTTCTAAATAAGAGAATTTCCCAGTTTGATGCGTTTGAGAGCAAAAATGAATTTTAAAATGAATCAGAAAATAAGCAGTTTGGATCGGAATACACCCTTAATGGCAAACTATTACGTATCGATAAGACTTCCCCTTATTACCTCATACAATCCTCCTCTGATCAAGTCTGAGTGGTCAAGTGGTTAAGGACTCTACTTCCTGTCCTTGGGTACCCTGGATCAAAACCAGCCTCAGCCAGCGCCGAAACACGTTCTTTTCAAATATGCATTCCGCGATGTCTCATAGATGGCGCCATGAAAACAGATTTTTTTTTCAATTGATGCTGGTGTCGGGCTGCGACCGGCATTCGTATGGATAGCTATCGGTGTGCTGCCGGCATAGTGTTTTGCTGATACTGGACCGGCTGTGCGCCTATCTGTCGGGCGTCACTCGCCCGGCGTGTCGAAAAAGATACGGAACCGGTACGGCAGCCGGTATCGTGCCGATACCGTCGGTAACGGCAAAGCGGCTGTCGGCCGATTGTTTACCGTTAGCTCTGTGTTAGCTGGGTGTGTATTTAAGCAAAATATGTATTATCACTGGATTATTCAATATTCTTATATGACTGAAACTTTGGAAATTCTTGTGTGTATTAAAGTCACTTAAAGTCAACCCTCTCGCTGCGTACTTATTTTATCAAAATAGATTTAAAAATTGCCTACTTAATTCCTTCTAATTTCCTTAATTTTCAAAACAAAACTTTTCGTCGGATTTAGTCGGGAAAATGTTCCGATTAGATAAGGCAAAATTTACAATAAAAAGTAACTGGTGGGAATGATCAAGGCGGGTTAATTAGACGGAGAAAATGCATCCCCGATGAAATCTCGGGTTGCGCAAATTTTGCCCGAGAAACTCTCGGATTGCGCAGCGAGAGGGTTAAAATTACTTTTGAAAATCTGGCATTTTACATTTCATTTGTATACAGTTCTAGAATTGATCCCAATGTCCTTCAGCTCCATGAAAATTATAAACTCAAAAACATAAATTAATAGAATTTTACATAAATTATTAGAAACATATACCAAGGTCAGTGTTTACTCCTCTCTACTATGACTACCTCGAAGCTGTCCCTTTACCGATAATTGCCAATAATTTATACAATATATATTTGTGCGTGTAAAATTTGTGTTAAATATATTTTCAATCCAAAAAATCAAGAAAAGCTGGGTAAAGTGCATTAGTGTCAAATAGATAAAAAGATTCGCCTGCAATATACAAGACAGCAAATGATTAGCCCCATTCTTTTTCTTATAATTACTTTTTTACATGCATATTACAATGTCTGGTCATAGAGGGAGCGAGGTCAGGTCACTCACTCGGGGAATAAAAACCCAGCGGTCGAAAATACTCAAAATAAAAAGAAGAAACTTAATAATTTTGTTGTTGTTGCTTTGAGTCACATATAAATTAGGTACATTTCGAATGAAATACTACCTATTACATTCTCCCCTATGTTGGAATTTCTGAAAAAATTTTGCAGATCTAAACCGATCATGACCCATAGAACCCAAAACTACCCTCAGTAAAAATCTTTATCTATCTATCTATCTCTCTCTCTCTCTCTTCTCTCTCTCTCTCTCTCTCTCTCTCTCTCTCTCTCTCTCTCTCTATATATATATATATATATATATATATATCACTTTCTTCTGAACACGATAACTTCCACAATTCTGCACAAATCTTTTCCAAACTGATACATAAAATCAAGGGGCATAAAATCTCGGTCAAGTTTGTTAATGGGCAAAATCGGACCAAGGGGATGGAAATAGGGAGAGGTTTTGTGAAAACCGAAAAACCACCATAACTTTTTAATTTTTGAATATATCAAATCAGTTTAGTTTTTATTGCCTCTAAAAATAGGGCAAAAAGTTTATGTATCACAGATTTTGATAAAATAAAAAATGGGCTCAAGGGGCGCAAAAAATATGGTTTTGGGGAGAAAAAAATTCATAACTTCGTCATTTCTCAAGATATAAAATCCAATTAATTTCATTATAAATCTCCTTAATATTATCTACAACTTTTATATTCACAAGTTTTCGATAGGACCAATTCGTACCGCAAAAAAAAGAATAAAACGAAAAAAAGGGGGGGGGTGTTGAAGAAGAAAAAAATCCATAACTCCGTCAATCCACAAGCTATAAAATCCTCATGAATTTACTATATATCTTCTTAATATTGTCTACAACATTTATATAGACAAGTTTCTGACAAGACCAATTCTTACAGCAAAAACAAATAAAAAATACATAGGGGTTGAAGAAAAAATCATCTTACTAAGGGTGTATTCAAATACAAACTGCTTATTTTCTTACTCATTTTTAAATTCATTTTTGTTCTCAAACGCATCCAATTGGTAGTTTCTCTTATTCAAAAACTGTATAATGTACCGTAATGATCGATTTTTTGATAGAGGCAGAATATCTTTCAAAAAATGATGTCAAAGTAGACATTTTGAACAGAATTTCCCGAAGCGATTGTCTTAGAAACGAAAAATATTTTTCTACTGAGAAAATAATTGTTTATAAATCAAGTTCCTATTAATTAAACGAAAAAAAAAAAAAAAAAAAAAACAGGTCGCTTATAAATCTCTCCAAAAATTACGTCAGAAAGTTTCATAATTTTTCTATTAAAAATGAATCTGAAAATATGGCAGAAAATTTCAAGTTGTTGAGCAGGGAAAAGCATTTTTTTTTAATACCTCCTTAACATAATTCTGATAAAACCGGCCATTATATAAAAATGAAATCAAAACTTGTCAAAAGCGGCCAGATAAAATTATTAAAGTGGATTTATCTCTAATTATGGTTTAGTTTTTGCTGGTGAAATTAGTATACTTAACTTCGAAATCTACCGACACCTGCAGTCCGGGCCGGTAGGGATTTTTTTTAAAATTAGCATTAGGATCAGGAAAGTATCTAGACATATCAATCTATAAATAAGAAGAGTTTGTACAAGTGATAATTCCCCAAAACTGGTGTAAATAGTACAGGAAGATATTTTACAATCCGGGAATTCATTTTTATGCTTACAGCATATCCAGGTTTTTTAGCTCCTAAAACAATCTGTCTCGTATCACTATGACATTAAAGTGCCTCCTTTGTAATAATTTGTAATGCTAAAACAACAGTAAAATCAGGAAAAATGAAATCTGTCTATTATGGAATATTTTCTTAAATGAAAAAAACTGCATGGTTTCAACAGAAATAATATCCACCATTATATCTGCTTAGACGGAAACCTGTATAAAGCGGAATTATTTCCGCTTCATTTCGATTTTTTTTACAGGTTTTAATGCATAAATATTTCACAAAGCTGGTTATATATTTAAATATTATGTATGTTACACATTTTGAATTTTAAAATAAGTCCGCTAATAGAAATTCTGTTTGTAAATTTACTTTGCGGAGAAAAAGTTGTGTGTGGGGGCGACAAAATCCATGTTTGCCCCAGGTGAAAATATTGCTAGTTCCGGTCCTGAAAGGAGTGCACAAAGTAAAATGCTTTAGTAAAACCCTTTAAAAGAAAAAATTGAGTATAGCATTTGCAGCGGTACAGTAAAAAAATCTCCCACAGGGCGCCATGGCTAAAAGTTGAACCTGCCTATATCCACCAAAATTATTTTTCTCTTCCTTTTGCCATTTCTAGGCGGTTTGCCACCATAGGCGGAAATTGAGAAAGGTCGCAATGTTCCTTTTGGTGCAATTATTTTTTGCATTACTTTTGGTGCATTACTTTTTGCATTACTTTTGAGGCAATTGTTTTTTGCAACAAACCAGATCCAATCTTAGAGAGAGGAGGCGAGCTTGGGCGACTGTCCGTGATAAAAAGGAAAACAAACCTCACCATGACGCCATGAATAGTAAAGTTGCATCCGCCCCTGCTTTTACCTTCCCAAATTACGCCTCAAAGGGCGCGAGGTCTGGCAACTGTAAACGACTAAAAACTGAGGGTTGAAATATATGCTAAATATAATAGTAAACCTCCGTTTTTAATGTTTTTTTTTTTTTTTTTTTTTTTTTTTTTAAGAACATAGCCCGAACTAAAACTAGGGAGTGCAGAGGGTGGTATGTGCTCCAGGCGCCAGAAAAAGGCGAAGGGGGCACCAAATGAAGATTTTGTTTGTCATTTCATACAAAATTGCATGTATATATATGAAATACTAAGAAACTCGCATGCTAATGATAAACCTATGGCAGCGTTCTTTTCAAATTTCTCGCTTTCATTTTAATATTTTAAAACGATTTTTTTTCTTAGGATGGTTTAGTTTGATCTTTAGCGTTGCTATACTTTTAGGTTTCGAAACCGGTACTGAAAGTGAAAGTAACTTTATAAAAGCAACCGGCAACCAAAATCGAAAAAATAAACACTAACCAGGTTAGAATTCAACCTCAGCTTTTCTAAGCCAAAAAAATCATCTAAAACTATCCATATGCTAGCGAGAAAATTGAAAAAGAACGCTCGCATACGTTTCGCATTAGCGTTCCAGTTTTTTCTCGTGATTAGTGTAGGCTCTAACGCTCAAGCTAATGCTAATCCAATGGGAGCGTTGTTTACATATTTCTTGCTCTAATTTTAATTACTAAATGATTTTTATTTATTTATTTATATATTTATTTTTTGCGTATGGTACCTGAGCTCGATAACTTTTACTGTGCGTGCGGAGATGTGTGTGTGTGTGGGGGGGGGAGGGGGGCGCCAAAATCGACGTTTTCCCCGGACGCAAAAAGCTATTTTCGGCCCTGAACGTACGATTGATATTAAGGTTGTACTTATTGTGCAAATTATTAAACACGTTCATTAGTCACTCTTTTAAAAGGATATGTGATTGTGTATTATACATGGGATTTTCGGATAAATTAATTTGAAATTTATATTCTTATATTTTTGGATTGTGATTTATTGAAACTTTTACAAAAACGATAAATGCCAGTGATTTTCATTTTTTTTCCAAGATGCAAATCAAATTTAAACCCATTTAGTATGTAGAATTTCTCCCACTCCCTCTTCCCCCAAAACAAAAAAGCTTTAGTTCTCAACCATTAATACGGTGCTGGCCATTCATTGATATTTGGTCAGTAGTTGTAACTTGATGGGTGATAGAAAAATTTTCCCTAACGGCAAAGCTGGTGTCCAGTCACCCAGCTAGTTTGAATGGCAGTGAATAACCTGGTCACACAAAGAACTTCTTTGACCTCTGAACTTGTGTTACCCCTTTGTGCAAAGTAAGATAATAGGAGCGTCTCTAAATAACTCCTCCCCATACACCTATACACACTATGATTTAATCTGATCTGGTCATTTGTGGGAAGGTCCTCGTAGTTAAATGTTGTTATCATTATCTTTTAAACTGATCAAGAATGATTGACTCACGCAAAAACAAACGCGATATAAAAGCAGGAAATTGTTATAGAAAACTCAATAAAAAGAGATGTCACGAAGCACGTCATGCTTCTAAATTCACACAAGTCTCGCTTCAGAAGGACGAAAATGGAACAGAAGATAAGAATATACAGAACTGCTTGTTTTAGTAAATTAATAACTTTTACAGTAAAAAAAAAATCTCAAATCAAAAATGTGATTATTTTTGACGCATTCATAAACTGATTTCTATTCTTATTTGCCTGAAAATTACAGATGTTTGCATTTCAGGTGCTTAAGAATCGAGTAGCGATCTCCTTTTTTTTTTTTTTACTTTTTTTCTAATTCGAAGCAGCTTGATTTAAAGGAGAATATTAAATGGATCCGCGTTGTAATTGTCAGCCTTCGAATTTGGAAATCAAAAGTCCAACTTTGATGTTATTTTATTTTTAAAAAAATCGGAGTTGTTTAGAAAGAAAACTTTATTCTATTTCATAAAAGCATCTTAATTGCAAGGCTACCACTGCTGAATGACATTGAAAATAGTAGCTTTTATAGCCTCCAATGAAAAAAAAAATACTAGCATTTGTTCGAAAATAGTAGCCAAAATAGTCGCAGTTTAAAAAGTGGAGAAAAAAATTACCCAAAACAACTGAAAGGACATTACGAATGTCCACATCTCATTTTACAGTTCATGCTTCTGCTCAAATCACTGAATGATAGAGAATGATTTTTTCAAATGAGAAAGCAAGTTATCCAGGGAATAAGGCCTTAATGTTTCAGTTGTGAAGCAAGTAAGCTTGGTTCTTGCAAAATAAAAATTATGTACAGGACCAGGAAACATAGCAGTAAAAACTTCTTGCAGATGTGTTCTTGTAGAGTGGGTTTGTATAGCTTTTGAGATTTCCTGACTAATGTGGTGGTACGACACTATTTAGATTTCAAATTTTTAGTTACTATTAAATAATGTATGGTGAACTATTTTATCATTATTTAATATTATATGTGTTCCATTATTTCAGAGAATGTCATTTGTTTCTGGTGCACTAAAATTGAAAAAAGAAAGAAAGAAACCTCTAATCGTGGTATTTTATTTATTTTTTAACATCACCACAGAAAATCTGTATGGAATCTTATGGTCACCATACATTATTTCTTAATAACTGTCTGATATACGGTGGCTTGGGAAACAATTTTTTTTTATTTTATTTTTACAGATAGGATTAACGGTAGTACTAAAAGTTGTGTTGGTCAATATTTGTACATTGTACCATGGCTAATCATTCTGTACCTGAATTTCTTAAACATACTTTCATTCATTTTACTTATTGCTACAAAATTTCACAAATTTCGGGTGGTAGATAATATAGTATTTTTATTAAAATAATTAATAAAGTGTCCATATTAGGTTTAAATAGAAAAAAGGTAAAACCATCTATCGATTTTAATGCTTTTATTTGTAGTAATAAATGTTTTCAATGAATTTTTGTTGAAATATTTAAATATAATTTAATATTAGGGCTTAATTTAAAAACAAAATGCGTAAAAATATTTTATTGATATATTTAAGCACCATTTAATTATTACATTATTCTGTATTTAAAAAAAACTTGTAATAAGTTTTATTTCAACAGATCTAAACAACTTAAATCACAAAACCATATTTATTTCTTAACAGTACAAAACCATCTTTAATCGGATACATCGGAAAAAAATTATAAAAATGCACCCGTAGTAATAACTGATTGCGTTTTCAAATATCCTATAAAGTTCAGCTCCTCGTGCCCGAGCATCTACCTCCCTTGCTGATGCCTAATTTATAAAATAAATATGTGTCAAACAATTTGTAAAAATTTGGCGTTAGTTTAAATACGTTTAGATATGAAAAATGTAAAAGTGTTATAAAGAAATTTAAAAGTTAACATTTTTAAAATTTTTATAAAAAGCTGATTTCATTTAGTGATCTTTTGGATGCATTTGTATATTTTTTTGTTGTTGTTTATTTTAGAAATTTAAACTATAATTTAGGTATAGGTATACTCTTAGAAATATAAGAATAATATCTATAAAAGCAAAAATAATTTACACGTTTCCCAAAATATATGGTTTTTTTGACATATACCCGGTTGTAACAAAAATCAAAATACTTCGGTAAGCAAAAAATAAAAGTTCTGAAAAACTTTTTTACTGTATAATATATATATAGTTTTATTTATATTAAGGACAGCACCTTCTTATACTTGACATAAATGGAATAACATTTTATTTTATACATATAAATGACATATAAATTAAGATAAAAGAAAGCGGTATTACATTTTTTCATGATGCGTTGCGAAAACGCAAACGTCTGTGGAAATCAACTACATTTTTGCCATATGAAAATCTTTAAAACATTTGCTATTTAGAGGCACATTACATTTACTACACATAATTATAGTTTGACGTCTACAATATCTGTTCTTGAATTGCTGAATTTTATTTCATTCTTTATAGTGCATGCATGAAAATGTTCCATATTTTATCAATAAAAATTACCAAAACATTCTGTACTTTTTCACTCGTATTTCTAAATTTTTACAACTCGAATCAATTAACAATTTTTTCCTTAAGACTAAAACGCATATGTACGATATTTGATGATAAATTTATTGAAAACATATTGATTAAAAAAAAAATCATAATGTTGCGGAAACGTCAGTCTTTAATGAGTTAAATTCAAAAGAAAGTTATAAACTATTAAATTAATGCTAAAGTTTAAAAATATTACTTCTCATGTATGAACGAATAAGTGAAACACAAAAATGCATGAAATAATATTATTTTCCTTTTTAACACTTTTCAACAAATTTGAAAAGTGTTTATGCATTCGGTTTGTCTGTTTGTCTATCCGTCTGGCCACGCTATAATTCCCGTAAATATACTCGGAATTGATAATCCATATTTAGGGTTACCTAACGATGTTTGGTATTGCATATGAAGTATGTGGAATTAATATTTTTTATTTACAGAGCTACCCAAAAGAATTCCATTACAAATTGCTATTTGGCGAAAAATAGTTTGCAGAGCATTTTAATGACATTACGCTGTTTCAAATGTATTTAAACTGATATAAATCATTGAATTTCACTACAAGATAATTACGACAGAATGCGGTATTCATATCATTTGTCGTTCATTTACAGGGGACATACAAAAGAAATCGGTTTCAATACATTGAGTAATAATTGCTGAAGTGCGTTTTCAATTTCGGCATGTGCTTTTAAATTTAACTGTTTTAATCATATACAGTGCTGCTCAAAGTATTCAGATAATTTTCCGAATGTAGATGCGAACAGCTGAAATTGGGTTTTCAAATGTATTATGCGTTTCCATATGGTTGAATTAGACATAATATTTTAACTTATTAAACTATGAAGTTTTGTTACATTATTCTGAATGTTGTTCTGAAGTATTTCATAATCTATGCTTGACGCATGATTTTTCTTTCTTGTTTGCCTTTCATTTAACAAGCATAAAAAGAAACAGAAAAACGTACACGAAGTTGGGGAAACAGAATCCCGCGAATCTTTGTCCAATGATAGAGTATATATAGAAGATAAACTTAACACAAGGATAAAGCGCAATATGCAAGTTGGTCTTAAAAAACAAGAAACAAAGTCACCCAATTTTAACCCTTTAGTACATAATCGGATAAATTACACACATTTATGTGGCAGGATTTGTAATTTTCACTTTCGTAACTTTGTGGGTTTAAAACCCCGAACAGACCCCTTTTTTGCTATGAATTGAGTCTTCTGAAATACATTCTTCAATATTTGTAAATTTAGAAACTTCTTCATTAAACATGTTTTATTTTATCATTTTATATACGACTCTACACTAAAGAAATACTTCTAGTCTCCGCAAAAGTTTAAAAACAAAATGCCATACTCATTCGATCTGCTGCAGATGGCTGCTAAAACTGTAACAAAAACATGAGTAAACATTCTAAATCCACCCTGTTTATTGTTAATAGCGTACATGTTATCACCTCATAAAAATCACCTGCAAATCTACGTAATTAATAAATATTAAGGTCCATGAAAAGTTTTTTTATTGTCGAACACTGCTGTTCTAATTCCACACATAAGATCCCGTGATTTTAAGAAATAAAAAAAATCGTATATTAATTGAATATTTTTTTAAAGTATTAGAAAAAGATGAAGTTAAAATACAAAATTTACATTTTTTCAGCACAGTTTAATTCATTTCGCTGCGAAGAATAGAGGTTTATTCGTATATAAAAAAAAATAAATAAATAGGAATAAAATAAAAATTTTGCTGTTTGAGGAAATTCAAATTATGCATTTTTTATTATTTTTATTTATTTATTTATTCATTTATTTTGCTTTTCATTAGATCCATAAAACTGCCATAAAATTGCAATTACTTTATAAATAAATAAGTATAAAGGTGTGCGCCCAGAAGAATGTTTTTATTTATATTTAGCTTAAATTTAAATAATAATAATCACAATAATAATAATAATAATATATTTTTTTATCTGTAGTTGAAAAATAATTAATCATTATTTTGTCTGCTGAAAAGAAAAAGTCTTGTCAGTTTATCGCACCCACAAAGTTCCGAAACTGAAAATTTAAAAGTCTGGCATTCCACCAACCGGCCTCTCAGAAATGCGTGTAATTTATCCGATTATGTACTAAAGCGTCAAAATTGGGTGACTGTGGGGCTTTCTTTTTTAATCCCCCCCCCCTTTCAAATTGCATTTTATCCTTGTGATCTAATTATCTACTAACTATCCTCTATCATTCCACAAAGGTTCGTCGGATTCTGTGTTCTCAACATCATGTCCTCTCCTTATTAGGCTAACAACGAAAAATATAGTCATATATGTCCTCAAATTCAATATTCAATTTTTTGCGGAAAATATGTTGGTAACAATCCTCTACAAATATATTACATTAGTATAATTTATCCGGCATATAAAAATTTTAAAATCCTACCTATTTTATTGCATTATATATCTTTTCCTAACATACTTTAAATCATTATTAATTTAACCCTCTGAGCGTGCGAGGACTTTTTTGCATTTTAATAAGAATGTTTGTATAAGTAATGCTAATTAAAATTTTCTTTCCGTGTTTGTTTCTAAAATACGCTTCATCTTTCTTTGTTTTACGCATATATTTAAATGCATGCCTGTGATAAATATTTTTGTCTAAGGCCTATTTAACTTGTTTTTGGGATACGGAAATATACGGGCAAACCACGAAACCAAAAAATACTTGCAACATTTTAAAGAAAAAAGTTGTTGAGCATTCCAAACTAGATTCTGAATTCTTTTAATATGGAATTATTTAAGCAACCCATGTTTTTTTTCTTTTATCATTATGTAAAAAAAACATTTTTTTAAATAAATTGATAATTATGTATATTGACGATTGTATAGTGAAATAGTATTCATAAATCTAAAATTTGAAGCTAAAGAGTTCAAATATCAGTAAAAATAAAATAATAATAAATTATGCTTTAAATAAATGGAATTGCTTACTTTAACATTTTTTCTATATTTACAATCGTAAAAAGTTCTTTATAAATAACAAAAGTATTTTAAAATGCTAGAACGACAAAAAACTATTCACAGTTATTTCTAAATTTGACATCTTACCTTTTAGTACTCACAGAAGATTAATGATTTTAAAACGTTTCATGCCTTATTTTAAATCCCTTTCAATGGAGCTTAAACTATACAAATTTTAAGAAAAATGGTCCTCGAAATATGACGTATTCAACAGATCTCTTTTCAACAACTGTTTAAGTTTGCTATTTGATATTATAATTCATGCCGTTACATAAAATTTGTCCCAGGTAAAGATTAGTGCTATTCTTTTTAAGGTTATTTGCCTAAAATGAAAAACGGATAAGTGTTTATGACTTTGATAAATGACTTTTCCTCAGAGTGAAAAAAAAATTATTTTTTGAAAATTTTGATCAGTGACTGCATAAATGAGTAATCCATGTTTTTAAGGCTGATTTCTATTCCTGTTGAGTTTCAAAAATCTGTTAAATGATAGTTTAAAAAAATGATTTTTTTTTCATCGTAGGAATTAAAAATTAAGTATTTCTGATTAAAGCGATCTATTATATATATATAATACTTTCTTACGTTACAAATAATGTATTGTGATGTTTTCTTGTAATCAAGTTTAAAAAGTTTGTAAACACAACAAGTATTAAAATTATTTAAGTGTGTTTTTTTATTTATTTACAATAAAATACTCACATAAATGCCTGATTGATGCCCGAAAGTACTAGGTTTTTTTTAAATATATTGATTTGTAAAAAAACACCATTAACTAAATTTAGTACTGTTTACAAATTTTTCAATTTTTTAGTGTTAAGACGACTTAAGTACTTCAAGAAATTGATTTGCAATATCATTTTTAATTCTTGCAATCAGTTAAGTAGGAAGAACGATTTACATAAAAATATTATTCTATTATGAAGATTTACAAAAAAAAATATTATTTATTATCGGATATTATATTGGTACTGTTCGGATTTTTAAAAGCATAATATTCAATAGATGGATATCGTTCCAAAATCAATAATGAACTGCCGATATTTTTGTTAATTTCATCGGTAAGCAATTATTATGTTTAATGTTTTTCTTTTTCTTTTGTAATTAGCTACATTTTGGGTCGTTTTTCCTTAGTGGAAAACCGAAATTTTTAGACAATTAGTAAAAAAATTGAAGTAAAAATCTGTTCACGTGATTAGATATTTATTGCATTTTTATTTAATTTTTTTTTTCTCGCTAACGATAAAATTATAGATTAAAAATTGATTAACCATTTTTTTAAATATTAAAAACATTTTGAAAGTTCTAGGGCAAGACTAAAAGAAAATAGAAAAACTTAAATCATCGTAAAGTGTATTTAAGATTTTTTCTACGTGGTGTTTGGACGACTTACTTATTGCGTATTTGGTTCAAACTACTTTACGTTACAGGAAAACCCAGGTATTGGGTACTACGGATATATTCTATTGGGTATAATTACGATTTACTGCAGAGTAAATTGCAGTGATGAGCTTTCTTTACCCCTCTCCCCCTTATTGTCAGTGGTTTTGATAGTCTGCAAAAACTTTTCAAAATCTTTCCTGTTGCCTGGTGTCGAGCAATATCAATTTTTATTCAGCTTTTTTTTCCCCCTTGATAATGCTTTAGCTTTAGCTGAAAGCGCTTGGAAAGCTTTAAATAGTTTTCACATCTAGCGTTGTTAATTTTTAAAACAACTTTGTATATATTTTATCAACACCTACTTTAGTAATGAATTTTAATTAAATATTTTTATGAATGTTTTCATGTATTTTATATAGTAAAGAATGTGAATTTATCTTTCCGAGCAGCCGCTATTTATGAAATCAGTTTATTAGTATCAGCTTAATATTTTATGTTGTTTAGTTAACATATAAATACTCCTTGAAGTGTTCAAATATGCATTTAGTTCCCACTGAACAATATAATTTTAAACATTCTTGAAAAACCGTGTCAACCCAAACTCGACCACACCTCGAAAAATTGACGTAAACCCGAAAAGAACCCAATCCTTAAAAAAAAAAAAAAAAAAACGTAATATTATCACGATCGGGACAAAAATACAGATCGGGTAATGTTCGTATAAAATAGGATTCCCGTACAGATGCAAAACTCTGTTCGACTTCAAGTTATGTTGTATCTCCATTTACATTATTTCCCTGTAATCGAAGCATTACAAATGACAACTTTAAAAATTATTCTAAAATATTAATCTAAATTATCCAAAAATTAAGTTTCAAATGTGGAATTTTGTTGCCACATCTGAGATCAAATTCTTTCTTCTTATTGCTTTGTTGTAACGTTTGCTTACTTTAAATTTGCATTTCTATCGCAATATGTTAAAAAATAAACAATTAGTTTTAAAAAATCAAAAAACCCGACTGCGTAAAAAGCGAAATAATTAATTATTTATCATCAATGTGAAACTATTTTTTATTTTCAATTCCTACTATTAGCTCACACTCCTGCTATATATATCTTGTTCAAATTTTCAATCGTTATTAAAATACTTATTATTCATCCAATCAAGCTCAAATAAATTTCTTATAACTTGTAGTGGATAACACTTGATGTTAATCATGTTTTTTGAAATATAAATTCATTAATTAAGTTAAATTAATTAATTTTCAATAATCGAGAGAGAACTCTTCTTGATCAAGGTATTTTAAGACAGAGAGGGCCCTCATCTTGATCAATGCATTTTAAGCGCCACTCAAGTGGAAAGAAGAATGGGAGAAAAAAATTCTTTTTTTGACCTAGGTTGGAATTGACTTAAAATATTTTTTTATATTACTTGTTTATATTACTTACCTATTTTTTTATTTTCTTGTATTGGTGACTTTTAAGTGGTGTTTAATTGTTAGTTCCTATTTATAAAAACTGTTTTGATGAGGTCTATAGATGTCTATGACGGTTAGAGTTGCAGTAAAGCTAGAGATCCTACCTACACAACTTCCAGGTTGTATAATATTTTAGCGGATATTCTGACTGTAAAATAGTCAGTGAAACATCGTCTTCATTTTGAAAGACCTATCCAATGATATGTCACTCTATAGGGTGCGTAATTTTTTTTTCGTCTCTGAAGCCATTTTGTATTTTACGGTCGCCATTTTTAATTTATAAAAACAAAACCTAGCCTATAACCATCGGGCCGTTAAGACGAATTGATAGAGATCTCATTCATTAAAAAACATCCAGCCGTTGGGATGTTTCGAGGGTATAAAGAAATCCACATACACAGATATGCGTGAAACACATAACCCTTCCTTTCAGTCGGGTAAAAATGTTTTGGAAATATTTTTCTATATGTTTGAACATAACTTTTGATCCTGAGAATTATTTATGACCAAACAACACTATCGTATGATAATTGCTTGATTACTTTTTATATTTTAAAAATTTTCAAGAACTTTTGGTTCACACTGAAAGTTTATCGACAGAAAATGTACAATGATTTATTAAAAAAACCAAAACGAAAAAGTAAATATTTTAAAATTGTGTTTTACGATAAGAGATTTTTTTTTTTATGTTTCTAGTAGACTTTAAAAAAAGACAAATTAAAATGCAGTATTAGAGATATCTGTCATTAATAATCTTCCTTGAAGGCAAATAATAAAAATCGATATTTTTTATACAATTTGCATGTTCTAATGTAGCATGAACTCAATAAATTCTGGCGATCAAAATAGAATGAGATAAGGGTGATTTATATGTTAACGTTACAAGACTTTTAAAAATCTGATTTTTTACATTGACTTATGGTTATCACAAAAATGTAGATTTAAAATAAAATTGAATAATGATAAATGAGATAAAAATTAATGAAATAGAAATTTAAATAATAGCTTTTGATAAAATGAATAGTTTTATTGATGTGGCTTTTTCTGAATATAGGTTAGAATTATCAGCGTTACAAAATTAAAAAAAAAATAAATGTGTTTTATCGTAGTTAAATTGCGATTAATTATAAATAATTAAATGTACGACATATTCTATGTCCTATGTTCATAAAATTCAGAAAATGTTTTCGGCTAAAAAAATCGGAATGCGTTTATTTTTTTAAGAGATTACATTTGTATTTTGAGTTTTGTACAGCTTTCTTTAGGGATTATCAGGACTGTGTGTATTATTTATGATTTCTAAAGAATATTTCCCAACTGTTCTATTCCCCGTATTTAAAAGGGAAATTTGTAATAATAATACACAATTAAAGCATTACAAATACATAAATAAGACAAAGACTAACATTCAAAAATAGTGGTACTCAAAGGAAATGACCATATGCAAGCTGATAATTAAAAATTGTATTAAAAACATTTTCAGGAATGTTCATAAATACAAATAAAACCAATTTCAGCGATATAATTATAATTTTCAAAACTTAATGCAAAAAATAAATTGATAAAAATACATGAGTGTTAAGGTATGTTTTATAAAGTTATGCAATACATTTTGTGACAAAATAGCATATAACTTTTCTTATTTTTTAATATGGAAGTCTTCCAAAAAAGAATGCGTAAGGTGAAATCTTACTGTGATTTAACAGGCAAATTATTTTTTATACAATGTTGTCCTTTATTTTTCAAAATATTACTTGCAAATTATTTGCTTATATAACTTTTTTCTCAATTTCATTTCCTTCAAGAATCTTAGTTATATAATTATTCTGTTATATCAAAAATTTCTTGAAACATTAGGATTAGATATTAATGCTACATTAGGCCTCTCTTTGAAACTGTAGAATATTTTTAGATACTATTCTACATATAAAATATGAAAATTGTAAAATGTCCTTAACATTGAAGAAAAGGTTCAAGAAAATTCAATATTGCTTCAAGATAACATTTTATTGTGTGAAATTTTATTTTCACAAATCTCTAGAAAAAAGGAGTAACCAAACATGATATTTTCAAAACTGATAAAAATGTATTTATAAAATAAGTGTTCCAACGGAGTTAATTTCAGGAACATTTCAGTAAATATTGGAAATTTCATTTTTTCTAGGATTAAGGATTAATATTTCTCCAAAAATATTTCTGATAACAACGAAATGACTTCCGGACTAACAGGAAATTAGAATTTTAGACACATGAAACTATGATTGAAGAGTAACTGACCTGTCCTCAACTGTATTTCAATTATAACCAGTTCCACAGGTCGGATTACGCCGGAGAAAACATCCAACAGAAAATCTGGATAGAAATATCTTCCTTATTTAAACTCTTGTATCATGCTGTCATAATAAAGGCATAAATACCCATTCATTTTTACTGGTGAAGTCTGCTCAAGCGATTGTCAATCCTTGTGGTCCCGCCATATTGTGACAACTCAAACAATCATTCTGTCAATGACAGTGAATGTTGGTACCGCAAAGGCAAACTTCCATCAGTAAATTTTAATACAAATTTTCACTTTATATAAACACCTTATAGATCCAGCATTTCAGACATAAATAAAGCAAAGATATCTACTCGTTTTCACTGGTGAATTTTACCTTGGCGTTAATCACTCAATGATAAAATGTAAACTAACAAAAGTCGCGATCTTGTGACTACCTCCTCTGTAATTTTTCTTTTAGCCGCCGGTTGACAATACACTACCTATCTTTCCTCTTTGTTTATAGTTCCATTGTTATACAAGATATGCGTTAACATTCTGTTATGCAAAGAAATGTGTCTTCAATGATTTTTGTGTGCAAGAAATAAAAAAGCTTCAATTAGTACATCTTTATGTTTGGTTATTGAAAAGAAACTTTTAAACTCTTGATGCAGGACTTGCATTCAAAAATGCTTCTGTAGGTTTCTTTTTTTTTTTTAAGTTTTCTTTTATTTTCTCCGCTCAACCCCTCTTTTTTTTTGCATGTACCGTATCACCAAAAAATTTTAATGATAGCTAGAATCGAGTTCTAATTAATCAAAAAAAAATTCTTTATAATAGTACGTGGTTTATTTTGTCCTACTGAATCATGTGCATATTAAAATGAGCACAAACATTGACATTTTAAAATGTATCCTTAGATCAAGGGAGCCCGAAAGAAGGCTACAATTTTTACACTTTGTCGTAAATCTTCCCAGAAGAAGTCAAAAGAAGAGGATCCTAATCTTAAATCTACGTGCAAAATTTTATTTTATAACTTTTCAAAAAATCAGACAATCAAATTTTATTATTTTAACAGGATTCAATAAACAGACTCAAGCGTAGTTATGTCATTATTTGAATTCAAAAACGTATTTTGTATGTGCAAATTAATAATAAATTCAAATGAAAAATAAAGAATTATACACCACGTGAATTTGTGTACAAAAATCCCTATCGTCAAAAACATGAGATCTAACACTATTTTAACCGGTGTAAATTAACACGTTTTAAAAGTTTCAATTTATATTTTTTCATTTGTAATTTTTAGATTGAAACAATTATAAATCATTTTAAATACATTGAAGACATTTTCATGCTCAACACATTAAAAAATTACAAGCAAAAGAACCACAAATCAAATCTTAAAAAATATATCATTTGACACTTGAAGAAATGGTGTTAACTTTTTATCTCATTTTAGTACACAGTTTTCAATATACATTTAAGTTTTACTTTTCGACTCTCAAAAGGGGACATTTTCTGATATCAAGGCATCCACAGAAAAAGAAAAATCTTTGACAGTCACCAGAAAAAATAGTTCTTTTAGTTAAACAGCAAATATTAAAATGTATTCAGTATAATAAATAAGCAAAGAAGCACTCGGTTACTTTTTTAGAAAACAAATGTGTGTATTTGGAATTCTTTTTTCTTTTCAAATGTTGGGTCTAGACTCCAGTGACGGTGGTCTACAACATGATTTTTCTAGCTTAGTAATTCTAGGAATGTTTTTAATTTTAATTTTTGTTTTATCTTTGTAATTTATATTTAGTCTTTTTTGTGTGTAAATGCTTAACTGGGTTTCATAATATTTAATAATGTTCTTGCATTATTAATTATTTTTAAATGAATATAACTAAATTCCAAATAGTTATACACTACTTTTGAACTTTATTTTTAATGGATTCATATACTATTTTTAAAAGTTGTTTTAATGACTCCTAATGTTTTGGAAAGTCACTTGCACCTCTGGATTTAAATTCGCACTGCAACTTAGGAAGTTCATAAAAGAGCTTACGTTGAGTCATTGTTCTAGTTTAGGAACTTCATGGGATTTCAAGCAGATGCAAACTTTACGACGTGTCCAAGCAAAACAATTCTTCTCGAACACAGGGAATCTAAAATAAAGCTCTAATCGTAGACTAAAATAATTAAGAGTGAGTATCATTATAGATATAAGCCAAGTTTAGAAATATAAAAAGCAAATATAATAAGCAAAAATTTAGAAATATAATAAATAATGAAAAAAAAAATAAAGTAATAACATAAAAAATAAATGAAATTAAAATATTATAAAGATCAACTCTTCGAAGGAGTAAAGTCGAAGAATAACAGGCAATTTCCAATAACAGGCCATGCAATTTTCTGTTAGAAGTATCAGTCTCTGTATTTTATTTCTTGTCAAACAATGTGAGGCAGATTTTGAGGGATTCAAAGTTGCCAACAACTTTACGCCAAGCCAAAAAATAATTTATTTAAAAAGAGAATAGAACAAAAATAATAGCAGTTGTGAGAAACTCAAATCTCACAAAAAATGCATAAGTTTTTGAAAAGAGTTTTAACAGGAGAACGTCCGATAATTTCGATAGCCTAGAACAGCCGCCGGTCCCATTATGAGACCACTAATTAAATTGTGAAAAATAGATGCAACAAATTCTAATTTAACACTGTATTGGAACACTGTACTTTAATTAAGCTTATACTGTTACATTTTTACAAAAGAACGGTATTTTATTTTATAGAAAAAAACTTTAAATGAAGTTTCATTTCACACTTAAAGAAAAGGAAGTGAAGATATAAAAAAAAAGAGAGATAAATGTGATAATCTTCTTCACATTATAATATTTATGAATATGTTTACATTATGTAAAATATTTTATATCATAAACCTGCCTTAAGCACAAAATTTCCAGTTATTTTCGTTACATTTTCACTATACCATCTTCATGCACAAACAGCATTTTTTGTTTGTGGAATTCCCTGTACATCTTTTAATTTCATTTTTTCTGCATTTAAGATAAATTTCTTAATTTAATTTCGGTATATAATTTTGATAAGTGGCACATTTTTTTTAACCCTTTAAATAAATTCTTTAAATAATTACTGGTGAAAGTAGCATAGCCACGAAAGCCTCGCCATCTGGCAGAAGGTGTGTGTCGCCCTAAACCAAGCAACTCTTCCGGGCTCTAACCCGTTTTATATTGTAATATTTTTTGTTGTGATGCGTTGCTTTGGGAGTTGGACTGCCGGAACCATGTCTCTGGGGAAAAGTCAATCCGGGGTGACTATGCGTAGGCGGAGGTTGATTAACACTGTATTGGATCATTGTACCTTAATTAAGCTTATACTGTTACATTTTCACTAAAGAACGGTGATGCATTTTATTGAAAAACTAGCAGAACTACCCGGCTTCGCTCGTGTCAATAATAAGGGTCCTCCTAGGTAAAATACATTAAGACGTTGAGGCCCCACCAGTGGCTGAGAGGTTCTGCTCTCGAAGCTGGTAGACGGGAGTTGATAGACGGGCTGGTAGACGGGACCACGATTGGGTTCGAACCCAGCACGGGTTCGAACCCAATCGTGCCCGTCGGCCTAACTGTTTCGGAGTTTTCGTGGTTTTCTTCGAAGCCGTGGATTTCCATGTGTAAATACGGGTTAGGTTCCCTTAGAAAGACCCCCACGAAGGGCATTCCCCCTAGGGCCTATATCCCAAGAGTAGATAATCGGCCGTCAAAAATCAGCCAAAATCAGCCAGCCAATCAGTGAGCCATTAAGACGTAGAGTGCCAAAGTGACTGACACTGAAGCTGAAAAATTTACAATGTTTAAATAATTTTTAATAACGTATAATCCTGTAATAAATAAAAGGAAGGAAATTTTAAATAAATTTTCTGTAATTACCTAAAACAGTATATATATTTTTAGTTTTATATCATATTTCAGACCGTCAATCATCGGCTAATGACGTGTTCTAAACGGAAAGTTGTGTGCCAGTCACCGGTAATTGACGTGGCGCTTAATAATACGGTAATAAAATAAAATAATACGGCAATAACAATAACTGAGATTGGTGCATTCCCGTCCACGAATCGTTAAAAATACCATTAAGAAATATAAATATAAGTAAAATAGTCTTAATTACGTCTACTATTAACTATACAATAATAGTATGTATTCCAAACAAATATCAAAACATATATTAAAATTCAATTATTTGCATAAAATACGCCATTTCAATAAAAAACGCATTAAAAATACTAAAAACTTACATGTTTCGACTCTTTCATTATGTCATCTTCAGAATATACAAAAAAAAACTACAAACACAATGCCAATTGTGACATTATACTGATGATGGCAACGACCTAACACATAAATTGTGCCTTTACTGAAATTTTTTCAACTTCTCACCATCATACAATTTCGTTTTTCACACTGTCGAATATAAAAAAGTTCTTTTGAATGAAATTTATTTGAAAATTGTATCTCAATTTTCTCATTTGAATGGATTTTTAAGTAATTTTCAATCATGGATATTTTTTAATTTGCATGCAGCCCAATTACGAAATATATACCTGTTTGCTCTCAATGCAATATTATCAAGAAAAGACATTGCTATGAGTAACTCTAGCTTCATATTGCTGGTGGCAACAACCTAACCCAATTTCAAATTTAACTTTTACTGCGATTTGACCTTTAAACATCGCACATTTGATTGTTCAAACGTCTAATAGAATACGAAAAGTACTTTCAGAAATATTTGTTTGAAAAGCTTATCTCAATTTACAGATAGTTTATCCATTTTAAATTAATTTTCAGTAACGGAGATATTTTTAAATATACCCGTAACCCAAATAAGAAAGGTAAATCCGTCTGCTATTACTGCAATATTATGATGAAAAGACATATCTATGAGTAATGCCTAGCATCATATTGTTGGTGGCAACAACCTAACCGTACCATAAATTATGCTTTTACTGCAATTTGATCTTTAAACCTCAAACACCCGATCAATTCAACGTCAAACAGAAAACAAAAACACTTTCAGTAATTTGTTTTAAAAGTTTATCTCAAATCACAGATTTTTTATGTTTTTTTTACTGTAATTTTCAAGCTTGAATTTTTTTAAATATGCCGGAAACCCAGTTACAAAATATTAACTTTATTCCTGAAAAACATTGTAAATAATTCAGTTTTTGTTTGCTTTTGTGTACTTTTACATAACTAAATTGGTAAATTTCAGTATTTTTTTTTTTTTTTTCGTGCGGAAATCTCATTCCGGCTGCTTATAACTTGAGTCTTCTGAAATAATTTTAATTCAACTAGCCCAAATAAATTATCAGTTAGGTTTTGGTGCGTAAGATTGTTATACCCTGATTAGCATAGAATTATAGGGGAAAATTCCATAATCATGTGGAACCCGATTATGAACTATTAGTCTTTTTAAAAATTCTCAATGGATTTCATTGGAATACATTGTTTGTTAGATAATTTTACTAAAATATTGCATATAGTTTTACGTCGCTTTGTTATAAAATTATCGAAGGAAGTTCAACAGCTAGGTGAGCCCAATTATAAAAGATTAGCCTTTTTTAAATGTTCTACTGGAAAGATTTTGATGAAATTTGCAATGTTACTTTGCACCCAAATTTCTGGAATAGTTTTGGTACATAATATTTTGTTGTACATGCTTTGTTATAGAATTAGCTGAAATGTTTTTTGAGGAATAAGTTTAGTATATTGCATATCCGTCTATCATTCTTAGACCCAATCCTACAGTAAATGATCAATTAAAAAATTTTGTCCTTAACAGCCGAAATTTTGTATTACACATTAGAGACTATAATAGCGCAGTGATGATGGTATCGTTTTCAGCCATACGAAAGGACGTTTGAGATAAAGATACTTATTACTTTAAAATGGAAGATCAAATTCACCGATATTTTTCCTTTAATTCAAGATTTGTTCGGAGAAACCGATCACCTCAGCGGGCGAAATATGCTACTCAGATAAATAAGTGATCGACTAAATCGAAAATACAAAAGTACCTTTCCATGATGTTGTTAAGAAATCTAACAAATATACTAAAGATTAAAAATATTTTCGTGTTTCAAATTGATGTTTTAATTCAAATGAATTTTATGTTTGTTTTATTAACGGTCAGTACATATCAGGCATCTTTAACACATGTATACAAAGATTCATTGCCGCTAATTTTTAAATGTAAACTCACATTTCCATTTATAAAATCCAAATCCACAGCCGTTAAAATAAAAATGACAATAATTTCCAAAAGCGTTCAATCATAATGTTAGTCATAAAATTTTGTTTAAAAAGACAAAAAAAGCTTACCCTGAAAAATAGTAGCTATGATATAATTTCTATTTAATATAAATCGTAGAAAAATCGTATGTTATATAACTCTGTTCGATATAAATCGTACAATGTTATCACTGCATTTCAAGTATTAAAACATTTATCTAAATGGTATAATTAAAGATACATCATTACAAAGAAATAAGAAATAAATTATAGCAGCCGGCTCTTAGAATCAGTTTGAAATCATATTGACGAAATGGATGTCATATCTAGCAAACGATTTTTTGCATTATTAACTTTTTCCTGAATTGTTTTCTTGAAATTGAAACGTCTGTATTAGAACACATTTGTTAACTTTAGAAATATTCAAATGAAGATACTACGTCATTTTAACACACGTTTAGTTAAAAGTTTTACATATACATAGGGAAAATTTTCGTTTGGCAAATAAAAACGAAATACACGCGTTATCATTTTCTTTAAATTACTGTGCCGTTTTTAGGGTGTGGCAACAGGAAAGAAATGATTGAATTAGAAAATTTAAAAAGAGATATTTCTATAATGATAAATTATGGAATGTGGTAGAAAAAATGTGTAAATAGTGGTTTTAGGATATTTTTTAAATTTGACAGCTTTCTTTTCCACGTTTTAAAACATATGTACAGCAAGCTTTATGCACATCTCTCAAAAACTGAAGATTTGTATAAGGGCATACATACAGAGAAGGGCTTTTATATATGCGAGTTGGAACCCGTCCAAATTCGAAGAATTAAAAAGTTTAGAATGGAACTCTTCGATCGAATTTATAATAAACCTACGAAAATAATTACAATACAAAATTTATCTCGCATTGGTTGTCTAACTCTTAAAACAAATAATGATTTTAACCTAAAATTACCAAAATATTATTGCCACAAACTTCAACTTTTTAAATTATTGAAAAATTTAACTGTATTATAATACGTAATCAAGATGAGTAATTAAGTTGAATTTATCGATTGAGGCTCTACAATATCAGTAAAAAGGATTTCGCTTTGTCACATCATAAAATACCCCCCCCCCCCCCCCATAAAATCTAAACTGTACGTTATTTTCACATTTTCAAAATATACGTACGCACTTTTCAAATTCACAATTTAAAAGTATTTTAACGCGCAATACATTATAAAGAAAAGGTTTTCAAAACTTAAAGTCACGTTTGTCCGAAACCACGTTTCATGTTAATATTCGCACAAACTTTAATTTCTAATCTCAGAACCGGCGAAAATTTACCATTCAGAAATTTCTCTTTAGTTGACATAGTATTGACCATTTAGTATTGATCAAATATTTAGTTTAATCAAAGAAAATGGTCGTTTTGTTTTAAATATGACATCATTTTTACTCACTAAATCATTTTGCCTAGCGTCTTAATCTCAGTATCAGCGTAATGTAAAAATATTGAAATATCTTCTTCAATCTTTTGATTTATGACGAAGAATGCGTGTTTTAGGTAGCTTTCATTACAAAAAGCTACCTATTGCAGCTGTTCGGAGGAAAGCGATTTCAAAAAATTTTGGTATATTTTCATCGATCATGACCCCCAGACCCCGAAACCACCCTCCGTTCAAAAGTTTATATATATATATATATATATATATATATATATATATCCATATATATATATATATATATATCTGACCCGTGTCATACTGTAACTCTCAAATTTATGAACCGATTTGGATGTAATTCGGTATGTACATAGTAAATACCAATGTCTCGACCGAGTTCGTTGGCCAGCTTCCTCCGCAATTTTGTTTCAAAATGGCGGCCATTTAAAATTTTCTTTAAAATTTAAAATTTGAAATGTGGTACCAAAAAATTGAAAATAGAAAAATATTTTTTTCTTATGTGTTTGACCTTTATACAAAGATTCCGGAGCAGTTTTTGTTTCGTCTATATCTTAAAAAATGGCTGAGTTATAGCATTTTGAATTTCTAGCGTGGCTGACATTTTGAAACGTCCTGATTTTTTTTCACGCGATAACAGGCGTATATTTGAACCGATTTGGATGTAACTTCGTTTGTACATAGTGCATACCAATGTCTCGGCCGAGTTCGTTGGCCAGCTTCATCCGCCATCTTGTTTAAAAATGGCAGCCATTTAAATTTTAAAGAAAAATTTAAATTTGAAATGTGGTACCAAAAAATTGAAAATTGAAAAAATATTATTTCCTTATGTGTTTGAGCTTGATACAAAGATTCTGGAGCATTTTTTGTTTCGTCTATATCTTAAAAAATGGCTGAGTTATAGCATATTGAATTTCTATTGTGGCTGACATTTTAAAACGACCTGATTTTTGTCACGCTATAACAAGCGTATTTATGAACCGATTTGGATGTTACTTGGTCTGTACATAGTACATACCAATGTCTCGACCGAGTTCGTTGACCATCTTCATTCGCTATCTTGTTTCAAAAGTGTTGCCATTTAAAAAAAATTAAATTTAAAATTTAAAATGAGGTATTAAAAAATTGGAAAATGAAAAAGATTTTTTTATGTGTTTGTCCTTGATACAAAGATTCCGGAGCAGATTTTTTTTCTGAAAATTTGTTCTTTTGTTTATATCTTAAAAAAATGGTTGAATTATAGCACTTTGAATTTCTGGTATGGCTAACATTTTGAAACGATCTTGTATTTGTCACGCGATAACACACGTATTCGCCTATTTCCATGTAAGAAGGCATGTAGATAGTATACATCAACATCTCAGCCAAATATAAGTTACTTTAAATAAAAGCAGCTTCGATAAAGCTGACTAATTTCGCGAAATTCTCATTCATAATGATTTACTATTGATAAAAATTAGTATTGAATCTCCTATATTCGGTTTCCAATAATTGAGCTTCGTGTGTTTGAATAATATAAGTTGGCTTTTTTAAAATAAGGAATTTGAAAGCTACCTCTTCCTCCCGGCACTGGCCGGAAGGACTTTTTTTTATGGCTGACGTCATTTTCTGTTCAAATATTAGAAAAAAGTTGCTTTTATTTGTAATGTGAAAATGGCATCAATAAGGATATAATCAATAAAAATAAATAAACCATGACTATTTTCCCTTTACTTTTAACAGACATGAAGTACTTCAGTTGCCACAATTACAAAATTGGTACTAAAAACTATAAAAAAATTAATATCTCAAAAATAAATTGAGATAAGCTTTCAAACAAATTGCATTTAAAAGAACATTTTTTTCCCTATACGACAGTGTAAAAATTAAAACTGTGCGATGTGTAGAAGTTTAAAAATTTGCAGTAGCGAAAATTGCAAAACTGAAATTTAATTTCAAATTTCAAAGTGTTGCCATTCGCAGAATGACGTATGCGTTACGCACAGATATGTTTGTCCTTTATAATATAGATAGATAATTTTAAATGAAGTTTCATTTCACGCTTAAAGAAAAGGAAGCGAAGATATTTAAAAATAAGGAAACAAATGTGATAATTTTCTTCACATTATAATATTAAAGAATGTGTTGGCATTATGTAAAATATTTTATCCTACATACTTTATGTATTCATTCCAGTTATGAGAGATCTTTTTCAGTACATTTTCACTATACCATCTTCATGCACGAACAGCGTTTTTTTGTTTGTGGCATTGCCATTACACATTTTAATTTCATATTTTCTTCATTTAAAATAATTTTTTTGGTTTAATTTCGGTATATAATTTTGATTGGTGGCACATATTTTTGTCATTTAAATAAATCCTTTAAATAATTGCTGGTGAAGGTAGCATAGCCACAAAGCTTCACCAACTGGCAGGAAGTGTGTGTTGCCGGGAACCAAGCACCTCTTCCGACCTCTTCCCCGTTTTATGTTGTGATGTGTTGCTTTGGGTGTTGCACTGCCGGAACCATGTCTCTGAGGCAAAATCCAATTCGGCTTGACTATTCGTAGATAGGGGTTGCTGCGACAGCCGGTCGGAGAAGCAGTTTACTTCTTCTTTCTTGTTGCAAGTGAGAACTTTGTGTCTTGGTGGTGACACGTTTATGGTGACTTTGTACATCTGGGTGGGTCGAGAGCTGCGATCTTTCATGGCTTTGACTTCTGCTAGTTGTCCTAAGGAGCGATGAACCACCGCTTCCGCTCTTGTAAGCCTAAGGGGGCATGGGGTGACTCTTAGATGTGTAATGCCATATTGTCAGTCTAAAATGTGTTTGCCTTCAGCTGAATGGAGCGATTGTTCCGTCATGTTCGATATGTAGCTCTCTAAGCGATGTACATTTTTATGAGACACTTTGTGTACCAGAGGGGTAGTCGCGACCCCTCGAGGTGTAATGCTAGCGATGGTAGGTGTGGAAAATTTGAAATGTGGAGAACGTATCGAACTGACAGTGTCGATTTGACGGCATCCGTTGTTCAGCGGTGGACCATAATGTATTGTTTTAACTGACCACGGCGATTATTGCGGCATAGCCCACCTGGTGCAGATGATTAATGGAATCTCGTAGTCGTCAAAACATTCCTCGCGGGATACAGTATCATGCCACATCACAGAATTTACGAAACTCTGGCGGACTGTTATCGTAGCGGCTGGGCGTCACTTGGAGCCTTGAGAGTCAGGGGTCTAGGGTCTGCGCGATCTCCTCTAAAGAACCGCATGGAGTCGTTGGGCTTTGGTTCCGGGAACTACACTGGTGTCCAAAATTAAGGACCAGTCACAAAATATCAATTTTTAAGTAAACGAGTACTCAAACGGAAATAATATAATTCAAATAATTACTATCCCTACAACACAGCTAGCCCATGTAGCATCTCATTCATGTCACACATGGTCACAAGTGTCACAGTCACTACGGTGAAACAATGAATAGGAAATTCCACATGTCTCATTATGAGTCTCAAATGATCAGTATATGTGACTCCACCGAGACGTCAATGTGACTGCTGCTTTATGTCTAGTCACCAGGTGACTTTACAATGTAGTTACATTGTGACTCTCATGTGACTGTCATTTTTAGACTCAATTTCAAAGTCATCATGAACGTTGCATTATGATAAGTCACCAAATAATATCACATTAATAATAATAATATAATAATCACATAATAATATCACATGGTGACTTTTCACAAAAGAGCACAATGGTGACTTCACAGTAGTCTCTCTGTCACCTGAAAGTCATCATGTGACTTTAATGTGACATTATTTGGTAACTTATCACAATGCAGCGTTCACGGTGACTTTGAAATTGAGACTGCATATGGCAGTCACATGAGTGGCACAATGTATCTACATTGTAAAGTCACCTGGTGACTCGTCACAAAGCAGTAGTCGCAGTGACGTCTCAGTGGAGTCACATATAGTGATCATTTATGACTCATAATTAGATGTATGGAATTTCTTCTTTTTTTACTTCACCGTAGTGACTATGACACTTGTGACTATGTTTGACATGAATGAGATGTTATATGACTAGCTGTGCTATAGAGATAATAATTATTTGAATTATATTATTACTTTTGTGTATTCGCTTACTTAAGAATTAGTATTTTGTGATTGGTACTTAATTTTGGACACCGGTGAATTAGTTTTATCCGTAAATAATTTGAACGCTATTCATTTTCTAACTGTTGAATATAGTATTTCCTAGATGTGTGCCTACCGGAAACAGATTTGTAAGTATTCCAAGAATTTACAACTGCAATGTCTAAACTATTGTAAAATGTATGTACAGGCCATCTTTTTGATCTCGATTTTAGAGATTATTTTCTAGCTGTCTGATTTAAAATATGCACTACACATTTGGCTTCATTTTAGAATTCAGTATTTCTGGTGTTTTCTTTGGTTAACTTGGAATTGTAACGTTTCAATGAAATGTGCTCAGTACATTCTTCCACTTATTTCCTTCATATACATGATACTGGTATGGTACTGGTACTTTCGTGTTTATGTATATTTGTTAATTTTTTTTTTCAGAAAATGTAGGTTTTTTTTCGAGCTCGATTCACAGTTCCTAACAGGAAGCTTTCACACGTTATCAGTTCTTTTGTAAGTTACAGTGAGTGAACAAAACATTTACTGTCTCATTATGGACATTATTTTTATATGGTTCCATTTTAGAAGGACGCATTCTGCTAATCCCTGTCCGCTAATGCCGCTACGAATACATGTTGGGTCGAGAATCATTTTCCCCCAAAAATGGGAACTGAATTCGAAAACTGATTTATTCAAAACTGATTTTGTTTCTAAGTCAATAGCAATCCACTATTTCTGCTCATATTTATATGGTTTAGATACCACAAATTGGGTAAATGGACATCGTGTTTTACTGGGAAATAATTTTCCGTCATATGTTATACCCGGTAATTCAATATGAATATAACGATTACGAACGGCTATAACTATTTAATGGAAAATAATTTATCGATAATATTAACACAGAATGTAGACGGAACTTCAAAATTTTGTATACATACGTCATAGATGTTCTATGTGACTTACCTTGGTCACACGGACAACATTTAGGTGGTAGTCCATTTCACGCCATATATTCTGAAGCATTTGTTCAGTCACCGACGCAAGCACATTACAAATGCGTACTTTGAGTTCTTCAATTGTTTTGATTATAGGAGGCATCCAGTCTTTCATATACACCCATAGAAAAACACTGGCCATTTTTACCGTCATAATTAGCCATTTTTACTAATGAGACGGCCGCAATGAACAGGTTTCTTGTCATTGCAAAGTTTCAAATCGCGCATGCGTAGGCTTCTGCTTCAATGCACCTGCGTGTTACGTAAAAAATTTTGAATTTCCGTCTATATTTTGTGTTAATCTTATTGATAAATTATTTTCCATTAAATAGTTATAGACGTTTGTAATCGCTATATTCATTTTGACTTACCCTGTATTATCTGAGGGTTTGTAGCTCCGAATACAAATTCCTATAAAACTACCGAAAACGTCATGATTCATTTTTCTCTATTCCATTATCTGAATATAATTCAGAACACGAAAGAACAACACCATCCGATTCGTTTCCAGGTAATTTACTCAATAGACTAGTGATTTCTTTGGGACTGAGACCTTATTTGCGATATAAAATTTTAAAAAAAAAATTAGTCTCTGAAAAAATAACAAATCTCTCATAAATAAAATGCATTCAAATATGATAGTAAACACTAAGAAAGGAATTAGAGACATTTGGTCGCCTGAAAGGACTGAACCATTTCCCCCACTTTGTCAGGGGTGGAATGTATAATGGATCTTCCGTTAATGAAAGAGATCGAAATCAAGTTTACATGAACTGGAAAGAAAGACTGAAAAGTGCAATATGTTACTCTCAAAACGAGAGAAAGAGCCATTATATGCAATAATTAATATGCCATTAGCTTTATAGACATCTAACCATATTGAAGATTCATTATTTTTCCCCATTTGCGAAAACTGAAGAGAACCAAGAACTCAGTGATAACTACAAACCCACTAAAGCACTAACCCTCCAGGCGCGGGTGATTTTTTCAGAGGGTTACTTTTTAAAAGTTAAGATTGTTTGATTCCCACCACTTTTTTAAGTAGAAATAGTACCTTTATTTAATTACAGATTAAATAATGTGAGAATAAGCCGAATTATACGCTTTAAAAAAAGTGGTTGGAATCAATAAATCTGAAATTTTAAAAAAAAAGTAACCCATTGGAACGCGAAAATAGCGTTTCCTGCGGCTGTAGAGTTAAGATACTTGTTGCTTTTCATTAACACAGAGCGTGTGGAAAGAGTATTTTCACCTTAGCATACATTAAGAACAAATATGGATATAAGCTTGACGTTGCTCCTGAGTTGAGATTATATCGGTCTTCGCTTAAATCTTATTTAAAAAAAACTCAGCTCCATGAAACTAACTTAAGGGTTCCCATTGAGATCATTAAAAATTATGTTTGATTACTTGTATATTATAATGCAAATTTGCTATAAACTTTAATCGGAAGTTGTTTAATAGTTATCTTAATGCTATATTGATTTCTTTTGGTGTTCAGCTAATAATATAAAAGTAAAAAATAATTTTAAAATGGAAAATAAATATAGAATAAATATCAATGTAATTTAAGTCAATTTAAGGGGGTTCCCCCGTGTAACGGTCTGTATTTTAAGCATTTTGGGGAATTTTTTTTGACGACAAATGAAAAAAAATGAACTTTGATATTTTTTATTATACATTTATTAATATTTCAAGAATACGTAAAACAAATTTCAAGCAAAAATCTTTATTAGAACGTCCGTTACACCACACTGAATACACCTGCTTCCAAAAAAAGGATGCCCACTTCCTCCACAAATTCGGCTGATTGGCTTATCTGAAAGAAAAAAAAATGACGCTTTAATCTGTAAGCCTAAATGTATAGAATGAACTAAAACCATTTGAAAATATTGAAAATTTCGTTTTTGGCAGATTTTTGAAAAACAAAATTCAAATTTCATGATTTTTTTTTTTTTTTTTGTTACGAAAAAAATAGAACTATTCGGAATTTTCTGATGATCCTAGTTCACCCCGTGAGTACATGTTTTGAGTCTGCACTATAAATTTCAAGTGAATCGGTGAAACCTTTCTCGAGATATCATGGAAGAAAGTTTGAAAAACAACGTTTTGATAAAAAACGCTTTTAAAGATTCAAGTACGGTTCAAACGATAAAAATCTCAACTTACTATCAATCTGCAATGCCTGGTCCATTTAGCATTCCTTTCTCTTCCTTTTGGAGGTTTTTAATGCGCATTGCTCTGCTCTTGCTTCCAATCTAGCATTTTTCGCAACGGCATTCGGAGCGAACCCTTCACACGGGGTCCCCATTAACATATTCTTCTGCTAAGAAGATTAATAATTGAAAAATATATATATATATATATTTGCGCTATTAGGGCAAATAGGGCGTGTTTATATGAAAATGGGATACTCCTAAATGAAAATCCTCAGCAACTGGTAGGTGAAAAAAACGGTTGCGAAAGACAGTTTTAAACAGTATAGCTTAATGTTTAAGTTTTCGTATAACAAACTGAAAACTCTTTAATTTACGCTTTTCTGTTTTACACTTTTTAGCAATATCGATGAATTTCAATATTCTTTTTCCTGAGAAGAAAGATTTTATCATGTTTTTAACATTTAATTTTATATTTTCTATGAGCTGCCAGTTTTGCTGCTAATGCCTGATGTAATTTTTCTAAATTATTCCAGATGTCAAAGAACATCTTTATTAATGACATTCCTTCCGTATTCATTAAAAAAACTTTTTGAAGTTTGAAATCTAATTCATTTTATGACAGCATAAATCACTGAAGAATTCTGTTTCCCTGACATATGGAATGCGAACGAAGAATGAAAATTTATGAGTTTCACAAATACGCCAATAGCAGCGATTATAGCTTTGCTTGTTTTCTTGCGAAGCATTATTTGCAGCTGGATTATATTTAGTGTAAACAGTTTCGTTTTTTTTTTTTTTTTTTTTTTTTTTTTTTTTAAATTTGCATTATGTATTTGTGGAACATACGTAAATGGATGGATTTAAATACCCTTTCTTTTTAACATGTAACGAAAGATATTTGATTCGAAAAATGAAGCAATTGGAGAAAAAGATGAAATATGAAATCTAATTTTTTAATTGGAATAAGAGAATGAAATTAAATTAAGTAAAAGCTATAGAAATTTAAAACTTCATCAAACTTTTTCAAATAGTCATATTTGAGATTATTTTGAAAATTTATAATTGATATTTCTCCAGAAGAATTTGATGTTTCATGGATGAATTCGTGTAACTATATAGCCTATTAAAACTCTACAAAGAAATGTAATACCAAATTATCTTATTTAAAAATTAGCGATTAAAAGTGAAAAATTTCATCTTTAATGTTATGTTTTTGTGAATCGAGATATTATAAATTATTGAAAAAATATATACGATATCTTAGGTAGTTTACAGTATATGTTTCTGTATGGCTTTTTTAAATAACTTTTCAATCTTTGAACCTTACATACAATGCGTGTCATTTAAACATTCATTTTATATCACATTGTAAAAGCAACAAGTTTTAAGAAATTCGAGAGACGTTGAAATGTGAACAAATAAAAATCTGGTTTATAATATTTCTATATGAAGCAAAAATTAAAGTAATCAGTTCTAAAGTTTAGTTTGGACAAAATTTGCGAGTTTAAAATCAAAATGAAATTTGAATAAGTGAATGAAAGTTTATTATTCACAACAAAGTTCCTCTGTGTGATTTCTGACAAAAAAAAAAAAAAAATATATATATATATATATATATATATATATGTTATTCTGCTGCATATTTTTCAATATACTAATCCTGACGTAACTATTTTCACACTAGGCTTTAAGATTCGATTGTGTTTTTCCAATAATGTTTTTCAGGAAACAGCTACGGGGATAATTCCATTATTCACATCATTCTCTACTTATATTATTAAATTTAAGATTTCAATGTAGTAAAATTTGAAAAGTCTTTCCGTTCAAATTAGACAAGTATATTGATTTAGACGTATTTACACAAATATTAATTTGCGGTATATGCAAATTTGATTTTCATTAATTTTTATTGGAATTTTGGCGGAACAATGTAATTACTCCGCAGTCAAAAGGCTGCTTTAACAATTGCATATATATGCATTTTATTTTTAAAAATGCACTTTTGAAAGTTAAAATTCATGCAGATGACATACAAAAATAAAGTTCATAAAGTATTCATAGCTAAATATTTTGTGTACAATCACGTAGTAGTGAGTTATGTTTAATTTGAATCTTATATATTTAACTGATTTTTTAACATATGGCAGCTATTAAAATCAAATAACTTTAAAAGCAATTTTTAAGCTGTTTTATATAACATTTCTTTTTTGTTTTAGAGGTGATTTTTATCAGCATTTTTTAAGCTGTTTTATATAACATTTCTTTTATTTTTAAGTGATTTTATTCGCTATTACAAATTTTATTTTTCAATATTTTTGTTTACATATTACTTCCATGTTTGTGTTCTTTATTGATTTTTTAAGTATTTTTAAGTAGATGTGATTAAATTGTATTACTGGATTTTGATTACGATATGGGAGTTTTAAGAAAATTATAATATTTTTGAATACGAATGTTACTTTTGAATAAGACCTAATGGTTGAAAAACGAGGTCGAATGTAATTAAAAATTACAGAATTTCAATGACGGCATATGTTGTCTGCTTAGGAATTTTCACAACTTAGTGTTTTCTAAAGTAAGTTGCATTGGATATTAAAACAAATACGTGTATATATATAACAATTAAATAAACATTACTGACCACCAACAAAAACTGTGAAATTGTGAATACAATAACATTAACAAATTGACAAAAATACAGTTCGCCCCCCCCCCCCCCCAACACACTTAACATAGATTCCAAAATCATAATAAAAAACAACAGAATTTGAATAACAGAAATGGAATAATGGGAATTTGTAGAACTTAGAATCATCGGGTTCCAAATGCCTAATGTTCCACAAATAAAATGTGTGGTTTCATCTGCATATTAGCCATAAATTAGCTAAAGAATATGAATTTGGGGCTACTACACACAAAACAGAGAATTAAACCGTTGAACACCAATTATATATATACTAGAAAGGTAGCCCGTCAAAAATGACGGAAATTTAGATATAAAGATATGTACAACTCATGTGCAAGAATATGAGTTTTCTCATTTGTTCCGCAGCGATAGATGGAAATAACACATTTTAAGAACGAAACACATTTATGAAAAACTGTGTACAGTAGAAGACCACTAATCTGCACAATTCCAAGTTTTCTGCAGATTTTTGCGGTCATGTCTATTCAGTCTTTGTTTACATTTTTTTTAATTCATATATTGGACAATTTAGATTATTAAGCTTTAAAAATAAATAAATTACACACTTGAAGTAAGGTAAAAACTATTAAATTATCGTATACGATTTCATGAAATGGTATTATATGGTATTATATGTGTGTGCTTCACGATCTTGGTTACGACTTTGGCGAAATTGGCTGCAACTTGTCATAATTCTAATAGTGTGGGCCTCTATAACAAAAAAGTAACCAGTTTTTAGTAAAATTTCTGATATAAAGTAGTTTTCAAAAACTTGTGTAAAATTGCAGGCCGTTCTCATGTTATGCCAGTCCTGGGAATAATATTTCTAACACTGAAGAGTTTCCATGTATATGTGGAATTTAGAAAAGCTTCTCCAAAAGAAAGGTCCTGAAATGACATTGTAATTCCTCTAACTTCAAAGTTTAATCGGGCCCTGATGTTTACTGAAATCTAATGAATACAGTTATTTTGAATATTACAACAGAATTAAACAGCTAAACTTATTTAACTTAAACTCGCTGTTACTTCCCGATGTTATTTTTTAGTATTAAGAAAGAAAATTATTTAAATTTTTCAAATCATGCACATTTATAATTTTTTTCCGCCTTTAATAACTAAATAATGAAAAAATATGCTTTTGTTCTGATCTCATAAATACGACAATAAAATAATGTAACTAAGAGACATTGCAAAATTAAATCTTTGTGATTTCAAACTATAAACAAATGATACCGCCACCATTTTACATACTATGACGTCATTAGAATATTGTCCATTGATTGTTGGAGAACTTACTTTGTGAAGGATTACCCCAATGATTTAATATTTTTTACGGTTCACGATGAATGAATCACTTGTGTTTGTTTAGGTTTATGGAATGAGATATTAAGCCGTGAACCCAATTTCAATTAAAGTTATCCAAAGATATATGTATTTTTAATCGAAATTAAAAATAATGCTTTAATCTCGAAATAAAATGTTTTAGTTTGTATAATTGGTTATTTCTGTAAATTATTTATTTAGGTACTTTTCCATTATAGCGCATTTTTAAAAAAAAGCTTGGCGTAATTCGGGCATCAGAAAGTGAGATATGTTGCCAAAATATACAGCTATGAAAACAAATCTAATGAACTTTTATTTTTGTTTATATATGCACTTATATACATAAAAAAATCGTTTCTAAATATATATAATATTTTTTTATATACAAATTACGGCACAGATTTCAGATATGAACCGGGATACCTATGGCGCTAAAATGGTGTTATTTTGCCGGCTATTGTTTTTTATTTATTAATAAATTGTTGGAACAGATGTCATATTCGCCCCATATTGGCGCGATTTTTTTCTGTCGCCAATATCATATAGGCAATAGGTACTTAACTTGCGCCAAAGTGTCGTTATTTTGCTTCATGTGGTAACCCGGATTATGTTGTTTATGCTGTTGATGTTTTCGCCAAATTGGCAACCGAAAAAAATCGCGCTAATATGGGGCGAATATGACATCTGTACCAAATTGTTTAGGCACAGATGTCATATTCGCCCCATATTGGCGCGATTTTTTTCCGACGCCGATTTGGCGAAAACATCAACAGCATAAGCAACAACATCCGGGTTACCATATCAAGCAAAATAACGACACTTTGGCGCCGGTTAAGTATACATTGCGTATATGGCATTGGCGTCAGAAAAAAATCGCGCCAATATGGGGCGAATATGACATCTGTGCCATTGTTTATTTACTTTTATTTTCTGTTTTTAAATTATATAAACTGTTTTGTTCTATAGTTATTATTCAAACTTTTATTTATTTATAGTTATTTCCTTTTCAAAATGATAGCAAATAATTTAAAAATATATAAGTAACTGGTATTCGAAAGCGAGATTTCTGCCGAATTGGCGTCAGAGAAAAATCACGCCAACCCCGATGCGTATATGACATCTGTGTAAAAAATACTTCTGTTTCTTTATAAAAATGGATAAATAGTTTTTTTACATTAAATAAATTGTATACATATGCAAAAAATTGCTTGTGAGTATGAAGCAGTAAATAGGTTGTCAGAAAATACGTTTGCAAACTTCTTTCTCGCCAAGAAACTTTTCTCCGAAGTATTGTACGTACATAAGTAATGATTGCTAGAAATGCATTTTTAATTATGATATGCGCTTTTATGTTTCACTACATTTATGCATACTATACCGTGTGTATAAATGCTACAGTTCATATGCAGGGCTACACAAAAAAATTCGTAAGGGTTCCTGAGTATGAGAATAAATTGCTTAAAGGTGGTTTTTAAAGGTGTTATGCAGTTTTACGCTGAACTGCATTTAGATTACTAAGAAATGTTTGTAGAATATAGATAAAATGATATACAGGGTCACGTAAAGAATTGGATACATTACCGTCTATGGATGATAATATCTGGAAATATGATTTCAGTAGCTTTAAGAGTAGCTTAAATTAAATTTTAGCTAAATAGTGGCATGTAATAACGGTACTATTGCTATGGACGGTAACTGCTGAAATCAATTTAAAAAAAAAAATTATGCGTTTTCTAAAATGTTTACTTAGTTATCTTATTTACCTTATTTCCCTAAATAACGAAGTTTTGTTAAAGCATTCAGGATGTGTTGGAAAGTGTTTCATATTCTATGCTTAACGCATGATTTTTCTTTCTTCTTTAGTCTTATTTTGCATTTATTTTATTCTTAATTTTTAGTCTTATACTGCTTTATAGAAACTTTGGCACAGTTGTCATATATACCCCATATTGGAGCGATTTTTTCCGACGCCAATTTGGCGAAAACATCAACAGCATAAACAACAACATCCGGGTTACCATATCAAGCAAAATAACGACACTTTGATGACAGTTAAGTACCCGTTGTGTATATGACATCTGTGCCGAAACTTTAATATTTAATGTTTAAACTCTTCGCTCCACTCACCTTGCATATAGTATAATCTATAACACAGATAGCGCAAAATAATAGACAGTTTGATACTTTTCCACTGTAGGGGCTTTGGCATTTTTTAAAAAAAGTTTGGTGTAATTTGGGCATCAGAAAGTGAGATTTGGGTACTTTTCCGTTATGCGGATACCATTGTCGCCAAGCGTAATAGTTGGCGCAAAATGAAAGTCACGTGAATTAAAGCATTTGAAAAATAAAAGAAAAAATATTGTCGTACTAAAGTGAGCATTTAAAAAATATAACATTTGAAAATTCCAGACTTTTACGAACTATTTCATTAAATCACAAATATATACTTAAAATAATTGAACAAATAACTGTTATAAAATAAAGCAATAAAATAAAACTCATATTAAACTGCTGGCATAAAATTACAAATATCTTTTAGCATTTTGAAATAATTGGCGCATTAGCATGCATGGTACTTTTCCGTTATACGGACAGCATGCTAAAATGTATGCTAATGCGCCAATTATTTCAATTTTGATCGTAGATTTTTATTGTAAACCATGCGAAACATTGTGATTTGTTATTTATGAAACGTGAATCACGTGAATGATTATTGTTTAACCTTAACCTTGGAAAGCTTTTTAATCTGCTACTAATCGAATTAAAAATGCTTTTTTTTTATAAAGTTGTAGTTTACTTTTACTGCTGATGCTGAGATGGATTTTATCATTTGGCAATTACCAGATGATGAGAAAGTTGTGATAAAACTGTTTCAGGAATTTGGAATTCTGCATAATAAAAGATTGTGTTCAAAAAATCATGAAATGAAATTATGGATGAGTTCTGGAAATCCGAAATTGAGTTGTAGCTTACGATCATGCGAAGAAAGCGTAGAAATACGACAAAAAACTTGGTTTAAAGGATCGCGGGTGACTTTTCTTAATGCTTTGAGGTTTATATATTTATCGTGCAAAGAGTTGACATCGATTGAGTTTTGTGAGCTGCAACTTGATATGAAACACAACACAACAGTGGAATGGAATAGTTATTCGAGAGAAGTTTGTGCAAATGCTTTATGTTCTCGACCAAATAGAAAAATCCGTGGACCTAATAAAATTATAGAAGTAGATGAAAGTCATGTATTATTTATACAGATTGTTGGAAAGGATATAAAACAGATGAACTGCTAAGTGCTGGTTATGATCATTTCACAGTAAATCACAAATACAATTTTGTCGACCCTAATACTGGATGTCATACTCCAAATGTTGAAAGATTATGGGGCATCGCAAAATGGCGCAACAAAAGACATCGGGAAGCTGTTCGTCATCATTTAGAGTCGTATCTCATAGATTTTATGTGGCTACGCCTTCATTCAAAAAATGAAATGTTTACTGCAATGCTGAAAGATATTTATAATTTTATGGCAGCAGTTTAATATGATTTTTTATTTTATTACTTTATAGTATAACAGTTATTTGTTCATTTATTTTAAGCATATATTTGTGATTTAATAAAATAGTTCGTAAAAGTTTGTAATTTTCAAATGTTATATTTTTAAAATGCCCACTTTACTATCGAGAATGTTTTTTCTTTTATTTTTCAAATGTTTCAATTCACCTTATTTTCATTTTGCGCCAACTATTGCGCTTGGCGACAATGCTGTCCCTATAATGGAAAAGTACCGCATACATCTTGGCATGGTGTCCGTATAACGGAAAAATATTGAGAATTGTTGTCAAATCATATAAACAGCTATGAAAACAAACTTGATGAGTGTTTTTTTTTTATATGTTTATTTTATATGTATATTATTCATGTTTTTATGTACAAATTACATCTGTTTCTGTATAAAATTAGAGAAACGGCTTTTTTAATCTTATAAATAAATCGTATAAATATCGAAAAAAATGCATGTGTATATAAAATGAAACTGGATAGGTTCCGGGAAAATGTTGCCAAATTTCTTTTTTCGCCAAGGCACTTATACTGGAAAAGTACCTAAAGCACATTAAAATCGCGCAGTTAGGAGCTCATACAGTACAGCGTCGTCTATTGGCGGTTATTTTATTAGTAGAATCGGGAGGAAGATATAAAGATGTACTTTAAATTCTCACCCATAGATTTTGAAAAAATATCTTAAAAGAGCAGAGTTTAAATTAAATTTTGGTGACCTCCTTTATGAAAGATTAATAGTTATAAATGGGAATTTCACCAAATCAGCCAGCTATTGCCAAGTTGGCCAACATTTGGCGCTACTGTGATAACCCTGCATTAGTATTTTTCAACAATTACTCATTTCAATGAGGTGGTCCTACCGGAATCGTGAGGGACACACAGAGACTTGGATTTTATATAAATAGATATATATATATATACGAGGGCAGTTTGATATCTCCGTGACATTAAAAAAGGTGGCGATCTGATTGCACCCTTATTATTATGTTTTCAATTTATTATTATCTGCGGCAACATTCGTGCAATTTGAAGGCGCTATTTTAAATACATTGTGTTCTATTGGATTCAAAAGCAAACGATTGCCGTGTTTGTCTTGATTATGGAGAAAAAAGAATTTCGTCTTTTGATAAAACACTATTTTTTACGCTGAAACAAATTACCGAAACTGAAGAAAAATTATTACGGAGAATCTGTTCCATCACATGGTATGGTTCACAAGTGGTTTGCGGAATATCGCTGTGTCCGTACGAGCACAACAGATGCAGAACGTTCTGGACGTCCAATTGAGATCAAGACTGAAGAAATGGTCAACAAAATCCATGATATCTTGTGAAAAGACCGCAGTGTGAAAGCACGTGAGATAGTTAAGAAGATAAACATTTCAAATGAACATGTATTCAATATCTTGCCTGAAAATTTGGGCAAGAAAAAGTTTTCAACAAGATGAGTGCCGCGATTGCTGGCAGTGGATCAAAAGCGGACTCATGTAACCATTTCAAAGCAATGTTGGGACGCGTTCGAGCGCAAATCAAGAGAATTTTTGGGGCATTATGTTACAGTTGATGAAACATAGATACATTACTAAAAACCAGAAATGAAATTACAGTCTAAACAGTGGGCTTCTTCTAATGAACGTGCTCCAAAAAAGGCAAAAACAGTTCCATCGGACGGAAAGATTATGGCCACAGTTTTCTGGGATTCAAAGGGCGTTATTCCTCATTGACTATCTGGAAAAAGGAAAAAAACATCTCCGGACAATATTATGCTGATATATTACACCGTTTTAATGCAAAATTGAAAAAAAAATCGGCCCCATTTGTCCAAGAAAAAAGTGCTTTTTCATCAAGACGATGCGCTTGCGGACTCTTCTGCAATTGCAGCCTCTAAATTAGTTGAATTATGATACAAATTGCTCCCTAATCCACCCTACTCTCCTTACTTGGCTCCCAGACTTTTTCTTTTTCCAAATTTAAAAATAACGGCTTGATGAAAGGAGATTTTCTTCAAATTATGAGATCATTAATGCCACAAATGTCTATTTTGAAGAGTTTGAGAAATCTTATTTTTTGGAAGGATTAAAAACGTTAGAATTTCGCTGGAAAAATTGTATTATTATGAAAGGAGACTATGTCGAAAAACAAAAAGTAGTTTTGTATATATAATATTTTTTTCATTTCAAAGTCACGGACTTATCAAAGTGTCCTCGTATATATATATATATATATATATATATATATACATATATATATGTGTATATATATATATATGACCGAGCTAAGCTCGTTCAAAATTAGCTTTCGGTTTTTCTCGATATATTTTTCCCACTGAATCATTCTTGCTGTTTTAGATGCAGTTAGCTAGACCGTAAAACATAGTGACCCAAAATGACCCACTAATCGAATTTTTTCGAACATGCGACCTATCGCAATGCTCTTCACGAGCCTGTAAACGATGGAATACAAAATGTAGTGAAAATCGTTTGTCGTTTTCTAGGTAAAATAAGCTTCATCCACGTTGATTCAAAAAACCACTAACCGAAATTCATCGACAGATGTGAGCTATTTCATTGGTCTCTTTGTACTGTGAAACGTTTTAACAAAAAAAATTGCCAAAATTGTTTGAACCTTTTTGAGATGCCGTTAGATTGACGCCGACCCATTATCACCAAAATGACCCACTAATAGAATTTTCTTGAGCATGCGACCCAGCGCAATGGTTTTATCTTGTCCAGAAACGGTGTAGTACAAAGTTTTGTCAAAATCTTTTGAGCGGTTTTTTAGATATAGTTAGCTTAATCCTGATCCATTAGGACCCAAAATGACCCATTGATTGAATTTTCTTGAACGTGCGACCCTGCCCAATGCTCTTATTATGCCCGGAAACGGTATTATACAAAATTATGTCAAAATGTTTTGAAGCAATACAATTTAAATACAATTAGCTTGACCCTGATCCTTTGTGATCCAAAATGACTCCCTAATCGAATTTTGTTGAACATCCGACCTAGACCAATGGTCTTCTCGGGCCCGAAAATGATAGAATACAAAATTTAGTCAAAATCGTTTAAACCGTTTTTTTAGAAAAATTTAGCTGGACCCTGACACATTGTGATCCAAAATGACCCACCAATCGAATTTTCTCGAACATGTGACCTAGCCCAATTCTCTTATGCCCAGAAATGGTATACGTAATATAAAATTTGGTCAAAATGTTTTGAGCATGTTTTTAGATTCAATTACCATGACCCTGGCCAATTGTAACCCAATGTGACACACTAATTAAATTTTCTCGAACATGTGACTTAGCCCAATGGTCCTCACATGACCAGAAACGGCCGTATATTAAAAAAATTTGTCAAAATGTCTTGAGCTGTTTTTTAGATATAATTAGCTTGACCTAGACACATTACGACCCTAAAATTGACCCACTAATCGAATTTTCTTGAACACGTTACACATCCCAATGGTTTTTTTGTTGCCCGAAAATGGTTAGATATAAAATTTAGTCAAAATCGATTGAGCCGTTCTCTAGATATAATTAGCTTGACCCTGACCAATTATGACCCAAAATGACCCACTAATCAAATTTTCTTGAACACGAGACGAATCCAAATTGTCTTTTCGTGCCCGAAAACAGTAGGGTGAAAATTTCGTCAAAATCGTTATAGCCGTTATGTAGATAAACTTAGCTTGACCCACTATGACCCAAAAATGACCCACTAATCGAATTTCCTCGAACATGTGACTTAGCTCAATGGTCTTCTCGTAATCCAAAACTGTAGAATATAGAGTTTAGTGAAAATCGTTAGAGCCTTTTTTAGATAAAAATAGCTTGACCCACAGTGACCCCAAAATGACCAACTAATCGAATTTTCTCGAACACGTGACCCATCCCAATGGTCTTTTCGTGCCCGAAAATGGTTAGATACAAAATTTAGTTAAAATCGATTGAGCCGTTCTTTAGATATAATTAGCTTGACCCTGACCCATTATGAGCCAAAATGATCCACTAATCGAATTTACTCAAACACGAGACCCATCCCAATGGCCTTTTAGTGCCCGAAAATGGTTCGATACAAAATTTAATTAAAATCGATTGAGCTGTTCTCTAGATATATTTAACTTGACCCTGACCCATTATGACCCAAAATGACCAACTAATAAAATTTTCTCGAACACGAGACCCATCCCAATGGACTTTTCGTGCCCGAAAATAGTAGGGTGCAAATGTTCGTCAAAATCGTTAAAAAAGTTATCTAGATAAACTTTGTTTGACCCACGGATACCCAAAAATGACCCACTAATCGAATTTTCTCGAGCATGTAACTTAGCCCAATAGTTTTCTCGTAATTCAAAATTGTAGAATATAGAGTTTAGTGAAAATCGTTAGAGCCGTTTTTTAGATAAAATTGGCTTGAACAAGAGTGACTCGAAAATAACCCACTAATCGAAATTTCTCGAACATGTGACCTAGCCCAATAGTTTCTTCGTGTCGAAAAACGGTTGGATGTGAAATTTGATCAAAATCGATTGAGCTGTTTTTAGATATAATTAGCTTGACCTTGAACCATTACGACCCAAAATGACCCACTAATCGAATTTTCTCGAACACGTGACCTAGCCCAATGGTCTTATCATGCCCAAAAATGGTAAAATACAAAATTTCGTCAAAATCGATTGAGCCGTTCTCTAGATATAATTAGTTTGACCCTGACCCATTATGACCCAAAATGACCCACTAATCGAATTTTCTCGGACACGAGACAAATCTCAATGATCTTTTCGTGCCCGAAAATGGCTAGATACAAAATTTAGTCAAAATCGTTTGAGCTGTTCTCTAGATATAATTAACTTGACCCTGACCCATTATGACCCAAAATGACCCACTAATAGAGTTTTCTCGAACACGAGACCCACCTCAATGGACTTTTCGTGCCTGAAAACAGTAGGGTGCAAAATTTCGTCAAAATCGTTAAAGAAGTTATATAGATAAACTTAGCTTGACCCACGGTGACCCAAAAATGACCCACTAATCGAATTTTCTCGAACACGTGACATAACCCAATAGTTTTCTCGTAATACAAAACTGTAGAATATAAAGTTTAGTAAAAATAGTTAGAGCCGTTTTTTAGATAAAACTGGCTTGACCCATAGTGACCCAAAAATGACCCACTAATCGAAGTTTCTCGAACATGTGACCTAGCCAAAAAGTTTCTTCGTGTCGAAAAACGGTTGGATGTGAAATTTGGTCAAAATCGATTGAGCCGTTTTTTAGATATAATTAGCTTGATCTTGACCCATTACGACCCAAAATGACCCACTAATCGAATTTTTTCGAACACGTGACCTAGCCCAATGGTCTTATCATGCCCGAAAATGGAAAAATACAAAAATTTCGTCAAAATGGTTAGAGCCGTTTTTAAGATAAAATTTACATACGCACACACACATACATACACACACAATTTTTGCCCGCATTATAGTATAAGATATATATATACATATATTATATATATATATATGTATATATATATATATATATATATATATATATATATATATATATATATATATATATATATATTAGGGTGGTCCTTAAAAAATTAACTTTTAAAATTTCTATGGGGCACTCTCCTATTTTGTTCTATGTAAAAAATAAAGACTTCCACAAAAATTTCAAAATTTTAAAACATTTTTTAAGGGCCGCTACCAAGGTTTGAATATTTAAAAAAAAATTAAAAATTGACATATTTTGTAATCTGATAATAAATTATTAATACAAATCCATAGTCATTGCCAAATTGAGTCAGGGTATGATATTAGGCTATAAAGAATGTCATTTGTTTCAAGTTTCAACATATTTACACAGTCTGTTTTCAAAACACAGACAGGAGTATTTCATGTCGACACTCCAATTCACCTCAACTTGGTGGCATTGTGAAAGGTAGAAAATCTGACATTCCCGCCTTCAAAAATAGTCCTCTGTTTAGCTAAATATCTTAAATAGCTAAATATCTTAAATAGCTAAATATCTTAAATAGCTAAAATGCGTAGGAATTTATAAGATAATGTTTATAAATTATAGGATTTGATTTTTTTTATATTCGTAAAATGTCGTACTAAATGGCCATATTTGTATCAAAAGCTTAGCACAAAACTTAAAAAAAGAGTTTTCGGCATGCGTTCCTTTGACTGTTCACGGGGATTGCAAAATTTTAGAAGACCTGAAATTGTGGACAGATTACCCATTATAGTTTCAGGTAAAGGTACTGACCATTAACTAACTGTTCCAAAACTTCAATCAGGAACAGGTGAGGCATTAGCTTCTGCTGTTAATGAAACATTGGAGTTGTGGTGATTACAAGCAAGTATAATGTATGACTTTTGATATAACCTTTGTTAATACCCGATTATCAGGAGACACTTGTGCTCTTCTGGATCAGAATATGAACAAATAAATGATTTGGCTTGCCATCATCACATCCTTGAAATTATGCTTAAGGAAGTTGTTGTTAAGTCTCTCTGAGTTTCAAACGGAACGGACATACTTTTATTGAAACAATTTAAAATTTCTTGGATGTCTATCGATCATGGCATATTTCAGACTCCCATAACTGACAATTTAATCAATGAAAAAAATAACACATAATGCGTCAGAAATTACAGAATTTGCTCACAATCATTTTAATGATTTTTCAACCAAGGGACGATTACAAGGAACTGATAGAGCTTGCCATCATTTTCTTAGGAAGAGTACCCGAAAGAGGCGTTTACATTAGAGCGCCAGGTGGATTGTATCAGGTTCCATGGATGGTGAAGGCCATATACTCGCTCAAGATTTATTTATTTAGAAATCAGTTTAAACTCTCTAAGCAGGAAGAATCTGGAGTTCATCAAGTTTGCTCGTTTGCGGTGAAAATCTACATTCAAGGCTGGTATCAGTCTCAATGATTTATTGCTCCTGAAGAACTTTAAAAATGGCGAAAACGTAAAATGAAATCATTTCTTTCTGTGCTTTGAAGAAGTTCCTAGGACATTTCTATACTTCACAGAAGAACTAGTTACTTTTGCAGTTTTCGATGATAATGTCTTTTTTGAAAGTAAAAGAAAAATGGTGCATGCTTTTAAGAATGAAGAAAATTATGAACCCTTGAAACGTATACGTGCTGAACCTGATGTCTTTCTCCAAAATGACTTGCAAAATTTTCTAACAAGCAGCACTCTGAGGTTTTTTTTAAATTATAGATTTACCTTCACACTTTTTTGAAATAGACTAATTGGAATGAAAATGAATCTAAGACATGTAAAGCACTACCCACTTCGGTAAAAGTTGTTAATGATCTAGCCAAAAGTGGGATAGCACTCATGGAGGAATATAATAAACTTCATACAAAAGATAAAGAACAAAAAATGTATTTCAAGGATGTTATGATGGCAATCCAAATCATTTCTTTGTTCATATTCTGTTCCAAAAGAGGACAAGCTTCACTTGATAATCCGGTATTAACAAAGGTTATATCAAAACTCATACATTTTACTTGCTCGGTACTCCCCATGACTCCAATATTCCGTTATCAGCAGAACCTATTGCCTCACCTGTTCCTGATTGAAGTTTTGAAACAGCAAGCAACTGGTCAATGCCTTTTCCTGAAAAGGTAATGAGATACATTATCTTTTCTCATTATCTGAAAAGATAATGGAAATGTCTACATTTTCAAATCCTGAAATTCCTTCTAAAATTTTGAAAACCCAGTGAACAGTCAAAAGAACGCTTGCCGAAAACTCTTTTTTAAGGTTTGGGCTCCGTTTGCTCGGTTTCTGATGCGATTATGTTCATTTAGTACGACATTTTATGGATATCAAATAATCAAATTCTACAATTTATAAACATTATTTTATAAATTTTTACGCATTTTAGCTATTAAGATTAAAAAATAACGGAGAATTATTTTTCAAGGCGGGTTGTTAGCTTATCTACCTTTCATGATGCTGCCAAGTTGAGCTGTGTTTTGACAATAGACTGCGTAAATATGTTGAAACTTGAAAGAAATGACAGTCTTTGAAGCCTAATATCGTACCATGATTCAATTTGGTAATGACTATGGATTTGTATTAATAATATATTATTAAATTACAAAATATGTCAATTTTTCAATTTTTTAAAAAAAAAATATTCAAACCTTGGTAGCGACCCTTAAAAAATGTTTTAAAATTTTGAAATGTTTATGGAAGTCTTTATTTTATACATAGAACAAAATAGGAGGGTGCCCCATAGAAAATTTAAAAGTTAATTTTTTAAGGACCACCCTAATATATATATATATATATATATATATATATATATATATTGTATAATATGAATGGATTTATTGATAGGTTTTGATTTAGATAGTCAATACAAGGTATTTGTTTAGGGCCATTGAAACACGGTACAACATTATTTTTAATTGCCAAAAACATTTTTAAAACAATGACACAAATCCCTACAGTGAATATTTAATGTGTGATGGAAAAGCATAATCGTAAACCTTATTTTTATTTTTTTTTTCATAAAATGCACGGAAAGCTGATTAGTTTATCATTTTCATACTACGTGAAATTTATATTTCGATAATTTCTGGGAAACTCTTATAATTATCTTACTACTGTAAACAAAATGAGTTTAAATCAGTAAATCAAACACTAAAGTTAATAAAATACTCTTTATCCATCTATTTTTCCCCTTCTCGATACATTCAGACACTATATATGGAAATATAGAGATGTCATAAACAAGAATTACAGTTGTAGGATTTCTCAAGCAGACGGAACTATCTTTTATTCATTCGACTTTTCCACGGATTTTAAATTTCCGGAAGAACTATTTTCTACTCGATTAAATATTTATTTAACAGTCCCTTTAGGATTGCAACTGTTAGATAACATTTAACTATATATCTTTTATTTGAAAAAAACATGGTTTATTTTAAAACACACTAAAATAATTGTAATTAATCTACACTGCGTGACAGAGAATTTGAACACTATGCAGAATTGTATAGAATATAATAGAAATTAACTGATAGACAGAGAATACATATAGAAGTATCTGTTTAATTTCAAAGGTCAATATAGAGGTTGATACGTAGGAAATAGGACCAAATCTTGCGCCTGTATAAGTATGTACCTTTTCAAGTTATAGGGGAAATTCTGCTTGAGTAGTGTTTGTTCTAAACAATTGATTAAATTTTTCAATTCGTAAAAAGTTCTATATCTCTATTGTAAAAATATAAAATTTGTACTTTTCCTAATTCTGCAAAATACTAAGAAAAATATTTAAAGGAAAAGATTTGAGTGGGGTTATAAATATTGCACAAAATCCCTATAAATTCAAATTTAATTCATCCTTCTAAAATCCTTCAAACGTTAATGAAATGATTATGTAAATCTTCTGTTTCAAAAACTCTCGAAAAATGCTTTAGAAGATAAAATTTTCAAGAATTCATAATTCAGCACATAAAGGGCTAAAATTGCTTTTCAACCATCTTCCACAGTTCGCACATTTTTAAGGGCTTAGACAAATAGAATAAAGGGTGATTAATTATGGTATATACAAAATTAGTTTGAGATATAAATACTCCGGTGTCCAAGGAAGGATTTCATTACTTTACAGATATCATTTCCTGAAAATTGCTATGTTCGTGTATCCTACATTTCAAAATGCTGTTTTTGATAACGTACAATTGAAAACAGCATTTTGAAATGTAGAATAGTAGAAGCAGTGCTGTCCATCGACGTGTCATCGATGAAATATCTCACATATTCTGTTTCGATTTCTTATTGTCGTGATCTTATTGCAGTTAATTTATGAAACAGGATGATAGTGTCACAAGTAATAATGCCGCGTTATCATCGGACATAGCATTCAACCATCAAATCAAAATTGGATTTGTGAGTGTAAGCATTTTGGCGAACTTTCATTTAAAATAATCAGTGACAGAATATAGATTATATATTATACTTGTTTAAAATAATAAAGTTCATGCTTACTTTTCTCAGTAGCGCAGGTGTGCTTGTAGAAAAATAAAGACGAATGACCACCAAATAAATAATGCAGCAACACCTTTCGCATATTATATATACATTTATAAAGACAAAACGGCAGACATCACTGTTACAAAGCACACTCAACACTCAACTAAAAAGAACATCATAGAACATCTTAGAATGTCTATATACTATCAAAGCCTATTTCCATGGAAACACGATAAGCCTTCTAGTGGCAAAAAAGAAAAGAGATATACGAATCGCTAGATTACATACGTAAAATAAAAGGAGCAGTTTACAACATCCCCCCTTAATCTAGTGGTTCGAAAAAGAAATTAAATTTAGTTTTTCCCTTAATTTTAAAAATTGGGGTCTGGGAAGAGGCTTTGTTAATATATCTTCAGTCATTTCCTTTGAACTACAGTAATCAACAAGCACAATATTTTGTTCTTGTAAATGTCTAATATAATGATATTTGACATCAATGTGCTTGGTTCTAGCACTATGTTTCCCAGTTTGTGTCAGTACTATACAAGATTTGTTATCTTCATATAGCATAATTGGTAAAAATTCTTTGAGACCTAAGTCTTCTAGTAGAGTCAGCAACCACTGTATTTCTTGTGCAGCATTTGCAGCAGCTATATATTCTGATTCTGCAGTGGACAGAGCAATACAATTCTGGCGTTTTGAGAACCATGATGTTGGATTGTCTCCTAAAAGAAAGATGTTTCCGCTTGTAAACTTTCTGGTTCCTTTATCTCCAGCCCAGTCTGCATCAGAGTAGCAAGTGAGAATTGGGTCAACTTGGCTGCTTATAACAAGATTCAGGTTCTTTGTTGTGTTTAGATACATGATAATCTTTTGAACTGATTTCCAGTCTTTTTCTGATGGTTTTTCAATTTTTCGGCTAAGTATATTAACTGCTAGGGCAATGTCCGGTCGTGACACTGTTGCTATGTAAAGAAGAGCTCCAATGGCTTGTCCATATTCATTATTATCGTCAAGAAAATTACTGTCATCTTCATTTTTTGGGTATGAAGTTTCCATTGGTATGTATGTTGGCTTCTTCTCTTCTATGTTAAACTTCTTAAGTAATTCTTCAATTTTATTTTTCTGATTCAATTCAAAGCTTCCATCAATATTTCTTTGGATGTTTATTCCAAGATAATGTTTCACTTCACCTAAATTTTTAACTTCGAAGTTTTCTTTCAGAATATTAATCACTTTGTTGATTTTTGTTTCATCTTTACAAGAAATGAGAAGATCATCTACGTACAGAATAATTAGTATATTTTCACTTTCATCTGTTTTTCTAAATAAACATACATCTGCCATACTTTGCTTGAAATTGTTTTTCAGCAAAACTTCTGCTAGCTTTTGATTCCACGCATATGCAGCTTGTTTAACCCATATATAGATTTTCTTAATTTGCAAACTTTCTTCTCATGATTAACTTCAGGTTCAACATATCCCTCTGGCTGTACCATATAGATATCTTTCTTGAGGTCTCCATGCAAGAATGCTGTTGTGATATCAACATGTTTGACATGCATATTCTTCTGAGCTGCAGCTGTTAAAAATTCTCTTATGTTTGTGTGCTTGACTACTGGGACAAAAGTTTGATCGTAATCTGTTCCGAACTTTTGGTTGAAACCTTTTGCTACGAGTCTTGCTTTATATCTTTGAACTGTGCCATTTTCGTTCAACTTGGCTTTAAACGTCCATTTACAGCCTATTGCCTTTTTATTTTCGGGTAGCTTTACAAGATCCCACGTACGATTATTTTTGAGAGATTGCATCTCTTCTTCGATTGCTTCGAACCATTTCTTCTTTTCATCAGGATTAAGAGAATTCAGTTCTTTGAAAATAGCAGGTTCTTTTACTGCTTCTCCTGTAAAATAAGTTAACCTTTCTGGCAGTTTTCCTTTATTAATTCTATGGGATCTTCTTGGTTCCATTGGTGTCGGAGATTGTTTCTTCATAATATTCGAATCTTCTTGAGATGTTTCTTCGTTCACTTCTTCTTCTTCATTTTCTGTTTGTTTTGGTGGAACAACTGTAATTTCCTTGTCGGAGGTTGCGTCTTCAATGAATCTGACTGTTCTACTTATAATCACATTATGGTCAGATATTAAAATCCGATATCCTTTACTTCTGTAATCCTAGCCAATCGTATTCCTTCTACAGCCTTCTCGTCTAGTTTTCCTCTTTTACTTTTGTGAATGCGCGCGAATGCTTTAGATCCAAAAACTCTGATGTTTGATAAATCTCGTTTCCGACCATTCCATAACTCATACGGTGTCTTAATTTTGGCTTTAGTGGGCAATCTATTCTGCAAATAGTTTGCTGTCATTATGGGTTCTCCCAATATTTGTGTGGCAGGTTGGCTTCAGACAGGAGGCATCTTGTCATCTCCATTAAGCTTCTATTCCTCCTTTCCGCAATTCCATTCTGTTGTGGTGAATGCGGCCGTATGAACTGGTATTCAATTCCATGATTTCTCATGATTCTTCCATTTCATTGCTTATATATTCCCCTCCATTGTCGCTTCTAAGCGTTTTTAGCTTCTTATTGAATTTATTCGTAGTTACAGCGACGTATTCTTTTAGTTTATAGTAAACTTCATTTTAGTTTGCTATTAGATAAATCATAGTGAAACGTGAAAAATCGTCAACGAAAATAAGGACGTAACGCTTCCCGCTGACGCTGGTTATTTTCATGGCGCCGCATAGGTCACTATGCACAAGCTCAAGCGGACTCTTTGCTTTGAACTTTGATTCGTTCGGATAGGGAAATTCTGAAAGTTTATTTTTAATACAATTTTCCCAATTATTAACTTTTTCGTGGTTATCAACTTCGATGCCATCAGCGAGATTTTCTCTCACAAGTTGCTTAATAGCATCTGAATTTCGCCAAGGCGCTTGTGCCATAAATTAATGCAGTTTACATTTCTGCATTTCAAAGCGAACGTTTGGTTTTTGCTGTTCCCTGTATATTCATTTTGTGTTACCTTATAAAGACTTTTATTACTTGAAACTGCTTCTAAGTACGTACTTTCATTATTTGTCACGAAGCATTTGCTTTCGTTAAATGTAACTGTAAATCCTTTTTCAGTAACTCTTTTTACTGATATTAAATTACATTCTAATTGAGGCAAGAAATATACATTCATTAGAATGACATCATGACTAGTTCCGTCAGACAATTTTGTTGAAATGTGAACGTTACCGATACCTTGCGAAAATAAACTTTTCCCATTTGCAATAATACTTTTCACAGGTTCCGCGTTCGAATTAAAATCCGTAAACATATTTATGTCATTAGCTAAGTGTTGCGTTGCACCGCTATCTATATAGAAATCTCCTTTAAAATTTTGCGTTAAATTACCGTTTAGTTTTAAAGTGTATTCTTCAGTATTTTTATTTTCATTATTCAAGACAGAATTAGCTTCTCGATTCATTTGATTATTTTTATTTAATGTATTTTTATCGTGAGTTGTATCCGGAGTTTTTATTTCTTTTATTTTTCTCTCACTAGATCGTCTGCAATCTTGGTTAGAATTGGAATTTTGTGCAATGCTTTGCATACATACTTTATTCTGATTCATATTTTTATCATTCGTTGTCATGGAGATAAAATTGGATCTTCTGAGATCAACGTTTTGTTTCTTATTATTTTTACTTTGTAATGGATAATAAGATTTATTCCAATTGCGATTTTGAAAAGGTTTGTTGTTAAAATGATAACATTCGTTTCGGCAATGATTTGTTTTCTTGCAATGCGAACAGAATTTGTCATTTTTAGGCATATTTTGTTTAAAAACATTCGTTTTAAAGATTTGTGAAACTCCACGATCATTATTCATTTCCATTCTACGATTGTACTCGTCTGTTAGTTTATTTCTTATTAATTGGAAATTTATTTCGATTTCAGGTCGCGCCTCCATGTCAACAATTAAGTTTTCGTAAGATTTAGGAACTGAGACTAAAAGCAATGCCGCTTTATGATCATCTTTTATTTCCTCACCAACGGCTTTTAGCCTATCCACTAATTCGAACATTTGGGCGATATGCTCATTCATGTTACCATCTTCTGGCATTTTTGTAGCGTATAATTTTCGTAATAAGAAAAGTTTACTAGATAAGTTAGATCGTTCGTGAATAGCTTTAAGCTTATTCCAAGTGGATTTTGCAGTGGTTTCATATTTGACATAAATAATTTGAGAATCTTCGATGCATAAATTAATTAACGCTCTTGCTTGTCTGTCGCGTTTTAAATATTTATTATCCGGATTTTCTGGAGATTCATCCTCAATTACATCAAATAAATCCTCTTTTATAAGAATCATTTGCATTTTAAATTTCCAAATGGGAAAATTGTCATTACTTAATTTTGTAATATCACTCTGTTTCAAGGAAGCCATTTTGCTTATGTTTAATAATTTGTCATGCGTTTTTGTTTTACTACAGCTAATTAATGTTATTTAATGTTTTATTTTATTTTAAACAATTCAAATTAGTATTAATAATATATTAGAGCTTCAGTCTCATGATCTGTAAGCATTTTGACGAACTTTCATTTAAAATAAACAGTGACAGAATATAGATTATATATTATAATTGTTTAAACAAATAAAGTTCATGCTTACTTTTCTCAGTAGCGTAGGTCTGCTTGTAGAAAAATAAAGACGAATGACCACCAAATAAATAATGCAGCAACACCTTTCACATATTATATATACATTTATAAAGACAAAATGGTAGACATCACTGTTACAAAGCACACTCAACACTCAACTACAAAGAACATCATACAACATTTTAGAATATCTATATACTATCAAAGCCTATTTCCATGGAAACACGATAAGCCTTATAGCGGCAGAAAAGAAAAGAGATATACGAATCGCTAGATTACATAAGTAAAATAAAAGGAGCATTTACAGCAGTGAGCACGTTCCATGCAGATTCTTGTTCAGAACTGTTACTGGCAAAACTGAATCATAACTGTTGTAAGAATTTCTCGACACACATACTTGCACAAATTACAGTGGTACCGTCAACCGGGGCTACTTTGGGCCACTTTTCTCTGGTTCCACTCACATTTCCATTATTAAAAAATATTATATGTGATTTTTCAACGTCAATGTGGGGTTATAAACAATTAACATGAAACAATGAAGCAAAGTGCATGGTTTTAAAGAGGATTTCTTTATTTTTTTTATTTTTTAACTATTTTTATAGTTTTGGAACTAAGTAGCCCCAGCTGGGGGCTTCATTGGTCCATGCACTTAATTTCGTGTAAAATGAATACATTTCATCTGTAAATGAATACATTTTTATTGACATCCTCTTGCAATAGCATTTTCTAATAAATTAACACTGCAAACTCAATAAACAATTTTTTTTTCATTTAAATACAATAAACCAATTGTTAATACTAAAGAAGCGAGAAACAGTTTTTGTCATGTTATTCTTAGCAACTGGAACAAAAACAATTAATGTAATATTTTGCTACTGTAAGGTTTGAAAAAAATGTTACCCAAAACATGTTTTAAGAGAGTTAGTGGTATAAAAGGCATTTCTAAGTAATCGCAGCTATTTTCAAACAAAAAAAAAAGCCTGGTACAAACTAGCCCCGATATACTAGTTTTCATGCTAACTTTGTGAAAACGTAAACATTTCCTGTCAAAATAAAAAGTTAAAGGAAAAACTATGATCACACTATGATCAAACTATGAAAGGGTCTCCAAATTTTTTTTCTCTCAAACAAATCCTCATGCCTTATTATGTCTTCCAGAAAATTTCCCAACATTCTGAACGATAATTTCGTCTGTAGAAAACGTTAAAATGCGGTCGTTAAAATATGGACGCCCTGTACCGAAAATTCCTAAACTATCATACTGCAGTTGTGTTAAATTTTTAAGTTAATTAATTAATTAATTAAATTAATTAAATTAATTGTGCTTATTAAAAATCGCCCACCGTATGAGACATTTTGAACTATTTTTTTCTTAAACAAATCTCACAACTTTATGAACAGTAGTTTTATCTGTAGACAAATTTAAAATAGGGTTGTTTAATTAAAGACACCCTGTATATGTGTATTCGTTTTTTAAAATATAAAATTTTCGTATCATAATAAAAGACACGGAGTATATTCTTTCATTGTATGTTTTATCTTTTATTAATACATTTTCACGTACTATGGGAAAAGGGATTTTTCTGTACCTGGAAGATTCACATAAGTTTTCTCTTTTGTTGCTTATGTAAAACCGTTTACGACGGAATTTGAAATATTTATATTTTTCTGGATAAGTTTTAAAGTCTTCTGAATAATGTATACGTTTTATCCATGATTCAATAGATAAAACGAGAATTTCAGTTTGTTAACTTATACTGAATGTAGTTTATATACTTCTTGAAAAACAGACTAGTGTTTGCTTTTGATATTCGGTTCTCAAGAAAAGAGTGGAACTTTAGAAAACATTATTAAAAATTGATAAACGTTTTGTTAAATAAATATTATTACTCTAGAAAGATCAATAATTGCAGTGTTTAAAATGTAAAAATTATCGCAATTAAATTTATTTAAGGGAATTATGTATATTTAAAAATGAGACCATGGTTTCAAAAATATTTAAAATTTCAACGGCAGAACAAAATTATTAGAAGATTAGAAACTTCGTCTTTAGTCATTTATCAATACTTCTCTTTTTATTACAGAGCAGTTCTATAGTTGTAAGCTGTCCTTAATGTTGTTATTGGTCTAAGATTATTTATTATGATTGTTTTATGTTATTATTTTTATTTTTATTTTTATTTTTATATTTATTTTTAGAATTTATTTTCTTTAATATTTTAATATTTTATCTTAAATTCGTATACTTTTAAATATAAAATTTAAAAAGTGTTAATTTAAAAGTCGAGTAAGTTTATATTAAAATTTTAAACCCAGAATTGCATATGAAAATTCAGAACTGGTTTCAAAATTTGGATAGTGTTTGCAATAAAAGTAAAAAATAAATTATGACTGGAAATATCATAATATAAACACATTTTTTTAACGTGGTGATTTAACTGCCTACATTAATGAATGCTTAAAATGAGAATAATGTGATAAAATTACAAAATATCTTAATTTAAAATTTATTAGATTATTAGATTTCAGAAGGGGGGGACTAGTGTATAATGAAATTTATAGACACTTTTTCTATTGCCTTAAGGGGTCTCAGGAAACTCAAAGCTTCAAAAAAATTGAAATTTAATTTTTTTAGATGTTAAACTCCTAACTTTTCTGAACATTTTGATATAATCTTTTCTTTGAATTTCCCATTAGAACAGAAGTTATGGCTTTTAGAATTAAACCCGCTCAATAGCTGAAGTGGCGTTTCCGAAAATTTGAAGTTATTGTTTTCGAAATGACGTTTTTGAGCATAATGCGCAGGATATCTCCAAAAATTTATCAAACATTCAAACTTAATGAAATTTTCAAAACATATATTTCATGTTAGTTTATATAAACTGAACCCAAGCCTGGTTTTTTATTGTTGAAAAAGATATATTTCTTAGGTGTTTATACGGTTGAAAATTTTAAAATTTTGTATTAGCTAAATACAACTTTGTATTAAAAATATGAAAATGCTTTAAATACAGATTTATTTACGTTCAGGGTAAATACTATAATCTGAAGTATAAGTAGACATCAAAATTTTTGTTCTAGTTGCAATATTTATTTTGTAATCCTGCGCGTAAGCATTTATACCAATTTTAATGTCTAACAGTTAAAGGTCTAACAGTTTGGAGCGCTCTATAAATACTAATTGTGCATCTTGCAATTTTTTAAATACGTGAAAGGAAACACCATACTTATATCTTTAATACCAATTAAAATTGGGTTTTTAAATCCTATAAATTTTAAGATATTGAATGTTGAAAATGGTGATTGTTTTTCATTTTTTCCAATTTTAACAGTTCTGAGACTCCTTAAAAATTTATTTACTATCTGAATAATGTAACCATAAAGTTTTAAGACCAAAAAATTCTAAAGGACTTCGAGAACGTATTACATTGATGCTCTTGATACGCTCTGAGTGCAGGTACACGATGTTTTTGGAATGAATGATATGAATTTTTTAGTTTGCTACTTTATTTCTAAAGGATTTGTTGGAGCAATCCTCAGATGGCTTTATATTCCAGGCAATAGAGACCGTATAGGGGGTCATACATAGCACAATTCATGGTAGTTCTGGAAAAAGACTTACTACTATATGTTTTTTGGGTCGCTGAATCCGAATTTTTAACTTCCCACAAAAATTTCCCCCGGCAACTCCTTCAAATTTTGGTCCCCTCTCTCCCCGTTTATCCTACGTCATAATGTCATATATCCTATTTGATGCAAATTTTGTCTAGTTTCTGAATTTCGTAATGCTTTTCCCCTAAAACAATAAGAAATTTTAGTTAATAACAACTATTTTGGGGGGTTTTCGGGGGCGAAAATTTTTGGGGTAAGTTAAAAATTCGGATTCAGCGACCCATAAAACTTAAAGTAAACCTTATAAGGAAAGTTTGGAAGGGAGATGGGAGGGCGAATGTAAACGTTTGAGTGGTTAAGTGGAATTGCGCAACTTAGTCCACGCAGCACCGCGCGCATATTCAGAAGCATATCCCCCTTTCCCCTTCATCCAAAGTCATAATATTATATATCTATTTTTTTGCAAATTTTGTCTACTTTCTGAATTTCTAGATAATTTTCCCCTAAAACAATAAATGATTTTTTTAACAAAAACCTTTTTTATGGCATTTTATCAAAATTTGAGGGGGTTGCCGGGGGAAATTTTGGTGGGAAACTTACAAATTCGGATTCAGCGACCCAAAAAACATAAAGTAAGCCGATTTCCAGAATTACCATTAATTTTGCTAGGTAAAATTCCCTACTACCTGGACTATTACTCAGAAAGCAAACAAACCGTCCAATGCAACTGTGTGATATTTGCCTCCGAAGCATTAGAACTGTGGTTGGAAAAGTATAGAAATTGCTGCATTCCTGGCTTACCTTGAGTTATGAACGAACTTGCACTGCAAACTGTTCCCTAGAGCTAAACATTTGCTGATAATTACGATCAGAATCGAATACAGAGACAAGGTCAGAGATCAATGCATATCTCGAAAGAGGACAGGACTGCCTGAAAAGAGGAAAAAACAGTACAGATGGATATTTTTCTTGAAGAAAAGTTTTCTTGAGGTTACTTTACGGTCCTGGAATAGCAGACTAAGCTTTTGTAAATCTTTCTAAACACAACTTAAAGTCTGAAAACTTTAATCCGGATTTTTTCAAAAAATTATTTTTTTTTGAAAAATTTTCGCCGAAGAATGTAACTCAAAAAGTAATTGGCAGATTTACTTGAAAATTTGCATAGATATTCTTTATCGTATATGCCTCAATTATATGTATGTTTTTTTAAAAAATGCGTTTTCAAAAAAAGTTATTTTATTTTCAAAGCATACTCAGTTATTCAAACTTTTTATTTTGTGCTAGATTCATGCTCAGCGTAAGGATTTAATTTAATAAAATAAAATGGGTTTATTGATTTTAGTTAACTAAAAAGACCTGGGCGACCCCCAGCATAAATCGTAGGATCCAAGTTTAAACAGCTATAGTGCCACCAATTTGTTTTTTAGAACAATTAAAAAAATGTTGTAGATTTAAACGTCAACATTATTTTGTACTGTACTGTCATTGAGCAAATGTTCTCGTTTTCTCTTTTTTAAATCTTCAAAAACAGCGTCTTACACGAGTCTCCACCCTTTATGTACCTAACATTGCTGAGTATTTAAATTTAAAAACAATAAAATAATAGTAAATTGGATAATTAGTTTTACAAAAAAAGGAAATTAGTAGGTGAGTCTTTGGACAAAATTTTATTCTACATGGTTTGACTGACGGAATAAAAGCTGAGTAGCATAATGGTGTTATTGTGAAACTTACGAATACTACCATAGATTAGTGAATAAGTTCGTAATAGTGCCATCGTCCATTTTGCTGGTTGAAAATGTGTATTGGTGAGTTTGACCTTCAAATAATGTTCTAAGGCATCAGATTAAAAAAAAAAACACATAGTCAATTCAAGCAGCTTTTATGTTTTACCACGAGAGCCTTCACTATTCATTTCTAAACGGGTTTCCGTCTAACTGATATATAATTTATACAAATAGAGGTATTTTCGATACTATTCATTAAGAAAAGACTATACGTAGCCCCTCATAATTTCCGGAGTGAATGATTACAGATATTACCTCTTCTTGATTTAAAAAATTCTATCGTAATTAAAATATTAAAGAGCCTTTGACTACAACCGACCTTTCACAAGCGAATTGTAAGTTCGAGATCTCGAATCAGGTGATAGTTTCTAGATTAAAATATAAGGTTTATTCTACTTCTTCAAAAATACCATGAACTACATTAAAGAGAAATTTCATACATGAGTGCAACCCCTCATTCAGTAAGAAATTTTCCTTCAATTAACTTACTACTCTGCTTTTAAGCAAAATTATTATCTTCATGTAAATGAAGCTGTTAAATAAACAAAAACATGTACCATTGACAGCCATTTTACTTGGGAAATCATCTTCAGCAACTCGATATTGCGTGATTTTTACATAGTATTAAAAATATTTTTTGGAGATGTAATAATTTCTTCAAATTAAACAATTTTCTTAGATTAAATTGTACAAATCTTTGTTTACGCATTCCTTTAAATAATTTTAATGATACAATTTAGAATTTAGATTAATTAAGACTGACTTATTAAGGATTTTCAATGACATACATGTGTTGTCCCCAGCATTATTAAAAAATATATTATATATATAACCTTTATATTACATATACATATTCTTACTATACCGTACTTTAACTGCAATCTACAATAATAATCATGTTTACCGATGAAAATAATTTTTTCAGGCAATAAAAAAAATAAATTTTTGGTATACTTAAAAATAAGTAGATTTCATAAAGACGTTGAAAATGCAATATAATAAAAAATTTATATAAGTTTCTCTGTTACTTAGTTTATGAAATATGATGCACACAATATCAAAAATTTCTCATTTGAGAAAAATGACTTTGTAATTTAAATTTATATTGATTTTGATGTGAATAGCTCCACATATTTTAACTTAAAAGTGGTTTTAATTGGAGTATCGTCATAATTTTTGTAAAGTTCGGCAATATGTTATTCTTTCATAATTAAAAAAAAATATTTTTAAATAGTTTTAAGCTGACCACCCCATTAATAAGTAAAAGATTATAAGATAAACATTATGTAGAACAAAAATTTGGTGTACACTTTAAAATTCTGAAGCAAACATTCCAGTCATTCGATCGTTTTTGCAAATAATGGTTACTTGAAAACATTCTAAAGGTATTATGACTGTATTATTGACGAAATTATTGTCAGATTTCGGTAAATAACAGTTATCTATAAAGACGATTAAATGACTGGTCAGTTCTCTGAAATTTTTTAATAGTGATGGAGAACTAATTCTTCATGAAGAGTTTAAATAAGCGAATACCAGGAAGTTAATCCTTTCATTTAATGAAACTTATAAATTTATAAATAAATTATATAATGTAAATTATAGGATATATCACCTTAACTATTATACATGCTACATTGTGAAGAAATACATATTTCCAAATTATGTTTTTAGAATTCTACAGGTAATTTAAAATAATTTTTTGAAAATCAACAAACAAAAGTAAAATTAGGAAAATTTATTGGAATGTTGACCTGTTTATGATGCAGATTTAAAGTTGTTTGTTCTAATACTGTTTCTGTAAATGTTAAATTCAATTGTTTTTTTCTCAAACGTACGTTAAATTGAATAAGATACATTGAGAATTATTAATTATAAACGATAGGGTACTTTTTTATTTATTAATAACTTATAAATAACTTATATGATGTAAATTATGGGATATATCACCTTGCAACTATCATACATGCAGCAATACTGAAGGAATAAATATTTCTAAATTATGTTTTTAGAATTCCACAGATAATTTAAAGAAAATTATGAAAATCAAGCGACAAAAGTAAAAGTTATCTGGAAATTTTATTGGGATGTTTACCTGTTTATACAGGTTTAAGGTTGTTTGTTCTAATAATATTTCTGTTAATGTTAAATAGAATTGTATTTTCTCAAACTTACATTAAATTGCATAATTTATATCAAGAATTACCAATTATAAACGCTAGGATACGTTTTTATTTATTAATGTATGTGTAGACTTGAATTAATTGAAACTGTTACACATGATTAAAGTATCACATGTTAAAGTTTCTTTCTGTAATAATTTTGATGGATGTAATAAATGTTTATATTTCCTTTAAATTAGCATTTTCACTTTATATACAGATTTTAATAAGAAAAAAATATAATTATCTGCTAAAGTTACTTATTCAGGATAATTTAAACGCGAATCTAATATTATTTTTGTTGTTCTTATATTGAAAAAAGAAATTACTGTTCTGGTTATACTGAAAAACGGATTCATGCGGACTACAAAAAGTTTAATGATTGTTATTAATTGAGAATATTTTTTAATGTATGTTACGGATTAAATAAATTATTAATCATTGCTTGCTGTAAAATATAATTTAAAAATTTGTATCTGAAAAATATTCTCGAGAAGTGGAACAAAATTAAATGAATTTTCAAGAGGATAGCAAATAACACTCATAAAGGCTACTTTTATTTCTGAGTATTGTCAAAATCACCGAGATTATTAGCTAGACAATATGGTACATTGCTGCTTTAAGCCAATACATAACTAAGAAGGTAATAATGAACATTATCATAATGATATATTCTTAACTTTGATTTTAACTATGCAATATTTCATAACAGGTAAAAATTGTTCATTGGTGAGTATGTTATAAATTGTCATAGCAGTTTATGGACTTTCTCATGATTAAAACAAGTTATTGTTGTTTACTCTTATTTGTTATTTTTACGACTTGCACTTATTTTTTTTTTTTTTTTTTTTTTTTTTTTTTTTGTAATTGATTTGATTTTTGCTAGTATTCTTCTGATAATGAATAATCTTCGTGTTTTCCACGAGTTTCGCGTTACTGTGAATTAAATAAAAGTTAGGAGAGCAATGTTCAAGATTTTGAATTTATATCATTTTTAAAGTCATCATAATTTCATGTATTATGTTTGAAGAAAAGTAAAATGGAAATGTTTTATTTTTGTGTTCGTCATTTGTAAATAATGACCAACAAGAAATTCTTTAGAACATATTATTGGAAATTCAATTATATACAAAATTTACACTATGTACATATTTATAGATGAAACACGTGGTTAATAATTGAAAATCACTTGTTTAAATATATATGTATATTTCTCTCCGGGAATCCAAGATAATTAATTTATAAAATCAAGACATTTTATTTTCTTTGTTCCTTCTAGAACTCATGATTCTAAAAACAATTAAAATTTCAGCAACTATTTTCTTTTATGAGAAGCCATAATAAAAATTAGCGTTTTCATGCTCGAGATAAATTCCATATTAAAAATTAAACAACATTTCTTCTATTTTACGAAGACCAAGATAAACAATGCAGTTAACTTACTGCGTTCAAGTTTTACATTAGTGCCATAAATCTAAACTAAAAGAACAAGAGAGAATATTTCTTAATATTAATTTTCTGGAAGGCCACGTGATCTGGCGCCTCACGTCTGCTCGAAAGAGGAAGGGGAGATATTCCACATCTGATGTGTTCCAACTTGCAATCTAAACTCGTACATGTTCTCATTACTATTGGGCTCACCAAGTCTCATTTAGCATTTTGGGGAGAGAAGGTGATAGACATAACACATTTTACATATCTGAAATTTCTTCTTACTTCTATTAAGCATCAATCCTAAATTTCTTCTGAAATTTGCCCATTTAATTAAACTGTATTTCTTCGTAAATGTAATTTTTCTTCTATCATAAAAAACCTAATAATTTTACTCGCTTCATTCGTTTATTTTCATTTTGGCATTGCGGCAGTAATATTTTTAATATGTTTCGAATCCAGAACATATTATTCTTACCCGGATTATCCGAAAGATTTCTAGAAATATTTTTAGCGCTTTTTTGATGGAGCATTTTGCTCAGCATTTTTGCTACTCAGTGGATAGCTTAATCAGAGCTGTTGCTTGTATGAATTCCATATGTAGAGCGCATTTTTGTGATTGCGCTATTGAAATTTAAATCTAGCTGCACAAGATCAGAAGAGAAACTTTCTGTGTTATCGCTTGATACGAATTGCCGCGCCATTAGAAGATATGTTTCCTATTTTTTGCCACTATATCGCCAAAATTAAACTGTATTAAAACGTTGTATTACTTTAATGCGACTTTTCTTTGTTGATTGTGGGAAGACGAATGATACAAAAAGGTTAATTCCAATCTATTTGATTAGTTTATCTTGGAAAGACGTTTACCATTCTTGATTTTATCACTCGATTGTCATTTTTTTATACAACTGGCACTCACAAAGGCTTTACAATATATCTTGCAAACATTCTCCCTATATAATTAAAAAAAAAAATAAAATCAAATTTCAAATTAATTGCTTAAAAGGCCAACATAGTAAAAAAGATTTACAAAGTAAATTTTTCAAAACATTTTGTGGCTTGATTGATGTACTGATATTATGAGACTTCAAAATACTAGAAAAATTTCTGAAAGAAATAATACCATACAACATACCACACAACAAATAAATAAAACAACAGCCGTACAACAAATATATTTCTGAAAAAATTTCTAGTCTTTTGAAGTCTCATAATATCAGTACATCATTCAAGCCACAAAATGTTTTTAAAAATTTACTTTGTAAATCTAAACCTAAAATTCCGCCCTTACTAAGAATCGGTTCAATTTACAGTATCCCATGTAAAGTTTCCGACTCGGTATATATTGGATTTTTCAAATCTGGAAGACTACAATATAAAATTGTACAGCATTCTTTAAATACCAATCATATTCTAGATTTCGCAAATATGACTGTTATCAGATCTGGTTGCAATAATGTTAAAAGTAGAGTTTTTCTGGAAGGTGTGTTCACTCGTAAGCAAATTTCGCCGATTAATGAATAATGTGCACTTCCACCTGAATACACAGCATTGCTTTGATACTTTTAATATTTTCTTTAATTTTAACTGCTAATATTTATTAATTTTAAACATGATATATAGTTTTTTGGTCATTTAAATGTTATTTATTGCACTGATGAGTGGCTAAAATTTAGCTCGAAACGTTTGCTTTTTAATTGTATTAAATATATTTATGTAATTTTAACTTGTATGTCTGATGAATTGTTATATATTTTTTAATTCTCCTTATAGTTAAATATTTTTTAATTTTTCAAAATTAAATTGAATAAGTAAGCCATAACATCAAAAAATATTTATACGTTTATAAATAACGTAACCACACTTATATTTATATAGTTTAACGATATTTCTTTTTCTGTTCCGTGATATAAACATAAAAAAAACACCGAGGTGTATTATTAATTTATATGTATTTAATAATAAATTAATATAAATGTCCACTCTCCTTGAGTGATTATACAAATTGGACAGTTTAGTATTAACTACAGTCATATTCTCCAACCACAGCTATATCATCCCTTAATGGAGCATTTATCTTAACCTGACTCTCAAGTTACTCATCCATCTAGATTTATGTGCCAAGGGACTATATATGGAATGCATTCTGTATTCTCACGCCGAGCATCTGGATATTTGTTAGGTCATTTCTCAAGGTTTATGTCATAACTAGAAATATAACATTTTCAAGTATATTCCCTAAAATTGCAGAAAAACGCGCGTACATCATTTGTAATAAATGCGAACTATAAGAATTATTTTAAAATATTTTACGTTTATACTTCATTATTTAACAATATCACGAAAGCTAAATATGCATCATCTTATTGATAGGAAAAATAGTGTTTAAAATTACTCAATAAAAAGTTTCTTAAAACAAAATTTGAGAGAGTACGAAATATAATTAGATAAATAAATTAAATATACACAAAGACAGATTCGATGGAAATATAACCACATCATTATTGCGTTATTTACATTTGCACAGATAACTACTTTACCGTGTGCTCTCACAAAAAGTTTAAATTGTGTATGCCGATTATTTCAAATATTAAAATTAATAGAAAATTAAAAGTTTTACGAACTAACGCAAGTCCTTTTTTACAAATGTCATTACTTCTTTTTATGTGAAAGTTACAATTCAACAATTATGTGTAAAGCAAATATTAAATTTTCTTTTCTTTTCCAAATTAGCTGCCATAGAATAATATCCCTTTCAAAATAACTGATTATTTAATAGCTTTGTGCAGATTATTATAAAATTTAGTTAAATAATTTTAGAAACACGCTGAAAATATTTGCAAAAATTTATATACTTATGTTATTTAAAAGTACATTTTGTAAAATAAAGGAGGAATAATATTTTACATTATTTTAAAAACTAAAACATCGTTTGAAATGAAACATCTATTGTGCAATTAGTTATCATTTCCTCAGTAGTTAAAATCTTGTGATCGTTTCAGATAGGGAGGCAATTTATTGAAGTGTACATTCACACTATTTCAATGAAAAGCGTTGGTATTATTATTTAGCTTATTTTCAGTCATTATTATAAGTGGAAAACCTTACTTAACACAAGTAAGGATTTTTTTTAAAAAAATAACATTTGGTACATGTTTTAAGCAAATATTTATACAAATCTGTGTCGCTTTATAATGCTTGTTAAAGATCGTAACATTTTACGATACGAATTCAAATTTATCAACTGCATTTTAACAAATGAAATAAATTATTTCTTTTTGAATTCTCTGGCGTTAACGATTTCAGAATACGATACACATGCTAATAGTTCAAATTGATTTTAACAAATAAAATATTAAACAAAATAACAGTTCACGAAATCACCTGATGAATATTTTGTTTGTCTTCATTTATAAATAAATCTGCACACACAAGCAATATCAGTCAGGTCTTTCCGATTATCTTTTAATTATAGCTTCTTTTAAAATATATTTACTCCTGTTCAGTTTAGAACCCACCAGAGGCTGAGAGGTTCTGCTCACAAAACTGTTACGGTTGATGTGCTTGGTGCGATGCCATACCTCGCTTCAATACCTAACAGTTTTGGGTTTTACTCCAAACATTGTCATGATGCATAAATATGGATTATGTTCCCTTAGAAACCTTCCTTCCACGGAGGGCAGTCTTCACCTTGGACAATATAATACCCGTAGATTACTGTCCGTAAAGGCAGCGCTACAAACACATCACCAGACCATCTATTCATTTTATTATTAAATAATTGACATGATTATTCTAGCTAAATGAGTATTTCTCATGAATTGAGTTATTGAAGAAGACTAGTTGGTAAAACGAAATTACTTTATATTCATTTTTCTAAAATAAATAGAAAAATATATATATATGAAAATTGCTTTTTTATTGTGCAAATCTTTTTTTTTTTTTTTAACTATAATTGAAATCTATAAATATAATATGTATTAACGATTGTTTTTCACACTAATAAATAATTTAAGTAATTTTTTGATTAAAGACTGTTGTAAAAACTTTGTAAATAGTTATTTTAATGCCTTTAAAAGTAATCTTTTGATTAAAGACTGTTGTAAAAACTTTGTAAATAGTTATTTTAATGCTTTTAAAGGTAGAATGGTTTATCCAGTAAAACCGTCATATAATGGTATGGGAACCCAGTACCAGAATTTTAGTTATAATATAGTATATGCTCGAAGTTATTTTTTTGGATTTTAATCCAAAATTAAGAAATAATAAAACTGAAAATAGCATTGATAAAAATGTGAAAAACATAATAGTCAATGTGTAAAATAATTATTTTTTAATTTTCCATTTGGGAGAATTAGTTTTATACTTCTAAATCTTGAATATTAGAAGAAATTTATATCTCATGCATTCTAACATTTACAAAAACAGTTAAATTATTTTCAGAGTTCCTTTTCTGACATAGTCTGCTTGCATATGTATTTAAGAAAAACTTTGGTGCTAATTCACCTTTAAAGCACAAGCGTTGCATTAATTTTTTTAATCAAAAAAGAAGTTATTTTTTAATCAAAAAAAGGAAGTTAATGTTACTTTTTAAAAATTAAATACACAAAGTCAATTATAAATGTTTTTTGCATAAAGTACTTTTGCAATATATTTAAAACTTGAAATAGTTTACAAGATATATATTTTGATATCATTTTTATTATAAAAATTGTGACAGAAAAAATTTAATGGTTAGTTGTTAGTTTTGGTGAAATTTGGAAGTTTTAACAATTTTCTATTTTAGGTAGCTTTCTTTACAAAAAAGCTACCTATTGCAGCCGTTCGGAGGAAAGCGATTTCAAAAAATTTTGGTATATTTTCATCGATCATGACCCCCAGACCCCGAAACCACCCTCCGTTCAAAATTGATATATATATATATATATATCTGACCTATGTCACACTGTAACTCCCGTAATTATGAACCGATTTCGATGTAATTCGGTGTGTACATAGTACATACCAATGTCTCGACCGAGTTCGTTGGCCAGCTTCATCCGCCGTTTTGTTTCAAAATGGCGGCCATTTAAAATTTTTAAAAAAAATTAAAACTTGAAATGTGGTACCAAAAAATTAAAAATGGAAAAATATTTTTTTCTCATGTATTTGACCTTTATACAAAGATTCCGGAGCAGTTTTTGTTTCGTAGATATCTTAAAAAATGGCTGAGTTATAGCATTTTGAATTTCTAGCTTGGCTGACATTTTGAAACGTCCTGAATTTTGTCACGCGATAAAAGGCGTATTTATGAACCGATTTGGATGTAATTCGGTGTGTACATAGTACATACGAATCTCTCGACCGAGTTTGTTGGCCAGCTTCATCCGCCATCTTGTTTCAAAATGGCGGCCATTTAAAATTTTTTTAAAAATTTAAAATTTGAAATGTGGTACCAAAAAATTGAAAATGGAAAAATATTTTTTTCTTATGTATTTGACCTTTATACAAAGATTTCGGAGCAGGTTTTGTTTCGTCTATATCTTAAAAAATGGCTGAGTTATAGCATTTTGAAATTCTAGCGTGGCTGACATTTTGAAACGTCCTGAATTTTGTCACGCGATAAAAAGCGTATTTATGAACCGATTTGGATGTAACTTCGTTTATGCATAGTACATACCAATGTCTCGACCGGGTTCGTTGGCCAGCTTCACCCGCCATCTTGTTTAAAAATGGCGGCCATTTAAATGTTTAAGAAAAATTTAAATTTGAATTGTGGTACCAAAAATTGAAAATTGAAAAAATATTCTCTTCTTATGTGTTTGACCTTGATAAAAAGATTCGGGAGCAGTTTTTGTTTCCTCTATATCTTAAGAAATGGCTGAGTTATAGCATTTTGAATTTCTAGCGTGGCTGACATTTTGAAACGTCCTGATTTTTCTCACTTAATAACAGGGGTATTTATGAACCGACTTGGATGTACCTTGGTGTGTACATAGTACATACAAATATCTCGACCGAGTTCGTTGGCCAGCTTCATCCGCCATCTTGTTTCAAAATGGTGGCCATCTAAAAAAATTAAATAATAAAAAAATTTAAATGAGATACCAAAAAATTGGAAAATGAAAAAGATTTTTTTTTTGTATGTGTTTGACCTTAATACAAAGATTCCGGAACAGTTTTTCTTTCGTCTATATCTAAAAAAAATGGCTGAGTAATAGCATTTTGAATTTCTCTTGTGGCTGACATTTTAAAACGACCTGATTTTTGTCACGCGATAACAGGCGTATTTATGAACCTATTTGGATGTAACTTGGTCTGTACATAGTACATACCAATGTCTCGACTGAGTTCGTTGGCCAGCTTCATTCGCCATCTTGTTTCAAAAGGGTTGCCATTTAAAAAAATTAAATTTAAAATACAAAATGAGGTATTAAAAAATTGGAAAATGAAAAAGATTTTTTTTATGTGTATGGCCTTGATACAAAGATTCCGGAGCAGTTTTTGTTTCTGAAAATTTGTTCTTTTGTTGATATCTTAAAAAATGGTTGATTTATAGCACTTTGAATTTCTAGCATGGCTAACATTTTGAAACGATCTTGTATTTGTCACGCGATAACACACGTATTCGCCTATTTCGATGTAAGAAGGCATGTGGATAGTATACATCAACACCTCGACAAAGTTCGCTGGCCAGATTCATCAGCCATCTTGTTTCAAAATGGCGGCCATTAAATTAAAAAATATATATATATTTAAAGTGACGTGCAAAAAAATTAGAAATTGAAAAAGGTTTCTTTCTTAAGTATTTGATCTTGATATAAGGATTCAGGAGCATTTTTTGTTTGTCTTTACCTTAAAAAATGGCTCAGATATAGCAGTTTCAATTTCTATTGTGGGTGACATTTTGAAAAATCTGATTTTTTGCATGCGACAGCACTCCTATATATTAACCGATTCCGATGTGAGTGAGCATGTGCACAGCAATTACTAAGGTCTCGACCAAGTTCACTGCTTAGCCTCATCCACCATGTTGTCTTAAAATGACAGGCACTTTAAGAAATTGCCGAATTTGGCAGCCAAATATAAGTTACTTTAAAGAAAAGCAGCTTGGATAAAGCTGACTAATTTCGCGAAATTCTCATTCATTATATTGATAAAAATTAGTATTGAATCTCCTATATTCGGTTTCCACTAAATTGAGCTTCGTGTGTTTGCATGATATAAGTTGGCTTTTTTTAAATAAGGATTGTGAAAGCTACCTCTTCCTCCCGGCACTGGCCGGAAGGACTTTTTTATCTGATATTGTGATTTCCAATAAACAGAATTTTAAATTAATAAAATGAAATAAAAAAAATTCTTTAATATAAATATAAATTTTATTCTACGATTTAAAATTTAAAAAGTAGCATTTAATATGTATTTTACAATCTTTTGGCATATTATATCTCAGCATCTTGTATTTAAAATAAATCATTGTCAAGAAACAACAATTAAAAAAAAAAAAAAAAAAAAAAAAAAAAAAAAAAAAAAAACCTTAAAGAAGCTTTGACAAAAATATTTCTATTTAGTATTAAAAGCATTCTTTACTGATATCTTTCTGTTATAGAATTATTAGGCTTCTGCAATGAAATATTTGTGCCTTTTGGGAGATGAAAGAACTTTATTATCCTGATTAAATATTTTCGTGTCGTGAAACTATTGAGGTAATAGAATGGGATCAGGATTTTTGTCATAGGTATTATTTTTCTTTCTTTTTTATGTTAAAATGTTTAGAGATTTATTCTTCTTATAAATGCAGAGGCGAAAAAGGTATACCTTTACCATATCATGTAAATATATAAAACATGGAAAATAAATCTGATTTTACTTGCTTCTGGTATTTACAAATCTTACAACTTTTGAAACTAAATATGATGATTTATAGATAATAGTTCAAATTTATTAATATTGTACATTATACTAAGTAAAAGTGCATATTCTACTAATACATTTTCTGTTCATCTAAGAACGCGTATAACTTTAATAAAAAGTGTTGATTTTATATTTAATAAACAATCTTGCAATTTTTGAAGCAAGATTTGTAGTAATACTTATTTATATTTTGTAATTTTTGTTTATAAGTATTTAAATTATTTCAGAAATGGAAATTATATACACTGGTCATCAAAATTAAAGAATAATGAGAAAAAATATGCTCACTAAGTTAATTTTGCAACCAATGTTCAATGCTGCAATTATTTATCTTAATTAAATACTATTGAACTCAAAATTGCACTTCCGCGCATACGTTAGCGTCGGAAATATGAAAATTAGATGATTGACAATGTGGTGCGCAATGGACGTATGTTGAAATTCCGGTCTGGGTGTTGTTTAAAGTGAATATGGTGTCTGAATGTGATCCGTATTTATTTCTTGTGCCTCAAATGCATCATTTAAGTTAAGGTCAAAAACGGTGAATAATTGGTAGAATCGAGGAAGGTCAAGCACAAATGGGGGTCACCCAAGATTTGAATTTCCTTCAAAGTGTGATATAAAGAGCTTCGAGCCGCTTTTTAAGCACTGGATTCGTTGATAGACAGCCTGGTCAAGGGAGACCAAGAGCAACAACTTCATCCGAAGACCGTTTTTTTCTCATTGTGGGTCGAAACAACTGCGAAGCGATTAAAATAGATTTGGTTTCAGACCTTCAGGCTGCCACATGAACTCGAATTAGCCGTTCTACTGCTGCACGAAGGCTTAACAAGTATGGACTGTATGCGAGTAACCCAATAGTTTTCGTCCCACTCACTACAGCTTCCAAAGGGGCCCGTTTAAAATGTTGCTGTCGTCATGTTCAATGGAGCCAAGAAGACTGGACTCGAACGGGATATTTCACGGACACGGGAAGGTCAAGTTGCGTCTTCCTTCATCTCTCCAGATCAAAACACGTCTAGAATCAGTGTTCAGACTATACCTGGACTCTTCAGTAAACAATACTTGATCCCGGTCTTCTTCCCTCCATTGAACGTGAAGAGGGCAACAGTTTAAAACGGACCCCTTTGGAAGCTGGAGTGAGTGGGACGCAAACTATTGTTTTTCTCGCATACAGTCTATACTCGTTAAGCCTTCGTGCAGCAGGAGAACGGCTAATTCGAGTTCCTGTATCAGCCTGAAGGTCTGAAACCAAATCTCTTGTAATCGCTTCGCGGTTTTTTCGAACCGCAATGACAAAAAACGGTCTTCGGATGCAGTTGTTGCTCTTGGTCTCCCTTGGCCAGGCTGTCTATCAACGGATCCAGTGCTTAAAAAGCGGCTCGAAGCTCTTGATATCACACTTTGACAATCTTGGGTGAGCCCCATTTGTGCTTGAGCTTTCCTCTACTCTACCAATTATTCGCCGCTTTTGACCTTAACTTAAATGATGCATTTGAGCCATAACAAATAAATACTGATCACATTCAGACACCATATTCACTTTAAACGACACTCAGACCAGAATTCCAACATACGTCCATTGCGCACCATATTGCCAATCATCTAATTTGCCTATTTCCGACGCAAATAATTACAGCATTGGGCATTGTTTGCAACATTAACTTAGTAAGCATATTTTTTCTTACTATCCTTTAATTTTGATAACCACTGTATATTCAGTTAATGCAATATAGTATTAAACTTTTATCAAAAGTCTTTCACCTGGTATTATTTAAAAATAATTTTAAAATAAATATAATATCATATAAATTAATATTAATAGGTATTCTCCTTAAACCTGACAGATTATATTTAAATTTGACAATTTTAAAACAATATCTATTGATTTTTTTTTTAACTTTATAAAATTTTTATTTGTATATATATAAAATGGTGACGCGAGTAGATTCTGCTTTTTTTTCAAATATGTATTTTTATCCATTCATTAATAGTTCTATATCAACACATGAAACTGCAAAATCATCTTAAAATGAGAAATTGTTTCTAAAACTACTTCTTCGAAATAACGTTCATGGTTATATCCAAAACTATAAGAACACAAAGATTCAGAAACATTTATAGAAATTGATTAAAGGGAAATTGCCTTGGCTGATTTTTCTAAATATTCTAATACCTAAACAGTGTTTTACACCTAAAAACCAACTTATTTAAACGAAGTCTATTTATAGTGATTGATAAAAATGGTAAGATTTTGATGTCCTATTTTTTTTTCTATGTTTCTATGTGTATATCCTTCAGTTTCATCTAGAAAATACACTCAGTTTACTTATATATTTCTTAAAATGTTATTTGGAAAATATGTATATAAAGCATTTCTCACGCAGCACAAGAAATGTTAAAAAATATTTGTAAATATTTTTTAGGTTTATAAGACAAGTTTCATCGACTTGTAATGAAAATTGAAAAACAAAACCTCCATATGTTTTAAAATGATTATTTCAAAATAAAATCCGTTATCTTTACAGATATTCTTGAGATTTATTATTCCTAAAAATTTTTTAAGGACTGAAAACAAGTCAATTAAAAATAGTAGTAGTTCCCAAATTATGGGTCGCGACTCACAGGTGGGTCGCGGAATAATCGAGGTTTGGAACAAAAATATGTCTTTTATTTCGTTTACAAAATATAACAAATAAGGTTAGTTGGGGCAACTGAGCCATGATTTTACAATGCGATTCTGGAGCTTCTGACAATTCAGCTTCAGAAAGCTATGTTCATTTGAATTAAAGTCTGAACTTCTGTAAATGTGTTCAGTTAGGTTCCCTCTTTCAGACAGAAATGTACAAAATTACATTTTAATACGTAAAAATATAAAAATATGCATATTTCATCTTTCTTTCCTCATGGGTCCAGTTGCCCCATAAAAATGGGGTAAGTGGACCAGGAGAGTCTATGTTCCACACGTGTTTATTTTTTTTTTCATGTGGGATACCAGGTCCTGTTTCAAATGTAAGATTCTCTAAATAACTTTAAAAAATTTAAACCAGGCAGATCGTGTAAATTGTATGTCAATAAAGAACGTTGTAAGGGAAACCTTTGCTGTCAATGTGTCTAAAAAAAGCACAAAAAGTGAAAACATTAGATTTATTTATATCAAAAAAAAAAAAGTAAGTAAATACTTATGTACTTTAGTATAGGTAATAAGTATAAAAGTCACATGGGTATTTTAAGGAAAAAAAATAGCAAGGTAAATTCCATGAAAAAACGGCTACGTAAGTACTTAAGTACTTTACTGTATCCAGGGGTCGCAGTGTATAAGGAAAATTTTATTCTTCCCACCAGAACCTTTAATGAGTTACCTTCATAATCATCTTATTTAACATAGTCTAAAGAAAGGTTTGATGAAAATATTATTTTCAAAATAGTGGTAGGAACAATAAAAATTTCCCTATAGAATGCGACCCCTGTATCGTACAATTTCAAGTTTTGGCTATCTCGCTTTCAGTTTTTGAAAATGTTGAAATAATTTAATGACACCAGTATTTACAAGAGAATCTATTTGAAAACAAGTAAAAGTATATTTTCGCGTACTTAATAAAGGTAAAATTTTCATTATAAAATTCCGGCGCCAATGTGGCAGTTAGGAATTAAAATTATGTAATGCCATAACGGGATCACCGCCTCTCAAGGGTTCAAGAAATTTGGTTTGATATCACCCAATATGCTCTTTAAAAATTTTATTACGAAATTTTAATAAGGTATTCTATAATTTTCTTTATTGTGAGCAAAAAACAGTGGAAAAATTTACTTCCCGTTGTAAGAGAATCTCAAAAAAATTATTTATAACTATTGGGGTAACTGGATCCAGCATAGTCCAGTTACACCGGATACATGTCGCAGTTACCCCATTCATGAAAAAATTATGGGGGTAACTGGAACCCCGGTCTTACATTTGAAACATGAAGTAAATATGTATAGATACCTAATAATATTAACGTAGTTATATGCCTAATCTTAAAAGAAAAAGATAGTTTAATAAAAGTACTTGCAGTATTTTAATAAAAAACCGAGGAATTTCAACCAAATTTACGTTGTTTTTAAAAAAAGAAACGTAAATTTTCGACAACCTATCACAGAAAAGAGAGAGTTATGATTGAGTTGACACACGTTGTTTTAGGAAGTAGAGGTTAAGGGGCATTGTTCACAAAAGCTAAAACTTAAAACACATTAACGGTTTTTAGGTGCGTTCGTAATTATATAAACACGTAGCAACTATAGTCGTCGTTCAGTCCGTCCGTCTGTCCGTCCGTCTGTCAGTCCGTCTGTTCGTCCGTCTGTCCGTCTGCCCGCATGTAACAGAGCAAAAACTACCCAACCGAATGGTCTGAAATTTCAAATATATGATTGTTGCAAAATTTTGTCGAGCCATTTCAAATTTTATGAAAATCGGATGTATAGTTTAATTACAGGGACAGTCAAAAGTGTTTCTTTACATTACGGCCAATGGGAAAAATTATTGCAAGTGGATTTTAATGATATTAGAGCCTTCGAATGATCTGAAATTTTAAAGATATAACTGTTGAAAAATGTTGTCGAGCCATTTCAATTCTTAGGAAAATCGGATGTATAGTTTAATTACAGGGACAGTCAAAAGTGTTCCGTTACATTACGGGGAATGGGAAAAAATTATTGGAAGTGCATTTTAATGATGTATCAGACTATGCGCTTTATGAAGTGCAAAAAATTATACATTCAGTACAATATGGGGTGCAAAAAATAATTATAAAACTAGTTATAGTACGAACGCACCTCATTTGCCACGTTTGACGAGCAATTTCCAACTTGTTTTATAAAATAACCTATGGCCCCGTTATCTCGTGGGTCCAGTTACCCCAACTAACCTTACAATACTTACCAACTGCAATAATCATAAAAGCTATTAGCTTAAACTAAATCTTCTTGAGAAAACAGTGTTTCCTTAAACTGTGAGTCGGTATTACGTTATGACCTCGTTGTGAGACGTGGCGGCAGTCGCGCAATAGTTATTGCAAACCTGGACACCTGTCTTGATCTTCTTTTTAAAAAAGAACATATCAAAAGCCCAAAAGTCTCAAAGCATGAAGAAGATCCCTTAATTGAGCTATCTTGCAATTACTCTTTGAAGGCAGTTTTCAAGGAAAAATCCCTAATTTATTTCTGGATGAATATACGACAACAATAACCAGAAATATCAAATTCAGCATTAAGGTCCTTGATTTTGTACAACAGATTCTGGATTTTGTTGACAGTGCATCCTTCGTACGAAAATTTGCCTTTTTCGTAATATAGAATAGCCGATAGCTTATAGAGGTAATACAATAATTTCCCAAACTGATATTAGATAAATACTCATATTAGGTGGAATGCGAAATTTTTTTCTTACTTAAATGTGGGTCGCGTACCACTAAAAGTTGGGAACCGCTGTTCTCGATAGTTATTAATCAAATCACAAATATAAGTATGATGCCCTATTATTTTTCTGTCCTTAATTTATTCTTTCCTTCAATAACATCTAAAGTGTAATTGGGGATTTAACTGTATGAATCTAGGGATAATTTACAAATATTTTAAATGAAATATTGCTGTTATAGACAGTATATTTATATTACACAAAAAACCCTTAACGGGTTAAACGTTTGTGACGCAGCACTTTATGTTATTGCTATAAGAATTTTAAATATGGAACTTAAAAATAATGATATCAAATTTTAAGTGACGCTATGCTATTAAATAATGTATATATACACACATTTATATTATTTATTTCATCATTTTATTTTTGTTTTATTACTTTTGGCGTATTACAGCGCAAGAGGACAAAACATTAAAATATAAAATAAAAATGAAATATTTTTATAATAACTGTCTGCTTTTTCATAGAAACATGTTAAAAGGAGACGTAAAATCTTAACAACATGGAACGCTTAAATTTCCAAATATCGCTTGTTTTACACTTGATAATTGAAATGTTGGCTAAAACCGTTTCAGTTAGATGAATTATTTCTATTTGTATCATATTTATAAGTAACCTATAGTGTTAAAAAGTTCAAATTTTAAAAGATTTCTTTAACTCGATTTTAGTTAATGAAATCTTGGAATATGCAAACACAAATTGATTTAATAAATTATTGTGACACTTTGATTCGTTTTAGATGGAGGATTGTAGAGGTCAATGGAAATCACGACAATGAATTCATTGCATTGTTCTTTCATTTTTTTGTGTTTTTATCTTTTTATCATTCACCTAAAAAAAGTAATGATATCAATACAAAAACCCTTAACGGGATAAAAGTTTCTGACGCAGCACTTTATCTTTAGCTCTAAGAATTTTAAATTTGGAACTTAAAAATAATGATATCAAATTTTGAGTGACACTACGCTATTAATTTATTTATCTATATATCTCAATACAAAAAAACTCTTAACGGGTTAAAAGGTTGTGACGCAGCACTTTATCTTATTACTGTAAGAATTTTAAACATGGAACTTAAAAATAATGATATAAAATTTTAAGTGACGCTATGCTATTAATTAATGTATATATACATACATTTATATTATTTATTTCATCATTTTATTTTTGTTTTATTTATAATTGCATGTGTAAGAATTATGTTAAATTTAAAAGGATCTATAAAAATTTAGTTATTGATGCTTTATAATTCACATCTTTCATAAATTTAAAATATGAGTTTTAAAAGATATGATATCAAAATTTAAGTGACGCCTTGATGTAGCTTTAAGCAATTTGTTTGAAAAATCAATTTCAATTGTTTTCAGTTTGGCTAAATATATTTACACATGTAACCAAAACTTTTAATTTACCAATACACTGTGAAAAATATCACTCTCACTGAACCTATACAATGCACTGTGATGTATCTATATGAAAAAATTGATTTATCTTTTGTGTCACGCAATCCAAAATCAAAAGTAAAATTTATGTTAATGATTTTTGTGCGTCATATTATGCATTAGCATACATTTCGTTTATTTTGAAAAAAAAAATGGCCATAATTTTTTTTGGCCATTTTTTTCCCATTCTGACCAGAAAATCAGAGTTATAACTTTTTACGGCTGCTCTTTCATCTCCACCTAACGCTTCATTTATAATGGCTGTTTCATAATAATAGAAGCCACCAGTCCACCAGATAAAAATGAAGTAATGGAAATACCGGGTGCAACACTAAATTCTGAAAAAGCAGAATTCCTGTTCTCTAGTTGTTTAAGTTTTTTTTTTATGAAACTTTAACTGTACTTTTAAAGAACAGGCATTGGGCTATAAATACCCGGGGTTTTGTGGTTGTAGCTTTTGTAGTTTATGCTTAGCCGAAATCTAAAATATAAGGAAAATTGTGCGCCAACCTACCCCGTCACGGGGCAAGCTGCCTATACTGCCTGGTGTAAGTTGGCACACGCTTTATAAAAATTAAATTAAACTCAAATAAGACATGCAGTTGAGAGAAATCAATTTCATTATTATCAGTAAGATTAAACAAAGGCGTTATCGCCGTACAATGTAAATTCTAAATTATACATACATAAAAATAATGAATAAAACATTAACATTGAGTAACTTCTGTACTACGGGGCATTCCACGTCAAATCAGGCAGTAAAATATCAATATGTAACCCACCATCACAGATTTTAATGAAACTGCGTGTGTTTGTTCTTACTATTAAGATATGATCACCAGTAATTTTTTTTGCTCTTTGGTGAAATAGTTTCTGAGAAAAAAATTGTCAAAATTTTGAAAAACTGACATCAGTTGGCATTCTTGACTGCTCGATTTTCAAATGTAGCATGACATAAATATGATCATATTTCAATATCTATTCCACAAATCATCTTCAAATAATTTATGCATAATATATAGGGTACGTATTTTATGAAAAAAAATACTGTTACGCTTATATAACATTTTAAGTGTGTCTAAAAAAATGTTTAATCTTTGAAGTCGTGATTTTTTTATGAAAAATAATGCATTAACTAAAATAGCATTATTAACAAAAGGCGGTATTTTTATTAAATTTATTTTTTATGGCAGATATACTTAAAAGTGTCCTTTACCTGATTCTGAAATAAAAATAGTGGGATTTTGGGTATTTTTGGTAGTATTTCCTATTTAAAAATATTTTGAGGTGCATTTCATATCAAATCAAGCAGAGTCATTCCATGTCAGTTCCCCTAAGCCATTTAATCACTGTCACAAATTTCAATGAAATTGGGTTTGTTTATAGCTTATTTTAAGACGTAATCACCTTTAATTTTCTTGATCCTAAGTAAAATATTTTTTAAGATAAAAAATATCAAAATTTTGAAAAATTGTTTTAATTTTTTTTAATGACAGTTCGATATTCAAAGACTGCATTAAAAAAAAAAAAAAAAAAAAAAAAAAAAAAAAAAAAAAAAAGTCATTTTAATATAAAATCACTAAATAGGTTTCAAATAATGTATATGTGACAAATAATGTAGGCTGATTATTATTTCTTGTTTTTTGTCATGTTTAAACACTAAGAGTGTCTTTTATCTTATGAATTTCTAAAATCAAGAATTTTGTCAAAAATAATGTGTTAATCAAAAATTTATTATTAACCGAAGGCAGGGTGTTATTGCTTTTTTTTAATTGTACGTAAAAATATCTTTTAAATGGTTATAAAATAAAAATAGTGAACATATGAGAAAAAATTATCAAAATTTTGGAAAAATGCCACGAGTTGCCATTAATGATTTTTCAATTTTCAAAGGCCTCGTTTTATATATAAAATCATATTTCAATAACTAATAAAGAAATCTTCTTCGAATAATTTAAGCAAGGTAAATAAAGTATGTAGATTATGAAAAAAAATATTGCTGTAATGTTAAAAAATATTTAAATGTGTCTAAAAAATTGTATAATCTTTGAAATCAGAAATATTTTACAAAAAATAATGAAATTATTAAAAAATCTTTATCAATCAGAGGCGGAGTTTCTATGACTAATTTTTTAATTTTAAATTGTACATAATACTACATTATAACTGGATCTGAAATAAAAATAGTGGGATTTTGGTTGGTTTTAGTAGTATTTAAATCATATTTAAAATTATCAATATTTTCAAATGTAAAACCTATCCAATGTATCATCCCTGGAAATATTTTTATTTATACATTTATTTTATTTTTCAAATTATCTTTTATGTTCGTTTCTTAAGGAAAAAAATAAACAATATTGTTTTTTAGTAAAACTTCTAGGGCGAAGAGCAATTATCCCTTTCCAAAAAAGAGAAAAATCACTAGCTCCTCACCGCCCAATAGAAATTTTCAAAATGACAGTCCTAATCTTTAAACTCATATTTGGCTGTTAATATTGAAAATTTAGCATTGAGCTGCTAATATTGAAAAAAAATACCAAATTTCACTCTTTTGAAGAAAATTTTGAAGCATTGTGCTTTAAATATATGCAAAAAATGCATAATCCATTATATTTATATCTTTCAAATAACTATATCTAAAAAAATATTTAAAACTTAATGAGTTGCACTTTTGTAACTTTATTCAGTTTCTAATGATATGTACCGTAATTTCGGGTGTATAGCCCGCAGATCACACAATTCAGTTTGGACCCAAAAATTTTATTCAGTATTTGAAGACCAATATTTACTGTGATCTAAAAAGTTACATTTTATTTTTAAAAATTTCTGAGTTGAAACACGATTGTTTGATCCGGGGGCTAAACACCGGAAATTACGGTAATTTGATTTATTTCATCACAATATTGCTGAAAGATGGATTTTCAACATATATATGTGTGTATATATATCCCTGTTCTCAAACAAATTATTTAAAAATTATTCATTTATGTTTAATAAAGCATATATATATTGTTTATACACTTATAGAAAATACATATATTAAATTTTATGATGTTATGTCAATAATGTCTAAAAGTAAAGAACTTATCTAATAGTATGTAACGAAAAATTTAACATCTCGTGTAATGACAACAAAATTTTATAATTGTTTTACTTAATTTGGATGAATGAAAAAAGCTTACATGTTTATATTTTATTGAAGTACGGGTGAAAATGTCACAAAGACATTCCTACCTCAACAAGCACTGAGTATATCACATTCACACTACAGATGATTTTTTTTTCTTTTTGATCTTTAGGGTTTGATTTCAGATGGTAATGAATTAATTAGTTTTGTTAGAAGTGTCATTGCAGTCAGCATATTAGGCTCACTATTTTTTTTATATAATTTGTTTTGATTGACTCGATGAACAACAATATTTAAAGGGACCATTTCGTGACTTTTCAATTAAAAGCTGATTTATAAGTTCATCATGTTGTTTAGTTATTATTATCGTCTTAAGATAATAAGTTTGATATTAAAATTTTTAGATGCAGTTTATTTATTATTTGAACAGTTGAAAGTATTTTTCAATAAGAGTGGGCTGTTGATTTTAAGTCGGCTGTTGAGCAATGTAGTGTTGGTAAAGGAACTGGTACTATTTAATTTAATTTTTATTGCTGTAAATAATATTTGTTATTTTATTATTGTATGTATTATATTTAAGCAAGAGTAGAAATACACGATATCGTAGTCATTTTAGTACATCTTAGCATGAAAATGCTTCAATATTTATCATTAAACATTCACATTTTATGAAAATTTTGTTAAAATTGCTCATATTTTCACTATTTTTATTTTATAACTATTGAAAAGATATTTTTACGTACAATTAAAAAAAGTAATAACAGCCTGCCTTCGGTTAATAATAAATTGTTGATTAACACATTATTTTCCACAAAATTCTTGATTTTAAGAATTCACAAGATTAAACACACTCTTAACATTTAAACATGACAAACAACAATAAATAATAATCTGCCTGCATTATTTGTCACATATACATTATTTGAAACTTATTTAGTGATTTTATATTGAAATGACTTTTTTTTATGCAGTCTTTGAATATAGATCTGTCATTAAAAACATTTTTAAAAAATTTCAAAATTTAGATTTTTTTTTTATCTTAAAAAATATTTTACTTGTAATCACCTTTAATTTCCTTGATCCTGTCATAGAATGAGCTATAAACATATCCAGTTTCATTGAAATTTGTGACAGTGAATTAAATGTCTTAGGCGAACTGACATGGAATGACTCTGCTTGATTTGATTTGAAATACGCCTCAAAATATTTTTAAATATGAAATACTACTAAAAACACCCAAAATCCCACTACTTTTATTTCAGAATCAAGTAAAGGACACCTTTAAGTATATCTCCCACAAAAAATAAATTTAATAAAAATACGCCTTTTGTTAATAATGCTATTTTAGTTAATGCAATATTTTTCATAAAAAAATCACGACTTCAAAGATTAAACATTTTTTTAGACACACTTAAAATGTTATATAAGCGTAACAGTATTTTTTTTCATAAAATACGTACCCTATATATTATGCATAAATTATTTGAAGATGATTTGTGGAATAGATATTGAAATATGATCATATTTATGTCATGCTACATTTGAAAATCGAGCAGTCAAGAATGCCAACTGATGGCAGTTTTTCAAAATTTTGACAATTTTTTTCTCAGAAACTATTTGACCAAGAAGTAAAAAAAAAAAAATACTGGGAATCATATCTTAATAAAAGGAACAAACACACGCAGTTTCATCAAAATCTGTGATGGTGGGTTACATGCCTGCCTGAACTGATATGGAATGACCCCTACTCAATATCATCATCAGAGTTACAGTTGTCACAAATAAAAAATCGAGTGTCTCAGTTTGGGCAAGCCTCGTTTGCCCAAAATCTTGCATTGCAATCACGTTTCTCGGTGTTTGCTGTTTTTCAAGCTACCAGCACACCCCGAGCCAACTTGCCCCGTGTTCAATGCACCTACTAACCCCATAATAAATTTCTTCACAAAAAGGACACGTCATCTAAACATAAAGAATCCAAGTAAATCACATATGTGGTATGTACATTTAATCATACACTAAGGAAAACTGCACAAGTTAAATCGCAGTTTTTCAGGTAAGTATTAGAAATTGGAAAAAGAATGAAGCAACAAAAATTTACGTTTGAGAAGAAATGTACATAAAAGTGGAAAGAACAATAAAATTGTAATAAATGTCCACTGCACGTAGGTAACGCTGCAAAACTGCAATGAGGATTATAAAAAGCAAGAAGAAAGGTACTCTGTGACTGGTTGCGCAATCTATCCACAAACAGGCGATTTATGACGAATGCGCCTACTTACCCCTGTAGACAACTAGCCCCGGTCTCCCTATTCCAAATATCCTTTTGGTAAACGTTATTTATAAATTAATTTATATCTAAAAACACAACTTTGGTTTTTGGTGATAGAAAATCTTGTTGAACATCCCAAAGAAAAAGTTTAAAATAACATTCACCCCTCAGAGAAGTGTAAATTTTATTACAACTTATTATTTTAGAGGACTTTTATAACTAGATCTTATTACATTACAGAAATTTTTTTATTCTCTTAGACATTTTCACACATAAATCGCTTCCATTTTATGTATTTTTAACTATATCAATGTTATCATGCATAAAAAAATATTTAATCAATCTGAGATGATCTATTTTATTTATGTACATTTCTTCTCAAAATAATTAGTGAATTAGTAATATTTATAAAACTTTTTAAAGAACATTTCAAATTGAATTATTAAACATCTGCATAAAGAAGTGAAAATGCCGTTGATATTCTAACAAAAGTAATTTATAGATAAAAATATTATATCAAAACTTCTTTTTCAAAAGCATGAAATTAATTCCAAAATCAATTTATACTTATTAAGAACAATTATTGAAAACAATTTTGAAGAAACAAATATCTTTATAGTACATCAATGAAAAGGAAAATGCTATACTTTGACTGGGTTTGCATAGTCTAATGCATGTGTTTATATAAAATATAAAACAAAAACCAAAATATGGATAAAATATTAATAAAATATCAGTTAACATGCTTACATCCAGTTATTTAAAATAAAACTCAGTTTCTCTCATTCATACGAAATTTGCTGTAGAAAACAATACTTCTGTCACTTCTGCAGCTAAATTATTTTTTCCAGTGAAAAATTATTCTTCCAGTTTCAATAAAAGCTGTTGCAATTAATTCTATGAAATAAGTGTTCTTCTCTCGAATATCTTTTTCTACTTTTATATTAGTTTGCTGGTATTTTTGCAGAACAAAGAGAAAAATAATGCAATTTCCTCGCGATAAACAATTTAAAAGAATTGATCTATTTCATTTCGAAGCATTCGTTATTAATGATTCTATACTCGCACCTACAAATTCTTCAGTTTCTGTATATATTATGTTGTCGTCATTAAATAAACTCTCTATTTAACATGTAGTCGAACTCACTAAATTTAAGAAGCAATGGAATTGTAAATTTCATCCTATTATCGGTTACTGATAATACTTCAAGATAATAAATAAATATTAAAAACACTCACATGATTAAATTACTTTCTACTACTGATCTCTCTACTTACTTCAAAGCTAGAACAATTATCATAAAATGAACATCAAATATTCATACTTTCCTTTGTGAATATAATTCTGTTTATACAAGTTTCGTTTCAAGACAAAATCACAGTACAGAAGTCAAAACCTGTAAATAACTAGTAATTCCAAAGTCCGTAATGGACAGAGAGTAATGGGACTGATCACTTCATTTTCTCTGAGGAAACCTTAGCTTATATTGCAACAAACTATTATTTTAACACAATCAAACTGATTGCTAAAGTTATCATACGAGTTAAATATTTCCAACTGTGCGAAAAAATGCCCAGGCCGGGAATCAAACCCAGATCCTTGTCTTGTAGGGCCAATGCTCTGGGGTTTAACCTTGGGCGAAATATCCTCATCTGTTGTCTGCCCAGTTAGCTTAAACGGTAGAGCATTGGCCCTGTAAGCCAAGGATTTGGATGAGATTCCCGCCCTGGGCATTTTTTCGCTCAGTTGGAAATATTCAATTCGAATCATATCTTTGCAATATTAGAGTTATTGATTTCCCTTATCCTTTAAATTTTAACAGTGTAATAAGGGACGTGAAAAGGCTGGTTAATATTGTCCAGATTCCGGACATAAAGAGATAAACAAATAAAGAAATAATTCTTATATGCAAATTTATTTCCGTGGTTCAGTTGTAAATCGAACAAAACCTGGTGTACGAAACACACCTGACTCCTCCATACTTCCTTTCATTCATTCAAGACCTCATTGCATTCCTTTGCTTTTTCTTGGGTAGGAGGTCTTCTTGAAGGTCGAAATTCTGTCAATAAAATTGATAAATATTGTTTTACTTTTTGACAAACTGTTGTAATGTAGAAATATTACCGATGATACTGAACAATGTTCGATAAGAAAGATATTTGAGGACCTCAGAAGACATATTATATAAGTGACAAAATTAAAAAAATTGAACTAAGTGCGCAGACGACCTGGAAATATGCTTTTTTCTTTTCCGATGAAGAAATATAAGTGATTTTCTAATTATGTGTTGAGTTTTTGAGATCAACCATTTTTGTCGAATAATGATCAATATTGATTAATTATGAATTTAAAAAAAAACTCTTTTTTTTTCACATTTATTGAAATAGGAGTTCAAAGACCATTGTGAAATAAGCAGCAGTTTCCTATTTCTATTCAGTTAATTATTATTGATGTTCAACTTTAACGTCAATTATCTTTGAACTCAGTTTACTCCAAATCGAAATTCTGTCACTTGTACCCCTTGGCTTCTGATGTCCTCATTTATTTCCCAACCTACTTTTTTGTTGTATTTGTTCCAAAAATCACATTGAAATAAAAGGATGATTTGCTCGTGTTAGCCCTGATGATCCTGTTATAGATCGGAAAAAGCATGAAAATTTTGATATCTTAAATCATGAACTTTTCCTAACTTGCAACTTCTCTTTTTAATCGTGCTCAAATTACGCAAGGCAGATTATATTAACATATTGTAAATACGTGAATCATAGATAATAAAATGTTACATATGTGTTATAAAGGTTAATCACAAACATTTTTAGTATCTTCTATCTTTACAAGTAGAAAGTATTGGATTCGTGAAATTTTCGACTTCCGGTTTTCGATGGATTTGTATGTTTTAGAAGGTCCTGAACACGATTTGATGGTTTTTAGATAATGTCTGTCTGTGAATCTGTCTGTCACTCTGTCTATGAGTCTGTCTGTATATGAAAAAAATTTTGTGGACGCTCTATCTCAAGAACTAATTCACGGAATTTCACAAAATTTTACAATCAGTTAGACCTCGATATAAACTGGTGCTGATTACTTTTTGATGTAAATCGTCTTACTGGTGGCCCTGCTGTGCTGCATTCCCCCTCCCCATTTTTGAAATAGCTATATACCAAGAACTAATGCACGGATTTTTTTAATAAAATTTCAGATTCAGTTTTTCTTGATATAATTTGTATTGATTACTTTTTGATGAAAATCCACAACAGCTTGCGCTGTTATGCTGCATTATTCTTGATAATTGCATTAGCTATATCTCAAGGACTAATGCACAATTTTTCTCTAAATTCAGCTTCAGTTAGTCCCTCATAAATTAGTGCTGTTTAGTTTTTGTGTAAATCGCTCAATAGGTGGCGCTGCTATGCTGTATTTTTCACGATTTCCACATAGCTGTATCTCATGTGGCGACCGGTTCTAGTTCATTGGATTTCTTAATTAACTAACGCTATCTAAAAGTAAATCAAATGGCACTTACTCAATTATTCGACGGAATATCATTTTTCTCTTCCTTTTTATTGGAAGACCACATATTTACAGCTATAATACACTATGATACATCTATTTACAGTAAAACGAAACAGATGTTCTTAAAAATATTCTTTCAACACTCACACCCTCGAACAGAGCGAGCGACAGAGATGAGCCCACGAGGAGTAACCCTACGTAAACAATAGAGCCATTGCCATCCCTTTATCGCCCATTTGGCGTCAAAACATGATTCTCCACACACTCCCCACCTGGACTCATGAGAGTACATAATGATAAATCAACATAAACAAATTCTGATAATAAACATAACCTTAATTCACAACTTAAATGATAAAATAGAAATTTTTCAATCTACAGGTGTTGAAGTATAAAGAATTAAACATAAAATAATAAAGTCATGATCAATATAATTTTTTTAAAAAAATGACACTCTTATAACATGTAGCTACATGAACATATATGGTCGGATATTTTACCTGAATAAAATTAACTGAATATAAATATACATAATATAAACAAATTAAATACCATTATTAATTCAATAACCTTTTCAATTTGAAATAAGGTACAATTATGCCTAAAATAAAACATTTTTACAATATAGATAAACAACAAATTGCAAAATACACAAAAAAAAAATATTTCCAACTATGAATTTATAAAACAAACACATTTTTATATTCAAACACTAGTAGAAAAAAACAAATTGAAATCAAATTCTGAAATCTAGTTCATTCAGCAATCTAGTTCAAAAGGATAACAAAGTTGCAGTACTTTTCTCAGCAGTCCTTTAGCATTTTTTATTATGCAAGCTCGAATAAGTTTATCTCTACCAATAATGATTACCTAACTATTCCTAAGCCCCACAACAGTTTAGGTTTAGCTCATTTCCAATTTTTAAGTTTTTGTGTCTCTCAAGAGTTTCAAATTGATGAATTGAATTTAAATTCAATAAGTATAGTTCCTTCCATTTAAATCAGAGCTGTTTCAACAACTTACTTTGATATAGCTTTCTCCTTAACAAAGTTTCTTTAGTAGCTATTGTATTTTCTAATTCGGCAAAATATAGAGGAAAACTAATGTTTTCTCTTCCTAGCTGAAGGAAATGGGCCGGGGTAAGTGGCTCTGGCTCGCCGAAATCACTTGTTGTGTAGGTTAACGGTCTCATATTTATTATGGCTTCTATTTCTGTCAAGATTGTAGCCAATGCTTCAAATGTGATGAGAGCTCTTCCCAAAATTTTTCTTAAGGGTTCTTTTACACTTTTTGCGAGCCTTTCGTAAAACCCTCCCCACCATGGGGCACGCTCGAAGATAAATTTCAACGTCATACCTTTATTCGATATAAAATCCTGAAGCTCTGGATCTTTAATGATTTTTTCAAATTGTTGTAGTTCTTTATCAGTAGCCTTAAAATTCTTTGCATTATCCGAAAAAATTAAATTACAGTTTCCGCGTCTTGAAATAAATCGACGAAAACACAAAATGAAAGATTTTGTAGTCATATCCCTGGCTGCTTCCAAATGCATTGCTCTTGTTGTGGCACAGGTGAAAAGTACAATATATGACTTTGACGTCTCTTTATTCTCTGTTTTTACGATTATCGGGCCTGCAAAATCCAATCCTATAACTGTAAACGCAGGGGATTCTGATATTCTTTCCTTCGGATGTTGACCAGTTGATCAGCTGCCATTGCATTGTATTTTTTACAAATTAAACATTTTCTGACACTTTTCCTAATTAATTGTCTTCCTTGAGGAATCCAAAATTTTTTTCCGGATTTGTATAAGTGTCAAAGAAACTCCACTATGCAAAAATTTTCTGTGTTCTTGCATAATCAGCAACTCTGTAATTTTTTTTTTCATTCTTTGGCAATATGTCTGGATTGATTTCATTTGAACTAAATGAGCCTTCATTAAGTCTGCTTCTGATTCGTAAAATTTTATATTTATCCAAATATGGACATAACGAATAAATTCTTGAGGTCTTCTTAAAGGGATTTCCTCCTTCTAATGACTCAATTTCTTCCTTATAATTTTTCATTTGTACTTCTTTAATTAATAATTCTTCAGCTTCTGTCAATTCTTCAGCAGATAATACACCTTTACGCTTAATTGGACTTCTTAGATTGAAGACAAATCTTTTAATTCTTGCCACTGTTCTAATTGCTTTCAGACATATTATATTGTCTGAATTATTGTGTTTTAGGAAAATCTTTACTCTAATATGATTATCAACAATAGGTTTTGTTCCAGCAAAGGTATGAATTTTTTATGATTCATGCGCTGTCACCTCTAAATTTAAACAATTAGATATATTCTTTCCGATAAATGTTCGCTGCGAGGCGCTATCTAATAATATTCGAACATTAATATTGTGTTTCTTTCCAATCATAATTCCTTTCAACGTTTGAAAATAAATATATTCATCTGGATTACAACAAAGTGACTAAACTGTTATTTTTTTATACTGCTTATTTTGCGTCCCCCCCCCCCGGTTCACGCTCAGTCGAAAGGAGGTCAATTTCATTTTCATTCGATGATCTTTCTTTTTCTTTTTTGTTACAAAGAGAGCTTTGATGAGTTTTGGAAAAACAAATTACGCAATGAATCTTAGTATTTCTGCAATATTGCTTCTTATGGAATTTTCGATAACATTTGAAACATTTTGCTTGCTTTAATAAAGATTCTTTTCGTTGTTCCAAATTTAAATTACATAAATTTGCTTCTTGCTTTTGAGAGCAAATGGGGCACAGATTTTCTGCAATTGTATTTAATGTAAGTGCTGAAGGATTTTTAATTTTTGCTTGGTGAAAGTGTTCGGGAGAATTTTGTCTAAATTTATTTTCATGGGATTTAATATTCTCAAAACTGAGAGAAGTAACTTTAATAGTCTTTTCTCGCGCTTCTGTTTCACGTTTCAGAAACAACAATAAATCATTTACACAAACATCCTTTTTATCGCACTATTTGTTCTCTGTGAAATTGTAATACGAGATAATTCGGTATGCATTTATAAATAATGGGTAATAATAAGCAACTATATTGGTCTGACTTCACATCAGTCGCTTCGAGACATCGTATTTGTATTGTTATCTGATCATATAATTTTCTCAAAGAATGTATGTCATTTAATCTGCATACTGCTTCTACGTTTAATTGTTTGTTAGTGTGCTCGGAAATCAAAACATCTCTATTCCCAAAACGATCCTTTAATATATTTATTGCCGTTACATAATTTTCACTTGTTAATGGAAGCCCATTAATAGCGGCAGCTGCTGAATCAGAAATTAAAGATTTTAAGTAAGTAAACTTTTCAATTTGCTGAAGAGCTTCATTTTCGTGAATAGCGACTTTAAACTGAGGCCAAAATTCTTGAAATTCGCAAATGTCGCCTGTAAATTTATTTAAAAAAATTCGCGGCAATTTTGTATTCGACTTTAATTGACTGTCTGATATGGAGGGCGTAATTGCTTTTGGTTCACTCGCGATAGTTGAATTTATGTTTAAAATTTTCAAATGTCTACTGGCTCTAGATTTGCAAGTCACAATAGCTTCCTTATATTCTATCGAAGTTTCTATTTGTGTTTCTAAATTATCAGTTTCAATTCCCGATTCAATTGACTCATCCAATTTTTCTAATGATAATTTATGTTCAAGTAATGCCGCTAAAGAATCCTCAACTATTTCCGGTTTGGAATCACTTTCTTTTTAAATTTCACTATCAATTTTTTAAATCAATTTCGTTACTGTGGATCTAATTGACCCGCGTTTTGCTATGTTTCGTTTTAAAACTTCACCTTGATCCATCTTTACATTCTCGCATTCAAAGAATTATGTCTTCCAATATATCTTAAGTTTAAGAGAAATTTTAAATAATTTACCCGTTTAATGAAATGCCAGTAACATAGTTATCAATTTATATTCGCGGCCTATGCACCAGTGTGGCGACCGGTTCTGGTTCAGTGGATTTCTTAATTAACTAACGCTATCTAAAAGTAAATCAATTGGCACTTACTCAATTATTCGACGGGATATCGTTTTTCTCTTCCTTTTTATTGGAAGACCACATCTTTACAGCTATAATACACTATGATACATCTATTTACAGTAAAACGAAACAGGTGTTCTTAAAAACATTCTTTCAACACTCATACCCTCGAACAGGGTGGAGCGACAGGGATGAGCTCAGGAGGAGTAACCCTACGTAAACAATAGAGCCATTGCCATCCCTTTATCGCCCATTTGGCGTCAAAACATATAATTCTCCACATCTCAAGGCTTATGCATGAATTTTCATCAAGCTTCAGATTCAGTTAGTCCCTGTTATAGAGTGGTCCTAATTAGATTTTGTGTAAACCCAAGAGGAAACCCAACAGGTGGCGCTGCTATGTAGAATTTTTATAGATTTACAAAATAGCTCTATCTCAAACACTAATGCACGGAATTTTACAAATCTTCAGATTTAGGGGACATAAGTTGTTGCTGATTAGGTTTTGTTTCAAATCACCTAACCGGTGGAGCAGATATGCTGCATTTTCAGATCTTTGATCTTTTTTAAATGATTGTTTCAATCTACGTTTATTGCGTCTCCGATTTATTTTGGTATTACGATTGTTTAAATATATTACACAAGAATATAACTGAACGATAAAAAAAAATGATTGTTGAATATTTGGATGCAATAACACAAAATAAAAAAGTACATGTCATGCCTCCTTTACGATGTACAGAATAAAGCGGGCTAAAATACGGAAATTGTACTGCAATCGAGACAGCAGTATTATTTTCATATATTAACGGAAAATTTTTCTCGTAAATTTCATTAACGTACGTAACGGAAAAATTAACGTACATGAGCTGGAAGAAAGTTTTGGGATGAGCACATCCTGCCAGGTTTAGTAATATATTTTTTAATCTAATGAAATATAAAATAAAAAAATTGAATATAGATTTTTCTAACAGCATGAATATGTAGATCACTGCTCAGATTTTAAGCGAATAGCTAATATAGAATGCACTGACAAACTTCTAAGTAAAATTTATGAAAGCGAACAGATGAAGTTATTCTAAAACTGAGAACTACTTAACTGACATCAATAGAATAAATATTATTTATATATTAACAATTTTGTGAAGGATGATTCTAGGAATATTTCATAATATTTAAAGTAAAAAAAAAATGATTTTTTTCGGAGGATTTGCTTAATTTTGTACATGAAATTTTACGTGCATACCAAGCATTTGAAATTGTATTTCCATATCTTTTAAAGCAGAAAGTTTCATAGTTCTTATTCTTCAATTTTATTTTAATACAAATGAAATACTCTATAGGTAATAAGGGCGTAAAATTGTATTTTTATTCCGTCAACATTATATATTTCCATTTCCGAGATTCTTACGAAGCAGAAAAAATTAAGAAATATTAATATTATGTGTGAGCTACTTTATTCACACCCATTTATTACTTCAAAAGTAAAAATTAAAAGTTTGCTAATAAATGGATAGAAATGTGTAGATAGGCCTTGAATTGTGTGGGGAAAGTCTTCGGTGTAGTCGTAATAAAAAAAAAGAGAAACGTAAGACAGATGCAGACAGTATGCAGATGATTACATACACTATATATATATATATATAGTTATCTAGTTTATAGTTATATTGTTTTATAATTCGTAGTTATATAGTTATATATTTCATATTTTATTACAGATTATTTAAAAAATAAAAAGTGCACTGAGTTTCTATAAAATTTTCTGAGGAAATACAGAATTTAGCTGCTTATACCTACCACTACGCCCTGACAAAAGAATTTACTCTACCAGAATATTTTGATCTTTTTTAAATGATTGATTCATTCTTTTACTGCGTCTCCGGTTTCTTTTGGTATTACATTTGTTTAAATATATTATACAAGAATATAACTGAACGATAAAAAATATATATATATATTATTGAATCTTTGAATGCATTAACACACACAAAAAAAAACCTATCTGTCATGCCCTTCTTTACAATGTAAAGAAAAAAAAACCGGACTAAAATACGGAAATTCTACTGGCAATCGAGACGCCAGTACTATTTTCGTATTTTAACGGAATATTTCCCCCGTAAATTCTAGAAAAACGGACTTTTTTTGTCTAAATTAGGGAGGGGGGTCCGTTAACATACGGAAATAGTACTGGCGTCTCGATTGCCTCTACAATTTCCATATTTTAGTCCGTTTTTTTTTTTTTTTTTTTTTTTTTTTTTCACAGTGTACATCAAAAAGCAGAAATTCTTTGAAGTGAAGAAGGTAGAATTCTTCTCTGAGGTAGAATAGAAATTACTAAATGTCTAAAAAAAATTGCGATTTTAGATGCGTTTCTTAAGTTCGTACATACGATAATACCGCAACGAAAAAGCTGGCAATAAATCACAATGAAATAATAAAATTTTGTACTAATCACCATAAAACAAAAGAACACACAGGACGCATTTTGGGATGGAAATTTGAACAGTTCGTCATCGACTAATTTAAACGCGTGCCCTGAAAAGGGAGGAAGTCACGAATTGTCATTCTTGATCTTGTCCTTCTTGATTTATACAACGTTTTATTATTTCATTACACATGTGATAACATAGTTAGAAAAACTACATTTTGAGTGTAACCTGATATGAGTGTATTATGCATAATATAGTTTAAGTAAAATTAGTTTTAAAATATATTTTTACTTCAATTTAAAAATATCTCTGAATTTTTTGTTTAATTAATTACACCTGTTTTAAACTTTTATTGCTTTTCGGTATACTTGATCTCCTCCTAACTGTTCTCATACTGATTAATGTATGGAAGAGATTCAATTACATATTTTCTGGAAAGTAGGATTTTTGAAGAAATATTATTTTTCAAATGAAAATCAAATTTCAAATTAATTGCTTATTAGGCACAAAGGCCAACATTGTGAAAAAGATTCAATACAGGGGTCGAACCCGGGCCATCCGTATAGCACACTGACATTCTACCGAAGAAACAGCCTATGAAATATTATTTATTGTATTTAATTTTTTTGTGTATTTATAAACAAAAATATACGAATCTTGTAACAGATAATCATATATTAAACTTTTTTTTCCTTTATAAAAAAAATTAATAAAAAGGGAATATTTCCTTATGCGTTGTTCAAGCTATTTTGAAAAATATAATAAAAAGAGACTATTTTCGTACGCATTCTTCAGGTTGTTTTTTAAAAAAAGCAAAAGTAATTTTTTATATACTTTTTTAAAGAGGCTTGTTTGCAAAATGCAATTGAAAATATTTCAAATCATAGTATGGAAACTATTGCCTTAGTAAGTCTTGTCCATATTCTACGATATAAAGACTAAAGAATTCAATATAAAACTTTCCTTTTTCACAGAAAATTTTGTTCAAACACTTCTTTACCGCACTGATTTGCCTATGAAAAGAAAAAGTTTTGTCCTTTGTTTATTTAACAAAATTACTTCCGTTGATTAATTCCTTTGGTGCCTTAGAAGTATTTAGAAGTGTGTTATAATTAGGCATTTTATCGATGGCGCTGTTTTTCTTTTTTTTTTAAATTATGTTGTAAGGCTTTCAGACGATATTTTGTTCACCTGTAGAGTTCGAAAGGCTTTTTTAATGGAAAAAAACATTATCGTAAATATATTACTTATAAAAGATTCTATTAATTATATACCGGGGGTTTTCACATTGTTATTTAAATTCGTCTAAATATGCAATGACAAAAATATATATTTCAAATAAGTTATGAAACATACCTGAAATTTCATAATTAAATGAAAATAAAGATAATATATGGACTAAAATCATTTATGAAACAAATATGAATTTTTTTTAATTCGAAATAGAATAGGAACAGCAAATCGGATTTTTTTTTCTATATTATACCGTATAAAGAATAGAAAAATCTTCGAAACTATATTATGCATAATACACTCATATCAGGTTACACTCAAAATGTAGTTTTTCTAACTATGTTATCAGATATGTAATGAAATAATAAAACTTTGTATAAATCAAGAAGGACAAGATCAAGAATGACAATTCGTGACCTTCTCCCTTTTCCGGGCACGCGTTTAAATTAGTCGATGACGAACTGTTAAAATTTCCATCCCAAAATGCGTAATGTGTGTTCTTTTGTTTTATGGTGATTAGTACAAAATTTTATTATTGCATTGTGATTTATTGCCAGCTTTTTCGGTGCGGTATTATCGTATGTACGCCTCATACGAACTTAAGTAACGCATCTAAAATAGCAATTTTTTTAGACATTTAGTAATTTCTATTCTACCTCAGAGAAGAATTCTCCCTTCGAATTTCTGCTTTTGGATATACACTGTGAAAAAAATAAAAAATAAAAAACGGACTAAAATATGAAAATTGTAGAGGCAATCGAGACGCCAGTACTATTTCCGTATGTTAACGGAACCGCCCCCCCCCCCCCCATAATTTAGAGAAAAAAGTCCGTTTTTCTAGAATTTAGGGGGGGGGAATTTTCCGTTAAAATACGAAAATAGTACTGACGTCTCGATTGCCAGTACAATTTCCGTATTTTAGTCCGTTTTTTTTCTTTACATTGTAAAGAAGGGCATGGCAGATATTCTTGTAGAGTAAATTCTTTTTTCAGGGGTCTAATGGTAGGTATAAGCTGCTAAATGCCGTATTTCCTCAGAAAACTTTATAGAAACTCAGCGCACTTATTATTTTTTAAATAAACTGTAATAAAATAGAACTACCTCTTAAGAAAGAAAGTAATTTTTTTCGATTTGAATTATTTATGTTCCGGGCTGATTAGGATTTAACAGAAACAACAACAACCAAAAAAGAAAAAAAAATAGTATTTCTTTGTACATCAAAATGTATTCCCTTGATTAACTCTTTTACAGTTGTAAAAGAGGTAATAACAGTTGTAAAAGAGGTGTATTGAGGTAATGGAATTGCATCATAACTAAGGTCTTTCTAATTGTCATTATACATTTTAGTCATTAGGTTAAAAGGCTTAACGTCCTAGAAATTATTCACCTATAGAATTCTGCACATATATATATACACATATGTATAGATATACATTTTTGCAATGCATAAAGAACAAAAGTATTTCTTGTTATTGCCTAATCAAAGTGAGATAGGAATTGTTCAATTATGGACACTGATATCATTGAAATGTGTATTTTTTACATTCAATTATTTTGTTTTCCTTATTTGTGAATTGTGATAACTGAAAAAATCAAAGAATTTTTTCTCATAAATAATTTAGGAATGATGCTTTAAGATTATCATTTAACAAAAATAACGAACATGAAATAATCGAAAGAGAAAGAACATCCAATTCTAATGAAATCAGTTTCCATCAATGAACCAATTCTATCCCATTTTGATTAGGCAAGGATAAGATAATGGAATTGCGTATTAATAGTGTCTTTTCCCGTTGCCTTTCATTTTCTTTTTTATTATTATTTTGAAATGCTTAAAAGCTCTACATTTTGTTTATCTGAAAACTTTAAAAAAACTTTTTATTATAACCTACAGTTATTCAATAGTACTTACTACACTCCTTTCTGTAATTAATATGGAAATAAAACCAAAAAATCATTTTAATTATTGTTCAGTTTCATTTTCTTATTACAAAACTATTTTTAAAAAAGTATAAAATGCTTTAGTTGAGTATATTTACAATATGTATCTGGGGAATCTACGAAATATATTTCTGAAATAGCAGACTAATTAGTTTATTTCATCTTATACGATAGAATAATCCAAGAAATCTACTTAAAATGTTCCACTTACAGATATGAGTTTACATTACTGAAACACGTAAATACTAGACAGCTTAAGCAAAAAAAAAAATTAGCACATTTGTTCTTCGTGTATTGCGACATTAATTTCTTGTTTTAGTCACAAAACATTAACGAGGTAATAGAATTGTGTTAACATACTTTCTTGTTCCAATTTTTTTCTTTTTTTAATGTTTTAAAATGCTTAAAAAGCTATTTCTTATGCATTGTCCATACAATCTGTTTCATTGAAAATTACAGAAAATGATAAAAAGAGCTTTTTAAGTAATTGAATACGTATAATATTAAAATTGCGGAAGAGTGTGAGAATGTTTGAGTGAGGGCAAAGACTAAACGAATGAATTAATAATCTTGTGTTTTTGCATATATGATGCAATGACAACAGAACAATGAATTTGGTCAAATGAAAATAAAACACCTGCCATAACACGCATTCCTCGCCAATGTCGGCAATATTAATGTAACATCTCGATTCTTTCATATCAAGGGTTGGTAGAAATGCATAATGACATCTGACAGGTACTCACAGTTGCATTTTAGGTGCGTTCCTAATTATATAAATACGTAGCACCTATAGTCGTCGTTCAGTTCGTCTGTCTGTCTGTCCGTCCGCTTATAACAGAGCAAAAACGACCCTACCGAATAGTCTGAAATTTTAAATATATAATTGTTGCAAAATTTTGTCAAGTAACTTCAAATTTTATGAAAATCGAATGTATAGTTTAATTAAAGGGACAGTCAAAAGTTTTCCGTTACATTACGGCCAATGGGAAAAAATTATCTCAAGTGCATTTTAATGATGTTACAGCCATTCGAATTGAATAAAATTGATAAACATTTATTGAACTGCACTAAAATATACATTCAGTACAATGTGCGGTGCAAAAAATATTTATAAAACTAGCTATAGTACGAACGCAACTCATTTGCCAAATTGACGTGCAATTTCCAACTTGTGTATTTCTTTGTAAGTGAGCGTAGTGAAAAGTTACCAACAACGACCAACATTAGAAATGGAGGAAAGCAAAGAAGAGCAGAATGGTGTAGTTTGGTTTTACGTGGCTGAGGGTGCTGGAACATGCAAAAATCTTCGTCACATGTCTGCTGTGTATGACAAAAACTGCATGTCACTGACTAGCCGTAATCATTTGTCTTTTGAAGAAAGACATTCGTGGGCGTCGGTTTCTTTCGAACGAGGAAATGCAAGAGTGGGTGAGGTTATGGATCTGTCAGCAACCCAACACTTCCTACCAGTCTGGAATTGATCATGTCGTTTCCCACTGGGATAAATGTCTTATCAATTCTGGCAATTATTTTTGAATAAATATTTTCCATACTAACTTTTTAGTCTGTGTTCGGTTTTTATGTGACTGCCCCTTATAGATAAATTATAACACGGAAAGGAACATAGGTTGTGTCTTATTTATCATATTCAGCTATTTTTCTTACTAATTAAAAGTTTCATTATTTTCATAGAGAATAAATAGACATTTTTCTTATAATATTTAACAATCACGTTTTACCGTTGCTCAGAAAATCAAAACATGTGATGATAATTTCTCCTTGACATTTAATTTCTAAATGAAATATTTTCACGTTAAAAAAAATGAAAAAAAAATAAGAATTAAAAAGAGAGATTTGCATGACGTCATATTGAAAGCAAAAAGTATTTTTTAAGGATTTATTTTAAAATTCAAAGTTCATGAATATGAGTAATCAGGTGAATATAACCCCACATATGGAAAATAAAACGGTCATGCTTTGATGTTGAAATAAAATAGTTTAATTTATGGTAATAATTATTAATATTTAAATAAATTTACTATCAATACTTGTTGCTTTATGGTCGGCACACAATTAACATAAATATTTAATTAAATATCAAAAATTTAATTTGAAAAAAGTTTGAAAAGAATATGTCAATAATATGCACCGTAAAATTATCCATGTAGAAAATGACGTCATGATTAGCTCGAAATAGTTTTCATTCCTAAAAACAAAAACAAAATTAACTCGATTTGCTGAAAAAGTCATTTTTGATCAGTGTTAATTTTTTAAGCCGCTCATTTAAGAAAATGTAAATATTATTAATGATAATTCCACTTTCCTTTTAGTTTTAAAATAGGAAAAATATTTTGTAATTTACAAAAATATATTTTTTTAAATGTTGACTAGTTTCGTTTTACGAAGTGATTTATCACTTTCAAAGATTTCACTTGACCCTCTCTTTTTCATTGGTTGCAGTTTGATTTTCGCGATTGTTCATATTATTTGGCACAAAATTCTCCTTTTTATGACTGAGATATGTCAATACCCCCATAAATGTGAAATAAATTATTGTCTTCTGTAAAATATGATAATACCAGAGAGAACCGTGCCCGGATTGAGGAATTCCATATTGGTGACTATCCTAGGGGAAGTAAGCCGAGGCGACTGCAATTCCCACCAGACGAAGGAATCATAATCAGGCACTTGCGCAACCCTCACGGAGCAGCGCCAGGAATTCAGCCATCACCCTCGAAAGTGTATCTTCAACCTGCTAATAGTCTCGCCCACAGAAAGGTAATAACTGGCCGTAAAGCTATGGCCAATACCCAAACCACAACGCAGATACTGCGTTCAGAGAGGGCTTCTGTAAAAGTGAAACGAATTCTCGAAATTCATAAACAAAAAACCTGTACGGTTTCTCCATCTGGAGCACACCGCGACGATAGCCTCAGACTAGTCATGTAACTGCAGACGTAACATAACAGAGCACTCTGCACAAAGTCATTATCCACACTAAAGCTGCCGATTCAAGAACACAGAGTAAGTAAAAAATTCTTAGCCAACCGCGTATCGAGTAGCTGCGTTCGAGGTTTGACACTACTTTAATCTCTTTCGCTAGACATTTTGGCAGCATTCCTGCCTAGGTACGAAAGTACCTATCCTCGATATCCCAACTCCACGTTATCTTCCCCAGGAGGTCGAAAGAACAACATTCAGAGTCCCACGCACCCGGTCTCCTTCCGCGGGGCAGCTGGCGCCCAAATACGTCTTCACAACCAGGCTCCCCGGCTGGGGACCACTTATACGAACACCAAACCCTAGGAACCACAAACCACGGCCAGTTCGAGAAAACGGCACTCTCCTAGAGAAGATGGATACCGATCCCGGAAGGGCAAATTCTGGAATACTGGAAAAGGAGGAGGCTGGGCGAGGGAAAACCCCACCAACAAGCTAATAGGATCGACCTATGGAGCCGAGATGCCATTAAAATGTGGGAACAACGTGGAGAACAGGACTCCCCAGCGCCTGTTCCCGGTCACCTTCTACTTTTAATTAGTTGTCCACAGCCTGACTCCTCATAATCTTCCCCACAAAGGGGCCGATTGGAGACCAACAGGAGGGGTACCACTGTAAAATATGATAGTTAGTTAATTATATATGTTTTTTAATTATAGGCAGGGAACTGTATTGTTTATTAATGCATTTACCTTTCTTTTTATGCTACGTGAACGACTTCACGAGTGGACAGTTAATTAATATTATAGACTTCTTTTGCAAAAGTTTTGAAATTTATAAAATTATGTAATTAACGTAATAATTTTTTTCTAAAGACATAACCTTAATTCTACGTTTTTATAATTATTTAATAACTAGCAAACCCCGCGGCTTTGCTCGCGTAATATTTGAAATATGCCAAGTGATATTTATATGTCTAATTTTTATTAAAATGTACTAACTAAATTTTTAATTTATTAAATGGTAATATTTTATTTTATTAAAAGGTACTTATTACTTTTAGGAATAATTAAAAAAATTACTATTTAAAACACAGTTTGATTAAACATCATTGTTACACTGCATAAGGCAGAAATGAGACTTAACTTAATAAAACGAAATAAAACTAAATAAATAATAATTTAGAAAATATTTTGAAACTTTTATGCTCAATTAATACGCTCATTTCAGTATTCATTTGAAGTTTTGATTTTTTTTAGAAACCATCTTCTTACATCTTAAAATTAACCATCATGTCAAATTCCAAGTCCTACCACCTCTCTCAGCATAAAGGGCTATGTTGAAATAGGAACTGTCACCATTAATTTGCCAACATTAATTTTGAAATTCGTTTGTTATTTCCTAATATTCCACAGAAACGTAATTTAGAAAGCTTTTAAAGGCCTTTTTTAGAGCGTTTGTTGTTCCTGTGAACCCCAGGTGGTAGAATCATCGGCATAAAATATAGCCTGTCTACGATCAGAGACTGTTACCATTGATTCGCAACTATTACTTTTATATTTGGTTTATATCCCCTGAAATTGTGTAGAAATCGTAATTTAGGACTTTTTTAGAATGCTTTTCGCACCTCCCCTTCACTTCACTCCGTTTTAATTCGAATTTATTTTCGACAGTCCTTCGAGGGAATATATATTTTATAACTAACTACCATGCCATATTTAAAGTTTCTATGCTTTTCAGCATCACAGAAATCGCAATTTAGAAAGTTTTTAGCTACTGCAACCCTTTGGTGGTAGTGGCACAGACATAAAATATAGCTTATGTTTGAGCAGGTTCTATCACCAACAATTTGTCATCATTATTTTTTTAATCGGTTTGGTATTTGATAAGATTACATAAAAATTGTAATTTATAACACTTTTCGCTCATTTCATCTTTTAAATTTGAAATTTTTTTTCGACAGTACTTAGAAAGCAGTTGCATCTTGTAAGTAAATGCCATTCCATACTTCAAAGTGTTCGACCCTTCAGTTATGCAAAAAACGCAAGTTAGAACATGTTTTGCTTTTGCAACCCTCAGATGGTAGAGACAGCAACATAAAATATAACCTAAGTTATAGCAGGGACTGTGACCATTGATTTGCAACCATTACTTTTGAAATAGCTTTGGAATTTCCTGAGATTGAGTAGAAATCGCAATTTAGAACATTTTTAGAACGCTTTTCGCGCATTTTCACCCCTTTTTAAATTTCCAATTTTTTTGAAACTGTTCTTAAAGATCATTTATATGTAATAAATATGTCCCTTGCCTAATTTTAAGTTACCTAGCCCCTACCGATCACAAAAATTGAAATTTGGAACGCTTTTTTGCTCCTGCAACGTCTAGGTGATAGTGATACCGACTTAAAATAACGTCTATGTTAGAGCAGAGGCTGTCAGCATCAATTTCTTACCATTACTTTTGAAATCAGTTTGATTCTTCCTTAGATATTGGTGACAAATCGGCATTTAGAACGTTTTTAGAACGCTTTTCGCTCATTTTGCTTCTGCATCTCCTCTGGGGTAGTGGAAACAGATATAAAATATAGCCTATATTGGAGCAAGATATGTCCCCATCATTTTTACAGCATTATATTTGAAATCGGTTCAGTATTTCCTGAGATTGCTAGAAATCGCAATTTAGAACGTTTTTTACAACGCTTTTTGCGCATTTTGACCCCCCTTTTAAATTTCGACTTTTTTAGGAAATGTCCTTAGAGATCATTGATATCTTATAACTAACTACCATTCTAAATTTCACGATTCAAGGCCCTTCCGTCACGCAAAAGCCACAATTTAGAATGCTTTTCTCCTGCACCCCCTTTAGGGTAGTGGCACCGAAATAAAACATAGCCTATGTTGGAGCAAGGGTTTTCATTATCATTTTGACGCCATTATTTTTTTAATCGGTTTGGTATTTCCTGAGATTGTGTAGAAATCACCATTTAGAACGTTTTTTAGAATGCTTTTCGCGCATTTTCACCCCTTTTAAATTTCGAATTGTTTAAGAACTGTTCTTAGAAATCCTTTATATCTAATAAGTAGCTGATACTTCAAATTTCATATTTCTAGGCCCTTCAGTAACACATAAATCGCATTTTTAGAACGTTTTTTGCTCCTACACCCCTTTGGGGTAGTGGCACCGACATAAAACATAGCCTATCTTGGAGCAAACGTTGTCACTATCATTTTGACGCCAATATTTTTAAAATCGGTTTGGTATTTCCTGAGATTATGTAGAAACTACCATTTAGAACGTTTTTTAGAACGCTTTTTGTGCATTTTCAACCCTTTTAAATTTCGAATTGTTTAAGAACTGTTCTTGCACATCATGTATATCTGATAAGTAACTCATATTCCAAATTTCATATTTCTAGGCCCTGCAGTAACGCAAAAATCGCATTTTAGAACGTTTTTTGCTCCTGCACCCCCTTTGGGGTAGTGGCACCGACATAAGATATAGCCTATGTTCTAAGTTGGACTAACACTATCAATTTGATACCATTACTTTTTAAATCGGTTTCGTATTTCCTGAGATTGTGTAGAAACTACCATTTCGAACGTTTTTTAGAACGCTTTTTGTGCATTTTCACCCCTTTTAAATTTCGAATTGTTTAAGAACTGTTCTTAGACATCATTTATATCTTATAAGTAACTAATATACCAAATTTCATATTTCTAGGCCCTTCAGTAACGCAAAAATCGCATTTTTAGAGCGTTTTTTGCTCCTGTACCCCCTTTGGGGTAGTGGCACCGACATAAGATATAGCCTATGTTCTAAGTTGGACTAACACCATCATTTTGATACCATTATTTTTGGAATCGGTTCGGTAGTTCCCGAGCTTACCTCCGACAAATAAACAATTTTTTCCTCTTTATAATAGGAAGTATAGATAAAAATAATATGTCTACCAAAATTACTTACGATATAAAAATAAATAGATGAATGAAATGTAAAAAACATTTTAAAAATTTAGATATTGCAAATGAAAAATTATAATTCATAATGTGTAACTGATGGCAAAAAAATTCACCCTATGAATATTATAAAATAAAAAATAAAAACAGATTTATCTAAAAACCCTCCTTAAAACATATATCAGTATTACTTAAAGAAAAACTTCTATCTGGAAATGATTACACTTTAATAAGAAACACATTCGTTCTTTCGCTCTCGTAAAAAATTATACTTTTAATAATCCGTTTTAAAATTTGAAAAATATTGAGTAATTGGATCTGTCACATAATTATGTGTTTTTTTGTTCGGGTCTTTTTTTTTTTTTCATTAAATTATAAAGCTTAAAGATCTACATCTATCTACTTTCAGAATAGAAAAATTTCTAATGGTAATAAGAATCATCGAAAAAAGAATTTCTGTACTACAATCTCTCAGTAGTATGTACCCAATCTATATTATAAAGAACAAACACATATGTGCGTAACGCATACGTCATTTTGTGAATGGCAACATTTTGAAATTTGAAATAAAATTTTGGTTTTGCAATTTTCTCTACTGCAAATTTTTAAACTTCTAAGCATCGCCCATTTAAAATTTTTACACCGTCGCGTAAGGAAAAAAAATGCTTTTTTTAAATGCAATTTGTTTGAAAGCTGTATCTCAATTTATTTTTGAGATATTAATTTTTTTTTTTGTAGTTTTTAATACCATTTTTCTTATCGTGGCAACAAAAGTACTTCATTTCTATTGAAAGTCATTGATAGTAAACGGAAAATAGTCGAAAATAGGGAATACTGTATCTTTTTGTTGCCATTTTCTCATAAAACCTGAAAAAAAAAGTTGAAAATAAAATATGGACTATGTCAAGAATTTTGTCTGTTATTCCGTGATAATGACGTCATATGCACACTTTTCATAGACGAAGTTTAAGACTGGATTGTAAAAGTGGATTGCTTTAGCGGATGCAAATTACATCATTTTATAAAAAAGCGTGTATTTTAATGCTTAAACGTGAATTATGTTTTGTAGAAGTGCGTCATTTTCACAGCCCAGCTGCTTTGAAATTCTTCACAGGTGAAAATGCTTCACTTTTGAAAATAATGTAATCAAAATCACACACTGATAAAATGTAATGTTTTACAAAAATTTAGAGTGTCTTTATAAAAGAGAGGTGACATAAAAATAATAGCGATTTATATTACAGAAATTGACTATTCTCGCCTGGATGGATTTGCTTCGCCGAGTTAGACAAGCAAACAAACAATTCGTGGTTTAAAATAATATCATGTTCCTTAAGTTTTTGTAGAAAATTCTCTCGAATAATAAAATTTTAATGCTATTCCTTAGGACATTCTACTATAATTTTATCAAAATAACATAATTTGATTAATTTAATTTTTCCTAATTTTATATAACCTATATATTTAAAACAAAAGTGTGTTTTTTAGTCATCTGGCCTTATCTTTCTGCTGAACCAATTTTACTAATATATATTTTTTTTAAACCAAAAGCTCTTCCTTTGTAGATGTGATCGCACTATCAGTTTTTTTTAAATATCCCCACTTTTATATTTTAATTTTAAAAGCATTTTATGAAATTTCTTCAAAATGATGAAAATTAGATAGCTTTCATTATTGCAGACAAGAGAGAAATAATGAGGTATTTTTAACTTTATTCACGCTATTTCCTGATAAAAATTAAAAATTGTTGATAAAAATTGTTGTATAGGGTTTAGTGGCGCAAAATCCCATTAGGAGCAGAATATCATATTAGGGGCATAATAACGGAAAATAACATACTGCTTTTCAAAACACGCATTTTTCCTCATAAATTTTGTCTGTTATTCCGTGTAATGTAATAAATTATTAATGTAAAAGTGAATTGCTTTAGCGGATGCAAATTACGTCATTTTATAAAAAAGCGTGTATTTTAATGCTTAAACGTGAATTATGTTTTGTAGAAGTGCGTCATTTTCACAGCCCAGCTGCTTTGAAATTCTTCACAGGTGAAAATGCTTCACTTTTGAAAATAATGTAATCGAAATCACACACTGATAAAATGTAATGTTTTACAAAAATTTAGAGTGTCTTTATAAAAGAGAGGTGACATACAAATAATAGCGATTTATATTACAGAAATTGACTATTCTCGCCTGGATGGATTTGCTTCGCCGAGTTAGACAAGCAAACAAATAATTCGTGGTTTAAAATAATATCATGTTCCTTAAGTTTTTGTAGAAAATTCTCTCGAATAATAAAATTTTAATGCTATTCCTTAGGACATTCTACTATAATTTTATCAAAATAACATAATTTGATTAATTTAATTTTTCCTAATTTTATATAACCTATATATTTAAAACAAAAGTGTGTTTTTTAGTCATCTGGCCTTATCTTTCTGCTGAACCAATTTTACTAATATATATTTTTTTTAAACCAAAAGCTCTTCCTTTGTAGATGTGATCGCACTATCAGTTTTTTTTAAATATCCCCACTTTTATATTTTAATTTTAAAAGCATTTTATGAAATTTCTTCAAAATGATGAAAATTAGATAGCTTTCATTATTGCAGACAAGAGAGAAATAATGAGGTATTTTTAACTTTATTCACGCTATTTCCTGATAAAAATTAAAAATTGTTGATAAAAATTGTTGTATAGGGTTTAGTGGCGCAAAATCCCATTAGGAGCAGAATATCATATTAGGGGCATAATAACGGAAAATAACATACTGCTTTTCAAAACACGCATTTTTCCTCATAAATTTTGTCTGTTATTCCGTGTAATGTAATAAATTATTAATGTAAAAGTGAATTGCTTTAGCGGATGCAAATTACGTCATTTTATAAAAAAGCGTGTATTTTAATGCTTAAACGTGAATTATGTTTTGTAGAAGTGCGTCATTTTCACAGCCCAGCTGCTTTGAAATTCTTCACAGGTGAAAATGCTTCACTTTTGAAAATAATGTAATCGAAATCACACACTGATAAAATGTAATGTTTTACAAAAATTTAGAGTGTCTTTATAAAAGAGAGGTGACATACAAATAATAGCGATTTATATTACAGAAATTGACTATTCTCGCCTGGATGGATTTGCTTCGCCGAGTTAGACAAGCAAACAAATAATTCGTGGTTTAAAATAATATCATGTTCCTTAAGTTTTTGTAGAAAATTCTCTCGAATAATAAAATTTTAATGCTATTCCTTAGGACATTCTACTATAATTTTATCAAAATAACATAATTTGATTAATTTAATTTTTCCTAATTTTATATAACCTATATATTTAAAACAAAAGTGTGTTGTTTAGTCATCTGGCCTTATCTTTCTGCTGAACCAATTTTACTAATATATATTTTTTTAAACCAAAAGCTCTTCCTTTGTAGATGTGATCGCACTATCAGTTTTTTTTTAAATATCCCAACTTTTATATTTTAATTTTAAAAGCATTTTATGAAATTTCTTCAAAATGATGAAAATTAGATAGCTTTCATTATTGCAGACAAGAGAGAAATAATGAGGTATTTTTAACTTTATTCACGCTATTTCCTGATAAAAATTAAAAATTGTTGATAAAAATTGTTGTATAGGGTTTAGTGGCGCAAAATCCCATTAGGAGCAGAATATCATATTAGGGGCATAATAACGGAAAATAACATACTGCTTTTCAAAACACGCATTTTTCCTCATAAATTTTCTATATTGTTTTCCCTTCTGCATGTGTACTGATACTAAGTTTCAGACACTAGGCGAAATGCTTATTTAAGTGAAAATGAAGTCATATTTAAAAGAAAACGACCATTATCTTAGATAAAACTAAACATTTTAACACAAATGCGTCTAAAAACCAAATATTTCGGAAATTTTACTCTCCGGAATTGAGATTAGAATCTCAAGTAAAGAGTGCGTCTGTTCACATAAAATATGTTGCTGACAATCGTGACAGTTAAAATGATTTTTAAATGATCAAACAAAATACAATTTTCTTTTTTTAATGATGAATATGGATATGAAAAGTGCGTATGCAAATTTTGAGAAGGTGAAAATCGCTGTTTTCATTCCGGAAATCCAAGCATAAGAGCCTCAATTGATAACCACATCCTAATAACTGATCTTTATTATATTTTACTGATTAAGTATCTATATTATAAAGAGCAAAACGTATCTGTGCGTAACGCTGACATCATTTTGCGAATGACAACACTTTACCATCAAATTTCGATCTTGAAATTTTCGCTACTGCAATTTTTTAATCTTCTGACCATCGTACATTTTCAATTTTCGTCGCATAGGGAAAAAAATTTACTTTCAAATGCAATTTGTTTAAAAACTGTATTCATTGACTGATGTATTATATTTTCTAAAATAATTTTTAACATGATTTTTTTGTTCAAGTTTATCTTATCACGTGCCGGTTTCAATACATAATAATAATAAATATTTTGCACATAAAGCAATAAATATTTTTCAGCATTTGCTTCTGACTATTTTTCCATAACGAAATTAATACTTCCTTTATAAACAAATAAAAGAATAATATTAAAAAAACCACCAATCTAACACATTTGTGAAAGAAAAATTAACGAAATTAATACTTTTTTTATAAACATATAAAGAAATAATATTGAAAAAACACAAATCTAACATATTTGTAATCGTACAATTTAAATTTTTAGATCACCAAATAGGATTTTTTTTTTCAAATGGAATTTGTCTGCAAAGTTCATCTCAGTTTACTGATTGTGTATGGTTTTAAAAAGAATTTTAAAGTATGAAATATTTTTAAATGTATCTATATCGCGCGGAGCTCGATTACGAAAGATTAATCCGTTTGCCCTTAAAACAAAATAAAGATTCATCATTTTCTTACGGCTAATATCCATAAAAAAACTTCCCTATGAATAAATAAATAAAATAATATAGATAAAACACAAATTTACCAGACATGTATAAGCTCTGAAATTATCAGAATATAAAAGGATGCCATAAGTAGCAAAATCTCGGCAAATAACTCTTAGCGTGCGGCTAATAAGAAAATATCGCTTTTGATAAATTTCAAAAATTATTTGATTGTATAATTCGTATTTTACATATGAGAAATGCTTTTTTAATGTAAGTGGTCAACCTAAAAAATTTATTGCATATAAAAAGATTATTACTTTTCAATTGAAAAAATTGTTTTCACCTGTATTCTTTAACCCAGGAAGCCCGAGTACGATCCCCTAGCATTTATAAAATCCTAATGAAACGAATTTATGAAACGGATATTATGAAACGACTGAATTGAAACGAATTTGTGAAACGATTCTATGAAACGATAATTAAGCAACTGCATAGCTGCCAACTTTTACGCTTTTTTGCTACCGTTAAAATTTAATAGAGATTTTCGGCTTGTTTAATCGCCAGATTTCGACGATTAAATACCACAATATTTACTAAAAAATTTTAGTGTTATGAAGAAAGCGTAAAAGTTGGCAGATATGCAACTGATTATGTTTCACGGCGATTTCTCCTAAAATATGGAATATATTGCGATAAAATTAACACCAAAAATCCGTATTGATTCGCAGATTTCAAAACTGGTATTAGAATTTTAAGGTTCGACTTAGTTTTAGAGATATTATTTTTTTTTCTAATTTTAAATAAATTTTTCTAATGATGGCAACTAAAATTTTAATCATAATAGACATTTTTTTTCATACTTTAGAAAAGGTTATTATTTTAAACTAATTTGGCGACCAGTTTGGCCTCAATTAAATGTATGCTAAAAATGTATCATGTTACTTTTATTCATAATTCAATTTACTTGAACAATCTTTCGGCAAATCGAAAGATTCTGATAGAGAAATCAAGAACTCAGTATGTTTACGTTTGCAGGACACACAGGTAATAAATCGCGAAACATTTTCCCTGTCGCATTTAAAATTAGTGGCTTTCACTCATTTCTTTAAAAAAAAAAAAAAAAATAATAATAATAATAATAATGTTAGGCACAAATGTCATATACGCGCCGGGATACCTAATTGGCGCCAAAATGGCATTATTTTGATTGACATGGTAACTCGGCTATTGTTGTTTATTTAATAATAAATGATTATTTACTTATATTTTCTTTATTTAAATTATATAAATTTTGTTCTATAGTTAATTATTTTTTTGGTTATTTTCTTTTAAAAATAATAGAAAATAGTTAAAAAACACTGTACTACTTAGTTATTCCGTCGACCAATTTTGCCATATTATATAAATCACCAAACTACTCGCCAAATTATACAAATTGACTTAATTTTTATTTTAAATAACGAAAGAACAAATAAAAGAGTATAACATTAATAAATCTACAAATAAAACGTCGAAATAAAAATCACTTGATGACGTAAACACGTGTAACTTGCTTAAAGTCAAGTGAATTTGACATTTACGATCAACCATTATTGGCATTTAATCTTATAGTTTTGTGATAGATTTTTGGTCGACGGGATAACTAAGTAGTACCAAAAATACATATGTAACTGGTATTCGAAAACGAGGTTTTCGCCAACTTTTCGTAAAAAAAAAAAAAAAAAAAAAAAAAAAAAAAAAAAAAAAAAATCACTCAAAACCCGGTGCGTATATGATATCTGGCAAAGTATTAAATAATGCAACAAACCATGACATTAAATTTCAACTTCAAAGCAATGTTTTAATTTACCAATCGAAAAAAAAAATCCTAACTGGCGAGTTCAAAAAAAGCTATTGGCGAGATTTGCACCCGGCTAGCGTAACAGTACCAAGAATTCTTTGCGACCATGGGATCTTTTATGTAGTTTTATTTAAAAAAAAATTATTTCTTAAACAAAATGGAAAACTTTCGGCACAGATGTCATATACGACATCATATTGGCGCGATTTTTTTCTGACGCCAATGTCATATACGCATCGGGTATTTAACTGGCGCCAAAGTATCGTTATTTTGCTTGAAATGGTAAGCCGGATGTTGTTGTTTATGCTATTGACGTTCTCCCCAAATTGGCGTCGGAAAAAAATCGCGCCAATATGGGGCCGTATGCGTATATGATATCTGGGCCAAACTTTCATATCAAAAGCTAAGGGATCAGACTGTATTTATTTATGACAGTTACATGACTTGGGCTATTATAATATAGATGAAATGATGGAAATAGAATAATATTTGGTGACTTATCACCTGTACTTGGCTAACATTAAAGTACCAAAATGGCACCTGGAATATAAAAAGCGAAGTGGTCCGCCCGGAACTTATGATGATAGTCACACACTGCAAATTAAAATGTCTGAAATTCAGACACTTAAGTGTCTGAAACGGAGTGTTCAATTTTCAGACATTTTAAAATGTCTGAATTTTTTTAGACACTTTTTGCGTCTGAATTTCAGACACTTCAAACGTCTGAATCGCACCCATTTTTTGTAAGCATCATACGTAGCCATGTTTGACCACGTTGAATCCTGAAAAAATATTTGGCTGTGGTCCTGCCCCCTCCACCCCCATACAGCCTGATTTTCTTCTGTGCTCCTAATTTTGGTATGCAATTTTCGTTAAGATGATAATTTAAATCTTTTACCACATTGTATTTATTATAATCAATATTTTGAACTTCAGGAGTAGAACAAAATTAAAACAAAAAATATTTATTTAAATATTAAGATTTTTTTTTAATTTTATTTTACTTTGAAAGGTCAAAATATTGATTATAATCAGTACAATTTCAAAACAGATTTAAAATATAAGCTTTACAAATATTGCACATCAAATTTGGTGGCACTAAAATCGTAGGGGGGGGGGGGCACTGCCCAGTATGCCCATGCTTTAATCAAGAAGTTCTTTTGAAAAAAATGCAACCCTGCATTATTGTTATCTAAATTGAGATGTCCGGTATTCGGGAGTATCCGTTGTGGATGTTAATAGACATTCCCGAATAGCGGACACCTCTACTTAGCGAATACTTTTTTAATCCGCAAGGCATAGATATTTGTATATTTTTTTACCTCACAAAAGCAGACATCTTCGATTATCGGGCAAATTCAGCTGCCCCGCAGTGTCTCTATTAAGGTACACGGATAAATATATGCATATATATTTTATAATCTTTTCCCACTCTAAAAGTTCAAAATATTTAATATACTCGGCGGTTGAATGTCGAAAAACATTTAAAATATCAGATGTAAGAAAATTGCAAGTAAATTCCCCCCCCCCCCAAGAAAAAAAAAGAAATTTCATAATTTTAAAATTAGATTTTTTAAAAATTATATTGCCACATAGGCACTTTTACATATGCATCAGATGATAATCACAACAGCTATTTAACTATGAATAAAAAAATAAATATTCTACTTTAATAACATTGAGAAAAAAATTACTTCTGTATTTTGTTAAATATATATTGGGTTTTTAATCTTGTCCTACTATAAAACTTCAAATTTTTAATTATAATCAGTGCAAGATTTAAGATATCAGCTTTACGAAAATTTCAAAGAAATCCCGACCCCCTCCCAGAAAAAAAAAAAATAAATAAAATCCTTATCATTTAAAAATTAGATTAAAAAAAAATTATATTTCCACATGGGCAAGTTTTTTTGTAGGTCAGAGGGTAATCACAAAGGCTATTCAACTATCAATAAAAATAAATAAATATTCTATATTAATAACACGAAGAAAAAATAACTTATAGTCTCCAAACTTCTTTTGTTTTAAATATATATCTTAACATCTGTCATTTTTGTATTTTTCGTATAAGTTTATGTTTTATCTTCTACATACTTCCTTTTATTTCCTGTTAAAAAAGTTTTTGAATGACTAAATATTTACAATATTAAAAAGTAATTATTATGACAAATTAAATTTTACATTATTCTCATAACCATGTAATTAAAGATTACAATTCTACGATAGAAAATCCTTTTCATTAGATATCTTCAAAGAAAAATAAATTTAAAAGCACGAAAAGAAACAAACGCTTATCAGTAAACGTTAATCTCAAAATGACTCATGGAATGGAAGATCTTTCTACATGCAGCAAATTCGAAATAAAGAAATGATTTCGTTTTTCCTGACTCATCGCTGTGACGTCTGTTAGCAGGTCAACAGATTTACACGTTAAAATGTTTAATCGCTTATAAATATATGTAAAAAATACTCGAGATATACATTCTTTTTCAATGATACATATATACATAAATTTATAAAAATTGATTTTTATTCCAAAAGCAAAAGTCTATAAATATATATTTTTTTATTTCAGTTGAATATTGTTCTGTTAAAAAAAAAAAAAAAAACAACTCCGAAAATCCCGGGATTTGACAGAAAAAATCCCGGGATTTTCGGGATTAAAAATATAGCGGAATCCCGGAATCCCAGGATACGGGATTGTAATCCCTATGTAGGAAGTAAGAAAGCATTAGGAAATCCTTCAAAGCTTTTTTTTTTCTTTATATCATTGTGGTCGTTTAGTGATAGATAAGAATTAGAATTGAAACAGATAAGAATTGAAACTAAGAACTCCCATGGAAAACAAGAGAATGAATTTAACTTAAAATGTGATATTATTACTTTAAATTAGGGGAAACATATGAGAATTTAAAATATATAATTTGTAATAAAAGGCAACGTCATAAGTTAAAAAATATATACTTCTAGAATTAGCGGGCTTTTTGCAAACAGATTCAAAACTAATACAATTTTATGCAAGATTTTGATCAGTGCTATTTAGAAAATCATAAAAAAGAACACTAAATTTAGTACTAAAAAGAAAAATTGTGTCACTTACTTTAATCCTGTTGCAAGGAGTAAGATAAATTCCTCGATTTGAAATTTTAAAAACTATTACAGTGAGGAGCTGCATCTTTTTAGATCATCGAGGACTTGCATCTTTTTAAAGGGGAAGACGTTAATACATCCGACTAAGCATACTCAGAGAATGAAATGCTTCATCCTCAAAGTATACTCCGCCAGACAAAAGTTCTTTTTTACCAGCTTTTATAAAGACGAAGTACAATAACACTAAATCTCGATACAAATTAACACTAAGTACGTTCCACACCACACACACCTTGCCACACACTTTGTAGAGTTCCCGGATGTAATCTTCAAGTGTTGTCTCTATCCCGAATTATATCGACGACAGCTTATAAGAGTCATTGGGTGTCAAGCACGTAAGTCAGATGTATATATTCAATACATAAATAAACTAAATGAATACGACTTAAAATCACAGAACTTGAAATTTCGCAAAAAAATAAATACGCGTACATAAAACAAACTTTCAGTTACTACAACGTACGTTCCAACGAAAGACATCTAAAACGCATGCGCAACTACAGTGCCCCCTGGTGGATACATTCTCCCTCCCAGTACAGTGAAATTTAATCAATTATGCTTTCTTTATGTCTGACAATTAAAAATATATGATATTTCTTTTCTTATAAATGGCTATAGAATAATTTTACGTTAAGGAAAATGTTACTAAAAATTTTACTTCAGAGAAATCCACCTTCCTTTGAACACTTCGTAGAAGACAATTTTAATTCTTTTCTTTTTTTGATATTGATATATTTCAAATTTATCTCAAAACGGTGTGTGTGTGTCGGGGGGGGGGGGGGAGGGGGAAGAGTCCATTGAGAAAAAAAAAAGTTTTATTTTTTAAAATGTCGTTTGAAACTTATTTTTGAACGATTAATTTTTATATTTATTTTTATGTTTGTATCTTTAAACATTTCTTGCCCGAGGAGTTCTGTCAAAATATTCTTAGTTTGCCTATTTCATGTTTATGTTCTGCATTTTAGAAAAGCGGATTACGCTGTTGACCCCAGACCCAACTGTTCCAAAATCTTGTCCCTCCCTAAATTTCTTTCCACCGGTACATCTCTTAGTATTTAACGGGAGGGTGTGGCTCTTCCTTGGACATACGTGCGTACGTCCATGATTGCGAGTAATTTTTGAAAATAAATATTTTTCATGAAAAGCAATTACTGATTTATTTATTGCGCCAAAAATAACTAAGTCCCAAAACTTTAGTAAGCTAACTATTTCAATTTTCCAGACGTCCCATAATCTAAACAAATTACTTTTTTTAAAAAAATATAAAATACCAAATTTAATAGATAAAAATATTTTAAACATCTGTTATCCATTCGAAAACAATTTTCTGGTGGTGCTGGCATACATATTGCAATACAGTTATACATACAGTCATCACACATATAATACAATTGTATCGCATTTAGACACTTAAGTGTCTAAATTTCTAAATGTCTTAATTTCAGACATATCGCCATTTTTCAGACATGTTTATCAGTTCATTTATGCCATGATCATAGTAAGACACTTATGTGTCTAAAATTTAGACACCTGTGATGTCTGAAATTTCAAATTTAGACACTTAAGTGTCTGAATAACTTTTTCAGTCACATATGTGTCTTAATTTAAGACGCCTCTATTTACAGTGCATGACTTAGGTTATTATTATAAAAATTGTTTTTAAATACCGGGAGACAAATACTCTGTACACTTAATTCATTTTATTTTAATTTCTTTTCAAATCATATCATAATATTAAAATATTTATTTGCTTAAAAGACGTTATAAAAACACATTAAAAGTAAATTAAAAAAATAAAAGTAATTAAAATTAAAAGTAAATTAATGTTTTGAATTTACTTTTAAGATGTTTTTATACCGACTTTTAAGCAACTAAATATTTTAATATTATGATATGATTAGAAATGGGCGTGATTTTGCCTTACTACTCGTACTTATTTTCATTTCTTTTCAAATGTTTAACTAATACTCTTTAATCAAATACGAAAACAACCATTGGATGTCTTAACAGCTACTGATTCGGCCTTAAATCTTTTCAATCAAAGGGAATTCAATGGAATCCCGTTTAAAGAGAGATCTCCACTGCTTTTTTCAGTATAATTCTATCTTCTCTAATATTTTTAAAACCGATCAGATTAGCGTGTTTTTAGATTCTGCGTTGTCTGAATGGGGGTTTGGCAAGCGTAGATTTCAGGGGGGTGAGCCCCCTAATTATAATATAATCTTTTTCAAAATTCATGAAATTATATCATTATTAGCGTGAAATATTGAAAAATAAACTATGAAATATAGCTCAATTTTATAATAATTAGAAATACGGGTAATATTCCATTAAAAAGTGAACCATTATGGTGAACCTCACGCCTAGCATTGATATATGATGCATTTTATGGGGCAATAGGCCAAAATTAGAAAATCGATAAAATTTGTCTTCGAAATTGTATTATATATAGGGGAGAGTAGCCGAATTTGGACCACTTCAATTATTTTCAGGTGTAACTCACTTTAATTTTTGGAATATCTGCAAAACATCTCTACAAGGTGGCAAGCTATTCATCTACTAACTAAATAAATCTTTACATCAATTTCTTCTTGAAAATGATAAGTTTTATTTTAATTTGAAAAATTTGTCAAAATAGTTCAAATTCAGAAATTGGTCGCCTAAGTTGGACCACCAGTCTCCTAAATTAGACCAAACAATATCAGGTTGTTTTAATGACTAGAGAATATAACTATTTTTATTAAAAGCAAAGTTTGCGATTAATGAAACAATGAAACAAAATAACAGCAATGAAATTTAATGAAATCAAGTACCTAAAAATAATAGTAATTGTTTTATATTGAAATGTATTCAAAATGTAAATCAAAGCTATCAGTAATTAAGAATAGAAATAGTGTAATTAATTGCCAGTTACTTGAATATCATGTAAGAAGTGATCCAAAAGATACACATGGATTTCGTTTATTCATTTTTTATACCAGCCCACACAACATGGAACCGTATTTGGCAATCTGAACACTGACTCATTTCGGATATTTTATTTTTCTTAGAAATTGGCTAAATCCAATCATCACTGTCTAGATTTTTTTTTTTTTTTTTAGATTCTGAATCACATTTTTTTTAAACAAAATTTTCTTTACATTATGTTTGTAATTCTTCCCTTCCATCATTTTCATTCCAATTAAATTACGCCTATTTTATAAAACTTTATGTTCCAATTGCTTTTGTGCTGTGAGAAATTCGCTTTTGTCATTTTTTTTCATTTTAAGGTTTTCTTTATTTGGCGAAAATGTTAACGCAACTCTTTTTTTGCTCCCCTTACACTTTGATTTAACTGAATTTAACAAGAGCGATAGCATTTCTAATTATACTTTGTCTTTTGGGGGGATTTGTAGCTGCAGTTTTCTTGCAGGCCAATTTTTTCTCAACTCACTCTCTCGTTTTCGTTTCGTATATATTTAACAGCTTTTGCTGTCACGGGAATTTTTCCTCGGAACAGTTTGTCTGTGTTCCGTCAACTGTGTGTGTTTGTTTGTTTGTTTGTCTGTGTTCAACATTTTTCCATTTTATTAAAAAAGTGCTTAAAAAATACGCTCTATTGAAACAAAAATACGCTACGATTAATCAAAACATTATTAGTATATTCAAAAAGTGTTGAATTCAGGAATGCCTTCCCCTCGAAGCCTTGAAATAACCACTCCCATAGGAAGGTTTGAGATTTTATGCGTTTTAAAAATATAATTCATTCCTCCAAAACTGTGAAAAGTCTGCCCCCCCCCCCCCCCATCACGGAACCGCAAATATCCTCCAGGAGGAAAATGTTTGAATTCGACTCTGTAATCAAATACGCCTTACGAATAAAGTTTTCAAAGAAAATACATATACATACAAGATAAAACAAATTGCAAACAAAATTTATAACATAAACTTGTAAAAATATTTCAATGTTTATACAGGCCTAAAGTGTATAAAGAAATTTATCCAGTTATACAAAAAAAAAAAAAAATCTTGCATAGAGATAGTAATCTATTATAAAATATTAAAAAAATACAAAAATAGTGTACAAAGCATACAGTCCTCGAAATTCGTTACTTAATTTTCAGATTTATGATCGTATATCTGGTCCAATTTAAGGAACTTAAATTGGCCCAATTTAGGCAACTTCGGCATTTTTGAAGCAGATAATCTCAAGTTTATGAACAAAAACGAAATCAAACACATCCGCGTGAAAAATCTGCGCAATAAACAGATGAATTTAGATATGTCTATGAAAACATAACAACTTACCTTAGTTTTAAAGTATTCACTTACATTTAGTAGGAAAAAATTAGATCAAAGCAGATAATTTTAGGTTTTTTAAGATTGTCTGAAAAAAAAAAAACACATGGTAGACGGATGCTTCTTCTAATCATAAATGACGTCATTCTGATGAGTAGAATTTCAGCGGTAGAAGGCGTAACTTTCTGTAATTAACAGCAAAGTGGCAACGGTGCATTTAAAGCGGAGGTCCAAATATGGCTACTCTCCCCTATATTTATAAATTTTAAAGTATTGAATTTCTAATTGTTTATTTCACGCCAAAGGAGATTTAAGTTGGCAAATATGGTACTATGAATCCAATCCTCCACTCGTACGTACAGTAGGGTGGAACTAAAAAACGAAGTTTCGAATTTTATATTCTAAGAGTGATTATTTTCTTTCCTTTTTAACTCCATAAAAAGAAAATATTTTTCTTTTAATTTTAAAATGATATTTTCCGGTTCCTCAAAGCAGCTGATTTTCCATAAAAGATGAAAAAAAGCCAATAATTGCATGAAAAGTTTTTTAAGCTTATTGTTAAATTTATATTTTGCAAAATTAAATTAAGTGTTAATGTCCTGTAATAAAGAGAATAATTTAGTTTGAGTGCCTTAGAAAAGTTAGCCCCACTTTATTTGACTTTTGTAGAAGCCAGCGTCGTGGGCGTCGCCTTTCATTGTCTCTGATTAATTTCGCTGCGACACATAACAAGTTAGTCCGATTTAACGGGTGTTAACAGTTTCTTTAAATATTTTTCGATAAACATTCGGTATCAAAAGTGACAAAGTCTGTTAACGTACCTAAATCTAGATAATTGTTGAAGTGTCCTGTATTTCGTGAACCAAAACAATTAACATTAGACTGTCATCTTTGACGAACATATGAAGAAGTTATGAAACATTATTTTTGGATTCAATTTAACTTAAAATCTGACAGCTGGAATCTGGTACACACTATTTCTAAAATATCTAAAGCTGTTGATGATACAATTAAAAGTGTATTGCTGAGACCTTCAATTCCAACGGTTTCTGATACACAAATCATAAAAAATGATTAGAGACTAGTGCGAGAAATGTCAAAATTTGAAGAAAAATATTAAGATTAGAAAGAATAATCCCACATCCAATATAAAATTGCAAAATGTTAGGTAATCCTGTAAAAAACATTTCTTTGTGTAAAAGCACTAAATATTATCGTGTATCAGAACAAGAACGTCACTTTCTCAAAGACCAAAGAGAGATGGGGTGATGACAATAGGATCAATAGATATAAAAACTACAAAAAATGTGTAGCAAGACTGGAAATGGAAATATCAAGGAAAAAAGTTATTTGAAAACAAAAAAATGATGTTTTGATTGAATGAACGTCAAGTGTAAAAAACAGTTCGGAAGGAAATAGTTCAATCGGTTGTTTTTCTAAACCTGAATTTGATAATCAACACAGTGAAAGAACCGGAGTATTAGACAGAACTGCAAATATTATTGCAAATGGCACCTTAAAAGATATGGGTATTTCTGATAATAATAAAGAAAAGGTAACTGAAAGAAGGACTTGAAGACGACAAAGAGAAAAGAAAAGGAAGAATGTGAAAGAACAGGAAAGACGAAATGAGTTAATTTTAGAAGGTTAGTATTTTTATGGCAGAAAAGATAACGCTATGATAACTGAAGCAGAGGGAAAAAAGTATAAAGAATCATTAAAGACGAACATCTGGTCTCAGTTCAAAAACCAGGATAAAAATATATTGGTCATATTTCATTGACATCTTCTTCTTATATTAATATAGCCACTGCAATTTTGGTGTATTTTCAAAATCATAATACAGACATTTCAAGTTTGAGAGTTATTAGGTGAAACAGAAACGCCTTTAATGCAGGATGCAAATCTGGAGTTGTTAAAACATCGGAAGCAATACCCTAAAAACTTTATAATGGATAATTTGATTATTACATGCAAATGAACTTTTTTCTTAGATACTTATTTCAACATCTTGCTGAAAAACTACGGGTACAAAAGGATTTTCTGGACCAGTAGGAAAGCGACTTGAAAAAATGCGAACATATTGAAATTATAGACTATAAAAACATTGATCCTATCTTGACGGTCTGATCGGATGAAGAACTTAAAAAAAGTACAAACAGGGGATACAACTGAATTTTAGATTTTCTTTGTCATACTCAAACAGTGGAAACGTGTGTCAAAATTGTCCCGCGAGCTGCGTCAACCGCCTTTAAATATTAAGCAAAAGACAGCTTAATCTTGGGAAAGTTGAATTCCCACAATGTAATGACAAAGTTTGCCTAAAAAAACAGTAGGTTGAATATCCAATTTAATTAATTCATAACAAAGGGAGGTAAGGAGGGTGGAAGTCGATATTTAACCACCTCCTCGTGGTGACTTCTGGATAGTATTTGCTAAATAAAAGTAGATATGAGCTAACAGCTACGTTGTTTACTTTCAGTTACTTTATACTGAAATTTCAAAATTTTGACCTCCTTGAGGAACCGGAAAACAACTTAATTAAAAAAAACCTTTTCAGCCAAAAGTTTAGACTTCCAAAAAGGAAAAAAGTTTTCACTATTACACAATAAAATAAAAAAGTTTTTTTTTTACCCTATACTTAAGTTCCACCCTAACGTACAGTTGTGGAAAAAAAAGTAAACACCCCCTACTAACTCTTCGACAATTTATCGTAGACGGAAGTTACTGGCACCGAACGACTGGAAATAAAATCTACTTTTAAATGATGCATATAAAATTTGCTTAGGGGACCATCTACTTATTAAAACGAACCCAAACTTCATTTTTTTTCAATGGCAATACCCAATTTTAACGAGATATTGGAAATCTTCGGTTCAAGCTATGCCCAGACGCCAAATTTCAAGTCAATTGAATGATAAGTTTTTGAATTATAAATATTCAAAATTTAGTGCTTCTAATGTTAAATTACATTTTCATATTTTTATTTATATCTCCTGAAATTATGCTCCTAAGGTGCTATTTTTTTGTGTAGAAATAATACTAATGTGCCCAAACGTAAATACGCTGAATTTGCAATTTTTATAATTTTATGATATGAATTATGAAATTAATATTCGAAAAAAATATGAATTTCAACCTGCGATTTTTTGATGGATTTAGATTTATTAAGTCCTGTTTTATGAAAATCCAAAATTTCATATTTTCCTTCCAAATAGTTTTCAATTTATGTTTAAAAAACGGCAAAATGATGGTTTAAGGGGGCCGTCTATGACAGAAGTGAGTAGTTATTTTGAAATTTCTTCTGCTGTCCTGTTATCTAAGAGGCTTAATTGACTGCTTGAGTGGTGCTTAAGGTGCCTTGATCAAGAAGGGGTTCTCTCGGTTAACAATCGAGTACCGAACTTCAATTTGGATACAGCCCTTAAAATACGCTCGTTTTAAAATAATTAATTTCTCGAAAACTTTTGGTATGAATTGTATAAAAATTCGTTTTTAGGCTAATTGAAGGGTGTAGAGTTCCTTTATGCTGTCAGAATTGGGTATTGCCATTGAAAAAATGAAGTTATGGTTCGTTTTAATACGTAGAATTGTTAATATATTATAGATAAGCAAATTGTATATACATCATTTAAAAGTAGACTTTATTCCCAATCGTTCGGTACCAGTAACTTTCTTCTACGATAATTTTTTGAGGAGTTAGTAGGGGTGTTTACTTTTTTTTTCCACGACTGTACATCAGACGACTATGACATTTAGCCAAGTATACCGGGGAATAAATCTGCGGTAACAAATAAAGTCAATTTTGAGCTGAGAAAAAGGCAATTATAAAGTTGATTTTTTTTCAAAATGAAATTTGTAAGTCCTTGAAGTAATTTCTTTTTAGCATTTTATTCTTATTATTTACTAATTTGCATTTTAAAGTAATTTTTTTAAAAGTAAGTTAGTAGTCCGATTAGATTTCTCAAAAATTGCCTTTCCAGAAAGTAAAAATAAAAATACTGCTGTAAAATCCATTAATTTGATTTTTGCAGATAAGTTCTATCGTCTAACTTTTATGTATAGGACTGCAAAATGCACCATGCGAGCTGCATCAAAAGTAGTTCCCTTGTCAGAAAGATCTACTATGTTAAGAAGCAGATTTAAGTTTTGCTCTGATTGTCAGCCTTAATACAAAAATATGTTTCTTGAGAAAATAAATCTATGTAAAATTATGCATTTAATTGAAATCAGTTTTCTTTATTGAAACAATCCTATCCGAAATAATCATATAACAAGAAACAATTTTCTTCTTTGAATATTGTAATATATATATTTTTTTCTTTTGATTGATTCTTTTAGCTTCTGAAGATTATTTAGTTAATTGAAATGTGCCCTAATAAAGTCATTTTGTGTACTTTTTTTCTTCTTCTTTTTTCATTAAAACGAAAAGCCTCAAGACTTACATCTATCTACATGCAGGATTGAAGATTTTATATTGGAAATAAGACTTAGTTATAGTAGCGAAATTTATTTTCATGATTAACTCTTTTAACTTTTGAAGAGGGTTGAGTAATGAGCTTGTGTCATAATTAAGTCTCATACATTTGTCGTTTTTTTCTCCTCCTTCAATTGGTAGTTCGGTAAGGACTTAAATTTTGTTCGCCTGTTCGGTTCTAAATATCGCTTTAATGGAAATAAGAAATAAAGATTTTGTTTTCTTTGTTTTCTCTTAGAAATATGTTAGTCTTTCTCATCATTATCGAAATTTGTATAAGTAATCATTTAATAACATAAATTATTTAAAAAAAAACAAATTGTCAACAATTTTGCGATTTTTTAAAATAAAAATATGATGACGATTACCATGTAAGGTTTTAAGAAACAAAACACACACACACACACTTACGCATACATATCTGCTATATATATATAATGCATAAGGGAATTTTCTTTTAGCTGTTTATAACTTAGTATCTGGTAAATGGATTTTGAATGAACTAGTATTTTTAGTTACATAATTTTTCAAAGAAAGTTTTTGTACTCAGCATATCATTCGGCGTTGGTTAATTATAGTAATATAGGGGAAGATTTATAATGATCAGGTAAAGTATACTGTATATTGTTCGACGTTCCTAGTAGTCTAATTATGGGGAAAGTAGTTCAATAATCAGATGAAATCGATTGTGAAAGATTAGCCTTTTTAAAAAGGTCTTCAAAGCGAATTGCGATGAGACTTGCATTGTTAGTTCGATAAATCTTCAGGGATTCTTTTAGTGCATTCAACATTGGTTAAATACAGTATTGTGGGCAAAGATCTATAATGAGATGAAACCGATTAAGCAAGATTAGCATTTTCAAAAGTTGTCAGGGTTCGTACGGGTGCTTGAATTTCCCGACTAAGAAATTTTTCAGTACCATTATTTTTTATGGAAAATCTTTTTTGAAATAAGACGAAATTTCGACCGCTTAAACTAGATTTATTTTTCTATAAAAAAAAAGAAAAAGTCTGATATTTGGTCTTGAAAATAACGGTACCCGTACGAACCGTGGTTGTAGTCGAAAAAATTCATAAGACTTGTATTGCAATGTTAGTTCTATCATTTTTAAGGAATGGGTTTAATATATTGCATATCCTTCAATTGGTCTTTAGCAACTTCTACTATAAATGATCGTCCAGTGGCGTTCGTATCGTTTTTCAGCATTGCGGTAGAACTTTCTAGGTAAAGATCCATATTGCCTTAAAACAGAATATCAAATTTAGTGATATATTTCGTTTGATTCAATGTTTATTCACAGAAACCGACCAGCTGAGCAGGCGAAGTTTTCTAGTATATATATATGTGATATATTTATGGCGTATTATTAATTGTTAGCAAACCAAGTAGACGTTATGAATTTTTTATGACTGTAAAATTATTTTAGCTGAAAAAAATATAACGATAGACAGTCCAAGTCTTAATGAAGGCAAGTGAAGCAAAATCTTTTAAGAAAGTGTTCTTCAATAAGCAGCTAGATATTTTTAGTCCGGAAAACTTTAACAAATACCAGTTTAGATCATAATTGGTAATAAATGAGTGAACTCAATTGATTTAACAACATGCAGAAATTTTGAACTTTTCTGGCAGTTTCAATAATAAGTGACGGCAATCCAATCCAATTAACGTATTAATAATGCATACATAATAGTTCTTGATTTCAGAATTAAGAAAAGGTGGTTGACATAGAAAAACACTTTAGAATGATGTAACTTTTTAAAACAACATAGCAAGCTAAAATTCTGCGTTCCGAGACAGAATAGAGAGTTATATACCGGCACACTTAAAAATAACGAGACAACCTGAAAAATCGTGATTAAACTGGAGATTACGCCAATCGGTGAACTTCGAAATTAAAGCCGCGTATTAAAAATAGGTGTAATAGAACCAAAACATCTAAGAAAAAATTTAAAATTTACGTAGCAAAATAAAAATGCAGTTTAGGTTTTTAAAAATAATTTCTAAAAGTAGTAAATTTAATACAGAAAACAACAATATAAGGCGTGAAATTAAGGCATTTTAAGAGCTGTATAGTAAAATTCACTATTTAAGTGGAGTGTGTTGTAAATTATTAGATATTAAAACATATGAATTAAAAATGAATTAACAATCTACCGACCTATCTATCTATCTATCTATCTACTTAATAAAATCTGAGTGCAGGAAACTGTTGGCAACCATGCCGGTGCGAACCACTCTGGTCTGCGAATCGACCGTAGTTAAACGCCATGTTAGGCTTAATGAAAAACATATCCCAACATATGACAGCTAAATGATAATTTTTTCTACTTGAAATCATGTCTGTTTAGCATACTTTTACATAACACATGTGTATCATAACATTTATAATGTATTAAGTTCTCAATTAAAATTAAGCTAGTATAAACATAGAAATCAGAACTAAACAAATAATACTGTTGGCATTCAGATTCAAATTCCAGCAAATCTACAAACAAATAAATGACTCTTTGAAAGCTTCATTAAAAAAAGTACAGGTTTACGCCGATGCTGATTTAAAATATTTGTAAAAGTATATTAAAACCTTTAAATATTTTAACTTTTTTTTTAAACCTTCAAAAACTGTCCAATTATGTTCTAAATTTAAGGGCCAAATGAACAACAACAAGAACAAAAAGTTCTAAATTAAAAATAACTGATAACTATCGCCATCTGGTGTAGAAAATATGTAACTTTCGATTTAACTAACTATATTACATGTATTTTTTAGTTTATTCAGAATAATTATTCTTTTGCACAATTTCAGATTTCCTGTGACATTTATTTTCTGTCTTATATGACAAAGTACAAATTACCCGAATTTGAATATCTAAAACTTTCAAATGCATTTACAATAAATAATTATTTTAATGGCACTTTAGCATTATTTAAAGGGAAATTAAAGGGACAATTCTTTCTGCACCGAAGGTTGCGCCAGCACTTCTGTAGGGCGTTTTAATTCCCAATAAATTAGGAGCTTATGTTTCTTGCTAATTCTTTGGGCATCAACTTTCTGTTGTAATCGTACTTTTTTTTTACAATGCATTTTATCAGATTTGAAGACATTGCAAATAAAATTAATATTTCTTATCGGTACAACATATTTTAATTATACTGCAGATAAAATTATGAATTTTAGCATAGTTCGTAGCAGAAAAAGAAAAAAAAAGTCACGCTAAACAAAAAAAAAAAAAAATAATGTAGAGAGAACTTAAAGAAGCATTTTCGTCATAGAATGCAAATCTGGAAATTGCGTGTTTAAGTGCTGGTGACTAAATTGTAGTTTACATAATTTCTTTGTTCTAAACATAAAAAAATCAAAGGATAATACTTTTTGATTAACAAAATGCATAAGGCTTTTTTTTTCTTAAGTCAGAAAAATATTTTGTAAACTATCGTTTTAAGATTTATCATTCGCTTTCCGTCATTCTTGACAGGGATTAGTCTATTTATATTTATTTGTGTGTGTGTGTGCGTGCGTGCGTGCACGTGCGCGCACGTGCGCGCGTATAATTAATTTTTTGAATTAAATGTTCAATTCAAATATTGTTCCGTGAAGGAAGGAAATGTTCTCTATGAAATACAAATGTATTACAAATATAATTGCTAAATAATTTGCCAATCAATAAATTAATGTTTTTTTATGTAAGATTGGCATTATACAGAAGTTTTTAAGAATATTTAAGCTCGTAAACTGCAGCTTACATATTTATTTTTCGTCTATTATGTTATAAAAAATGCCTCTGAAAATACACCTTTAAAAAAAGTCTTTTTTTTTTTTAATTCAAACTAAGTTCCTTTTTGTATTGACTAGGAAATAACAAATAACACTTTTGTTCTTTGGGTATTGTAACAAAATTTTGTTCTCTTGATTATATCCTTTAGTGTCGGAAAAGTATTGAGGTAATTAGATTGAGTCATAATCAGGTACTTTCCAGATAGCGTTATTTTTCTCTTTTTCATTAGGGTGAAAGGATTAAAGACGTACTTTTGTTTCACTTCCGGAGATCAAATGAGGTTTTATACTGGAAAAGAGTGCTATTCATAAATGTTTACTTTATACTCTTTCTATTTACTGGGATATGGTTTTTTTATCATTACAGTAATTAAAATAATGATATAATTATTATCAGAATTTCTAAAAGAAGTAAATTCAAGGAGTAAATGTAAGGATTAAAATTAAGGAATTTTAAAAGCTGTATATTAAAATTCACTATTTAAGTGGTCTGTGTGTGTAAATTGTTAGATATTAAAATATATAAATTAAAAATGAATTATCCATCTACCTATCTGTCGATCTATATGTCTGTATAGATTTATGTGTGGGCATGTGTGCGTGCGTATAATTACTTGTTTGAATTAAATGTTAAATTCAAAGTTTGTTCCAAAGAAGGAAGGAAATGTTTTCCGTGAAACACAAATTAATACAAATAAAATTACAAAGTAATTTGCCAATCAGTAAATTATTATTTTTATTTATGCAAGATTGGCATTATACAGAAGTTTTAAAGAATATTTAAGTGCGTAAACTGCAGCTTACATATTTATTTTTCATTTATTATGTTATAAAAATGTTTCTGAAAATACCCCTTCAAAAAAAGTCGTTTTTAAAAAAAATTCAAACTGAGTTCCATTTTGTATTGACTAGGAAATAACAAGAAATACTTTTGTTCTTTGGGTATTTTAACAAAATTGTTCTCTTGATTATATCCTTTAGTGTCAGAAAAGTATTGAGGTAATTGGATTGAGTCATAATTAGGTACTTTCCAGCTAGCGTTATTTTTCTCTTTTTCATTAGGGTGAAAGGATTAAAGACCTACTTTTGCTTCACCTCTGGAGATCAAATGAGGTTTTATACTGGAAAAGAGTGCTATTCATAAATGTTTAATTTATACTATTTCTATTTACTAGAATATGTTTTTTTTTTTTTATCATTCCAGAAATTAACATAATGATATAATTATTATCAGAATTTCTAAAAGGAGTAAATATAACGATTAAAATTAAGGAATTTTAAAAGCCGCATATTAAAATATACTATTTAAATGGACTGTGTGTGTAAATTGTTAGATATTAAAACATATAAATTAAAAATGAATTATCCACCTACCTATCTGTCGATCTATATGTCTATATAGATTTATGTGTGGGTATGTGTGCGTGCGTATAATTCCTTGTTAGAATTAATTGTTAAATTCAAAGTTTGTTCCAAATAAGAAAGAAAATATTTTCCGTGAAACACAAATAAATACAAATAAAATTACAAAGTAACTTGACAATCAGTAAATTATTACTTTTATTTATGCAATATTGGCATTATACAGGAGTTTTGAAGTGCATTTAAATGCGTAAACTGCAGATTACACATTTGTTTTTTATCTATTATGTTATAAAAAATGCCTCTGAAAATATCCCTGTAAAAAATCTTTTTGTTTTATCAAACTCAGTTCCATTTTGTATTGACTAGGAAATAACAAGAAACACTTTTGTTCTTTGGGTATTGCAACAAAATGTCTTCTCTTGATTATATCAATTTAGTGTCGGAAAAGTATTGAGGTAATTGGATTGCGTCATAATTAGGTACTTTCCTGCTAGCGTTATTTTTCTCTTTTTCATTAGGGTGAAAGGATTAAAGATCTACTTTTGTTTCACCTCCGGAGATCAAATGAGGTTTTATACTAGAAAAGAGTGCTATTCATAAATATTTACTTTATACTCTTTCTATTTACTATGATATGGTTTTTATCGTTACAGTAATTAACATAATTATATAATTTGTATCACAATTTATTTTTAAATAAATCATGAAAAACACATCCATTTATAATTCACAACAAATAAAAGCAGAATTTCACTTTAAAACTTTTACAAAATGAAAAATAATCATTAGCCTACTTTAAATTTTTAATTTTAAACAAGAAAACAGGATTTCTTCTTTTTCAGAATTTTTTGTTGCCCCCGAGGAAAAAGATACATATGTATGTAAATATAAATAGTTCAAAACATATTTCAGTTTTAATTCTTAAAGCACACGCTTTTGTTTTATTAAACATGACGTCATTCACATCCGCTGAAGAATTCCACATTTACAGTCCAGTCTTAAACAACATCCACAGAAAAGTATGCATAGGACGTCACTATCGCTGAATATTACACAATTCGAGCAAAAAGCGATGTTGTCATTTAAGAAACTGACCCCCCAAAAAATCGGCTATATAATGATTCATATGCCTTCATTTGTTTGTAACATTAATATAGATTCTTAAAATTAAACATAGTTTATAATAACTCCATGTGTTATCAGAAATCATTCATTTATATATTTAAAAAAAAAAATAGCCCGTATTTTACTTACATTTTCCCCTCAGTAATTATCGGAAAATGGCGACAAAAAGATATAATAGTCTACTATTGATGTATTTCAGTTGCCAACATTACAAGAATTCGTTAAAAACTACAAAAAGACTAATATCTCAAAAATAAATTGAGATGCGGTTTTCAAACAAATTGCATTTAAAAGTTTTTTTTTTTTTTGTTTTTTTTTTCCAATAGGACGGTATAAAAATTGAAAATGTGCGATACTTAAAAGTTTAAAAAATTGCAGTAGCCAATTTAACAGTACAATGATATACCTGATTTGTTTTACGGTTGTCTTATACAATGGAACGTTATTTTTTGGAGACGACACAAAATAAGCTGGGAGAAAGAAATAGCATACCAGGGGCTAATAAAATTTAACATCAGAAGATTGGAAACTATATGAAAGAAGTGCTGTATAACCCTTTTTTAGGTATCTTATTACGTATAGTCTGTTTTCTTAAATTTGCCAATAATAAATTTATTTATAGAATTTTGTAGGTGAAGCGTTTAAAGTCCAGATTACCTAAGTTGATAACCTAAACGCTTATAAACGTGTAATGTCGAGTATAGTATTTTTTTTTTTTTTTTTTTACAGGACCAGTCTTTACATTTAAACATACTTCTTCATTCTTCAACAAACAGGTTCCTTTAAGGGGTCTTTGAAGCACATTTCCCCCTATACGACGATATAAAAATTGAAGATGTGTGATGCTTAGAAGCTTAAAAAATTGCAGTAGAGATTAATCCGTAAAATAATACATCTGCTTTGTTTTATGACTGAATGTATTTAACGGAACGTTATTCTTTTGGGACGACATTTTACAGCGATGACCGCGATGACCACCTCGGTAACTCAGCTTTCGCTTTAGAGTGTTAGTGCAATCCCGAGGGGTAGACCACATCCACTCCTCCCGACTCTCAACCAGAGTCTGAGAGGGAGCGTCGGGTCCCTGATCAAGCTGCTGAGATTTATTTCGGTTACTATGAGATTTACAATTACAATCACAATTGGTTACCCAATTTTTCTGGGCGAACCGAAGATTTCACATTTTACATGCCGGCCGAAAGAAATAGAATATCGGGTTTTAATAAAAATAACTGCTGCATGATAAGAGAAAATACAGTAAACTTCCGACTAGGCCGTATAACAAAAAAGCCGGATAGGCCGGAGTTCTATAAATATTTGCTCACTTCCAGCCCCCCGCTCCTATTAAATTAAAAACATATGTTACACATTTTAAGATACATTTCATATATACAATACATACATTTCAAAATAAGCAAAGCATTAACGTACAAAGTAAGCCTAAATCGTAAAAAAAATGAGAGCCCTATTTTACTGTTTTTTAAATGATTGCACAAAATATAAAAAAATTTAAATTTACAAAAATTATGCATAAGATAAAAGAGTCAAAACTTAGTTTTTGAAAAAGTCATTGATAAATGACTGCTTCTCCCTGTTAGCCATCTTCCACAACGCAATGTCTCTCCATTAACGCAAGCAGATATTACCAGCAGGTATCAATTCCTCCTGCTAACTCGTAGTTTCTCCTCTATAGTCACTACAATCTTTTTTCGTTTAATACCCATTTCGTTAATCTTCAATAAATAAACACGAAGCACACCAAAAGACTCTACAAAAATAACCGGGATAAGCGAAAAATAACGTTTGCATTTGTTAACATCCGTTGCACAACTAACGAAACAGGTTATCAAGCCTTAACCTTCCTTCCCTTTCTGCCTGTCTTTGCTATTGCATTCTGCAATCCCTTCTTGCTCCTTCCTGTCGTGAGTTAGCACTTTCCTAGGATGGAAGCCTGCCTGTCTCAGCCGTTTACAACATTCCTCATTTTTTTTTACTAGGCCGGATAGTACGGAGGGCCGGATAGTCGGGAGTTTATTGTAGTTGTTGTGAACACCAACTGTAATATTTATCAATAAATATATTAAGAAACATTTATATTTTAACACTTTCTAACGAAGTTGAAAAGTGTTTATGCTTTCGGTTTGTCTGTCCGTCTATCCACCCTCTAACTCCAGTAAATATACCCGGATTTTAATGAAACTGATAAAGGTTATTTAGGGTCACCAAAGCATGTTTGGTATTGTATATGAAGTATGTAGGATTAATCGTTCATTTACAGGGGCACTCAAAAGTATTCCATTACATTATGGTATATGGGGAAAAATCGTTTGCAAAGAATATTAATGGTATTAAGCTATTTCAAATGTATTGAAACTGATATAAATCACTGAATTTAACTATGATCCGGTTAGAACAGGGTATTTATAGCCTTTTTTATTCATTTAAAGGGACACACAAAAGAAACCTGTTACAGTACTGTACTGTTCTTGAGTAATAATTGCTGTAGCGTACGGTTTAAAATTCGGTATGCGTTTTTAAATTTAATAAATTTTTTGCATCTTACTCGTTATATATAATTTTTATACCTCAAATACAGGGCTACAGAAAAGTATTCACGTACCGTTCTCCTTATTAGAGGAAATTGCTGAAGGTAAATTTTCAATTAAAGTATACGTAATGTATCTCTTAAGAGAACAAAATTTTGGCATGCATGTAATTAATAGATTAAAATCTATATATCATATTCAGGACTGCTGAAAACATTCCGATAATTTTCCGATTGTGAACAGCAACAGCTGAAATGGGTTTTGAAATGTGTTATGCCTTTCCATATGGTCGAATTAAATGTAATATTTTAATTTTTTAACGATGCAGTTTGGTTACATTATTCTCAATGTGTTGGAAATTGTTTCATTATCTATGCTTCACGCATGATTTTTTTATTTCTTGTTTTACAGTTTATATAGATTTACGACTTATAAATTTGTTGTACTTCTAGCTTCTCGCAGTATCGTGTGCAATTAAAGTATTTCCTAAATAAGTATACGATAATAGGAAGGGATTTTATTTCGCCACTTAATACTCTGACAATCTATTTAGAATTTCTTATTTTAAGCATCACAAATCTTGAAAAAATATTTATTGGTGAAAAAAATTTCAGTAATTATTTCCGTAAATATATATTTTTTTAATTTTTGGATATTTATTGAGGTTCGATTACCGGTATTTTCCCTTATTAAAAAAAAAAAAAAAAAAAAAAAAAAAAATCATTCCAAATTAATATCTTGTAATAATATACTAATATCAAACGTAATAAAATACTTTAAAACCAGTAAAAATACAGATATATAAATAAATAAATATTTTATTTATCAAAAAATAGATTAATTAACATATGACTTTTTTTTTAAAAAACTTTATATAGATTAACGAATTATAAATTTTTTCTCTATCTAGCTTCAAGCAGTTTCGTGTGCAATAAAAGGATTTCATGTATAAGGATAAGATAATCGGAATGGATTTTATTTCGCCACTTAATACTTTGAAAATCTATTCAGAATTGCTTATTTTAATGTGTCACAAATCTTAAAAAAATGTTTAATGATCAAAACAATTTCAGTAAATATTCAATAAATATATTTTTTAAATGCGTGGATATTTATTGAGACTTAATTACCGTTATTTTTCTTTATTCAAAGAAAATATATTCCAAGTTAACACCTCGCAATAATATACTAATATCTAATACTAACAGATGTAAATTAGAACTTTAAAACAGGTACAAATACATATATATAAACAAATAAATATTTTATTCATTTTGAAAATGACTCGGGTATTTTCGAAACATGCAAATAGTCAAAATAGATGTATTTTTACTGGGTTTAAACTTTTAATTTACACTTTTTAGCATTTGAAATTAGAAAATATATTCCTTCAAAAACGTGTTGTAATTTTATTCAAATATCCCCAAAATAGTAAATTTTAGAATAAAAGTTTTTTATTTCCTTTCTTACAAAATAAGAAAATCAGTATTGTAAACAGAAATATATAAAAGAAGTTAGACCTACTTTTGTTTAAAAAAATGCATCAGATCTTTCATCTTATACTTTAATCCGCGCTTCTGAATTTAAGAAACAGTTGTTTTGAAATTTTTGTCACATTTCCTTATTGTCTGTTAAATATATGCTTGTACTTCACGTGAAATAGAATGCTCTCATGAGAGTGTATATTCATTTTTATAAAAAGGAAAATAAGTATGTTCACATAAAACAAAAAAAATTCAGAAATGAATTAAGTTTGATTCAAATTGACATTTACTGGTCTTGGAGGATTTAAAATTGCTTCAATTTTATCTGGTGTTTTACGATTACCATGTTTATCAACTTTATATCCACGATAATAATCTTATCTTGCCATAAAGAATGATTTTTCTTTATTTATTCTAATGTTATAATCCCTTAATCTTTCTAATGCTTGCTTTAATATTTGTAAATGAATTTCATCTGTTTCACCTGTAACCCCAATATCATCTATAAATATTGTAACTCCCTCAATTCCTCTTAAAATGTGCTCAATTTTTCTTTGCCTTATAGCAGGAGAACTATCCAGACCCATGGGTTATTTAAGGAATTGGAATAAACATTTTGATGTATTAATGGTCAATAATTATTGTGATTTTTCATCTACAGGTAACTGAAGATAAGCTTGATTTAAATCATTTTTTTTTTTTTAATGTACACCACCACCTAATGTAACTAATATATCTTCTATTTTAGGTAAAGGATATTTTTCAACTTAACTTCAACATAATTTTTCTTTAAATAAAAATAATTAAACTTTATTTCAACATAACTTACAGGTTTCAAAGTTTCAACAGTTGCGGTTTTTAACTGAACATCTGGAGGAAAAATTTTATAAACAGTAAAAATTCTGTGAAATCTTTTTAAAGGAATAGTAGAAATTCTAGATCCAGTATCTAATTTCATATCAGCTCTTGCTTTGTTTTCAATGAAAACAGACAACTTAATTGGATTAGAAATTTATCATAATTTACTATTAACATTTACAGTATTTAAAAAATTTACGTGATTTTGAGAATTTGTACTTCTGCATACCTTGAATATATGGCCCTTTTTCCTACAAAGGTTGCAAGTAACATTAATAAATCGACATGAATTTGCTAAATGTGAGGCATTTCCACATCGATAGCATTTTAACTCATTTTTATTCATGTCACAATGAGTATTATTTACATGATTGTTGACATACTGTTTTTGAGAACAATTTCGTAATTTCGTATTTTGTACATTTTTCGTACTGGAAATTTTATTTAAATTAAAATTTTTATGCTTAATTTCAGCAATTTTAATATTTACATTATATAAAGATAATGCTTAATTTAAATCATCAACTTGCGTAATCAATTTATTCTGAATACTTTAATTTTTCAGACCGCGCAGAAACTGCTCCAGTAATTTTTCATTTAAAGAACCACCAGTAAATGAAAAAAGGTCGTACCCTTTTTTAATCTAGCGACAAACTCTTGAATAGATTCAGTTTTATTTGAAAATAATTTTTAATTTAATGCGCTCACTGAATTTATTGGGGTCGGGGCTTAAGTGTTTAAGCAGAATATCAACAAATTCATCATATTTTAAGGTTTCACAATTCTTAGGTACACAAATCACATAATAAACAATATAATTTCGTTTCTAATAATGATAAAGTGCCAGGAACATTTTTCTGTTCTGTTATGTCATGCAAACGAAATTTTGTTCCAGTCGTTTCACGTAATTTGTGAAACTTTCCACTTTTTCGTCAAACTCCTTGAAATGTGTAAACATTTTGCTTTATTAAAAGCAAAAAAGAGAAAAAATGAAGTATAACTAACCACCGCAGTAAAGATGATGATTTAATAATATCACATTGAAGTATTTAATGCAGAGAAGCGCAGAACTTTGAAAACGAAAGTAGAAGAACTATTTCCCACGGCACGGTTATCATTTTCGCTAAACACTTTCCCGTGAAATTTTACCTTATTTTCGTCGACACCACTTGTTATTTTTTTAGTAAGTAATTAGTAATAATTAACACAACTATAAATTGACGAGGAAAAATCCTATACATATAGACATATACTTGAACATTTCTCAAAACAAAAACATCACTTACAAACGTCAATCACATCACACAAAGCTAGAGAACAATTCTCTGATAATGAATTGCGAAAGGAAAGAAAACTGCGGTGCTGCCATCTATACATTTTAAATTGAAGCACAGATATGACAAAATGTTTTTATACTTACCTAATACTTTTTACACATTTTTATAACAACTAAATTTAAATGGTAGTTTTTGCTTTAATTGATGCGTTTTGACATGTTAATGATGCAAAATCTACTTTTAAAAATAGGTGGTTAGAATAAAAAGTGAAAATTTCCTGCTAATTTAAAATAACTTTTTTTTTCTAATTATATGTATCGTAATGCGTATATACTTTTTTAAATGTTTATTGAAAATGTTTGAAATCAACAATATCACAGACTATGTAACAGAACAAAACGTACTGACAAATACAAAGAATTATTGTAGCGTTTACACAGCATGCTGTAGAATATAAAATAATGATTGAAACTGTGTGAAATATATTTATATATATACTGTTTAAATAAAAAAAAACTATTGATTTGACAGAGAAAAACTCTCTGCCAGTACACCAATATTTTCTTTTATTTACTTTACGATACTGACCAGTATTTAAAATTAATTTACGGGCCAAAGTTCGTAATTATTAAAGATTATTTCCATGAAAGAAACAGTTTTTTATCGGCATCCTCGCTGGCAATTTTTTCTTTATAATCAATCGAATCATTTTTTACATTTTAATGCATAAATAATTTATGAGTCTCCATTCTCAGATGTACCTTAAAAAGATCGATTTAAAATTACCAGCAAACAACTGTATTACAGTCTGTATTATTTCTTATCCTAGAAAAACTGCTGACTAATGCGAAAAGCAATTGTAGCTTTTACGTAACGTGTTCTAAAAACCATTAGTTTATGGGATTGGGATAAGTGTGAAAATCTACCAGTTTCTACTCTATAAAAAAGTAATAAGCGCGTGAGTGTTTATTTTATTCACTAAAAGCTCTTCTGGTAATGGGAAATAGTCATTAGCGGTTTTTCTTTTATTTTCAATAAAACATTACTTTCGGAAGTACAAATCAAGCAAAGAGATTTACTCGTTCCTGTTTATTTCACTAAATAACTTACATTTGAAAAGAACAAAGTTTAAAATTGATGCAAATATAAAGTTTTTAAAAGCATAAAGCTAAAATTAAGATTAAATGCATTTTTTTATAGCATAAACTAGATTATCTTTATCATTAAAATATTTACTGGTATAATGTGAAGAAGTAAAACTTTTTGATATGTGGAAAAATATCGATGTATTTTCAAAGCGTAACACATTTTAAGATAAAATGGATTTAAATGGGCTTGCATTTTCAAAAAAATGTCATCATTTTATCATCCGAAGAAATTACGTTTTATGATAACATAGTAATTAGATAAAAATTATATTTACCATATTAGAATTAGTTTTAATTTATTAATGTGTGTATTTGTGTTTTTTTACGGTTAATTATATCCCCGAGAAAAATGGGCTGAATGGAAAGAGTCCTGAGATAGGGTCTTTCTAAGGGAACTTGAGCCGTTATTACGCAAAGATCGAAAAAGAAACACCAAAGAAAACTCTTAACGGTTAAGCTGAAAAGTGAGACAGAGCTCAAAATCTCAAAGATGTCAATGATATCATATAATTTTACATTTTAAATAATGGTTGCATTTACAGCAAATATGTAGCATTTTTTATTGGCAAATATATAATGTAACCTGTGTAAGCTCGTGATAAACACGAAAGTTGTTTTTCTACGATAAAGTTATTTATCTATAATGCCATCACACTACGAAAAAAAACAATATATATATATATAACACACAATATATATATATATATATATATATAAATATATGGGGCATTCTCACAATCTTTTGACTTTTGGGGGGAAAAAATCTGGCGAAATTAAACTTGCTATAATAGCATTTTAATCTGATAGACGAATGCCTTAATAATTCAAAATAAAGAAAAAATGGTTAGCAGCGAATTTTTTTTTTTCTTTTTTTTTTTTTATATATTTAACTGAGGTTTATGTTAAACTTATGTTATGGAAAATTAAACTTTGCGAGTTTAATTTTCCTTACCATTTTACCACTAAGACTTTTTATTTTCTTCGAAATTTTTACTTGTAATGAATTTGCATAGTACCCACAGGACATTCAAATAAGAAATAATAACAATATAGTATTTTTATTACAAAATTTTGCTATAACATTGTCTTAAAGGGGAATTAAAGAAGGGACGGTAAGGTAACAAAATGGGACGGTATAGGAAAAAAGGAACGAAATGGGAAAAACAGGAGCGGTAAGGATGGAATGGTAAGGAAAATTACCACCTATTTTAGGCAAATCATGTTAAAACTAAGTGATAGCCACAATGTTCATTGATTTTTAGAAACAGTTGTTAACATTGCATTAAACTATTTTTTTTATTATTATTTACCTCGAAAAGTTCAGGAATAAACCTTGGGGACGGTAAGACTACCAATAAAGCCACGATATTGAAATTGATATTTAAATGCTGATTTAAATTCTGCAGTAAATTTTATGTCAAAGGATTTTAGGAATTCTTTCTTTAGGGCACTTCTGCATGAGAAAAAACTTGAAAAAATTTCTGTGGCTGCATCTGAAGTGATTTTCTGCAAAAGTTTAGCAAGAGGGGCGGTAAGGATGAAAAACTCAGGGACAGAGTTCAAAAAATAATATCAAACGTAAAAATCTGTGCAGGTTATTTTTATGCTACATATTTATATAAAACAATTGTTCAAGTTTCGGAAAAAAATACATAGAATTACTTTTATTGAAAATTTTTTATACAGATAGCTCCAAACTTAAAAATCAGCAACAGGGACACGGGACTGTATTGGAGTTTTCCTGGTATTTGGACCCCCAACATCGTTCAAAACTTATTTATCTCGTTAATATTGTTATGCAATCATGCAATGGGATGTTCTCCAGTATATGGAATAAAAAAAAAAAAAAAACACAAAAAAGTATATTAAAATAAAAATTATTATTCAGGGACATGAAAGTCAAGATTCTGAGAATGTCCCATATACAGGATGTCTCAAAAATGACTGAAGAATTTTAAAATTCAGTAACTTGCAAACGGTGACAGATATTAAAAAAATTCTTGCAGGAGGGTTATGTATGATGTCAGGAGTTTTTATGCTGTGATTCTTGATTTTAATTTTAATTTCAAACAATAGATGGTGCTGAGAGCAATAGTTGCTCAGTCCAGACACGATTTTTGGTACTTCGGGATCCATTCAGTACATTTTAGTCTCCTTTTTTCTCATGGAAGAAGAGAGAGGACGAAAAATCGAGCCTGGATTTAGTGGTTATTGCTTGAAGCGCCATCTATCGATACTATTTGTAACTAAAACTGAGAATCGCAACATAAAAACTCCTGATATCTTACATAACACTCCTGCAAGAATTCTTTTAATATCTGTCACCGTTTGCAAGTTATTGAATTTTGAAATACATCAGTTATTTTTGGGACACCAGGTATATATTTGCATGCTATATTATAAAGAGGTTTTTAGTTAGTTGAATAAGGCTATTAGAATATATTTTTCCTTTTATATTTTAGACACCGTAGTCTTGAAATTCATTGTACAAAATAAAGATTTATATCTAGGCTTAAATTTCGTAAACATTAAAAAGCAAATATTTTGTTTTAGAACAACTTTCAACTGTAGAAGGACTAGTTAATGTTACTGTAAAAGTAAATGATTATATGTAAGTAAAAATTAAATATGACAAGTGCATTCTTGTAAGATTATCACAAAAATCAAAGCTCGTTTTTTGCTACAGTTAATATTTTAATTTAATCACTACGATTACTCAAAAACTGCAGATTCAATTTATTTTTAATTCTGTCAGCTCTTTTCATATATTATTATACTATATATGAATGAAGAATTTTCTACTTTTATAAAAACTAAAGTGTGCTAAATAAAAAAGTAAAAAAAGTTTTATGTACAAACTTTCTACATGGTTTGTAATCACAGAAGCCGTTTTCAAGAAAATGACAACACTAAATATGCACAATCTGTAATGCAATGAAGCTGTAGAATATTATTTTTTCTCTTGAACATGGCTTGTGAGAAGCTTAATCATTTAGACTGTTTGTGTGTATGCAAAACTTTTTAATATTTTATTTTACTCCTTTTAGCAATTAATGAAGTATATTACATCCGGGAGTTCGGATTATTTATATATAAAAACTGTATTTTTTTTTTTTTTTTTTTGCTTTCTTTAATCTATTTTCTTTGATAAAAATTTAATTTTGTCTTCATAAAACCAACATTTTTTATGATTTTTTTTCTTTTATTCTTCTTCTTTTTTTTCCCTTACAAAAATTACTTTGACCAATTACTAGAGCAAATCGCTAATTATATTAATTTCTGATAAACCAAATTCAAGATACAATGTTTATTGGAAGTCTCCGTAAATGACCTTTAGGATAAACGAAAATAACTTATGATATAGATGAAATAAATTTAAAAAACGGTTCTTAAGTATTTTTCGGGTTAGGTCATACAATGGCGCCAGAAATATTTTCATTTTAACTGCATAGTTAAAATTATATAGTTGTCATATTCACGGTAATGGCAGAAGCCTTTATGTACGTATAACTATATAATATGATATCAGCACACATATTGTATAAAATATTGCATTCACGCATAAAGTATTTTTATATTACATTCATTCGTGTGAGCAATAACTTTAACGTTAAAACTTATAGTATTTTGTTATTATTGCATGTATTTATTCAGTTACTCAGCTGAAAATGAATAGACAGCAATGTAAAAACCGATATTCCGATTTGTAATACTGATTAATACAGTATAAAAACTATATATATAGATTATATATATATATACAATTAATGAAACGTTATTGCATAACTGGCGCTAAAAGCAGCTCATATCAAATGCAACAAAATGTATTTCATAAAAAAGGGGAAAAACACCATAAACCTGGAAATAAGGTGTATATCAACAATATTTAACTATAGAAATCACAAAAACTTTAAAAATACACGTAAAAAACAAAACACAGGCAAAAAAACTATATGTTCTTCATCAACGGGAGGACAGACGGACCTAACTCCAACTCCACTATTAAAAGCTTGCAGGTTTCTGTTCTATAGTTAAATATTTTTGATATACACCTTCTTTCCAGGGTTATGTGTGTTTTTCCATTTATCTATCTATCTATCTATCTATCTATCTATCTATCTATCTATCTATCTATCTATCTATATATATATATATATATATATATATATATATATACTAGGGGCTCGGCCCCCTACGAGCTACAATCGCCAACCCCCCGTTCAGACACTGCAGTCTCTAAAAGCACGCTAATTTGATCGGCTTTAAAAAGATTTTGGAAGATTGAATTATAATTAAAAAAAACAAAAGCGATCTTCCTATAAACGGGTTTCTATTCATTTCTCTTTGATTGAGGAATTTTACGGAAAAATCAGCTGCTGTTAAAAGATACAATGGCATTTCAAAATCATCTAATATAAAATGAATTAAGTAAGCAGAATCTTTGTCTCCCGGTATTTTTTAACAAAGCGAAAAGAAAGTCCTTTTAAATAAGACATTTTAAATATATCGTTTTTAATCTGACATAATTTTCACCAAACTTTTCTATCCCTTTTTAATATTCACATGAAAATACTTTTATCAGAAATGAAATATTATTTGCGGGGTCAAAAAAAAAAAAAAAAAAAAAGGTGAAAATTTCATCTTAAAATATCACGCTATTTTTAAATTTAAACTGTTTTGCAATATTATTTTTTTTTTCATTTTACGTAATAAGTGTAATGTGACGTAAATGTGATGTAATTTCTCCTATTTAAGATTTCTAAAGCATGTTAATGAATTTATTATTTTACAATATCCTTTCTCTGTTAAAATTCACGTGTAATTATAGATGAAGTAATTTTCAATAAGTTCCTGTTTTTTTATACGTAATTATTTAATTCTAATTTGAAAGATTTTTTTCTGTTTATAATAGTTACGTGTAAATAAATTTTTAATTTGAAGCAAGCATTATTGTTTTCGTTGTTTATACAGTTGGCAACAGGTTATATTAGTACAATTTTCTGAAATAAGTAAAAAATATCTCTCGAAATGCTGAAAATTTGAATTTAATATAGAAATGAAACCTCAAAAAATAAGTCAAATTAAAAAAAATTAATTAATTCTGCACACCGGGAAATTATAACGTATAAAATGATCTAAAAATTATTAAATTCCGATGTATAGTTTTTGCTCCTATAAAACTTTTTTAGTGGAACGATTTTGTCCAACTTTAGCATTAAATATCTCTTAAAATAATTCTTCGATTTGAAAACTGTCTGCATCAGCGTGTTTATCAAACATTTCTGTATCATACTACCGATTTTCATATTTTTGTATGCGTTATTTTTCTTAATATTAACGAAGAAAGACCTCCGGTCACAAAAAATTCAAACCTGGCGTCGGCGGCGGCGGTGACAGCGGTAGTTACTTTTTTTTAGAATAGAGAGATATATATCGGGTGTCCCAAAACTGACTGCTGGATTTTAAAATTCAATAACTTGCAAACGGTGACAGATATTAAAAAAATTCTTGCAGGAGTGTTATGTAAGATATCAGGAGTATTTATGCTGCGATTCTCAGTTTTAGTTACAAATAAAATCGATAGATGGCGCTGCAGGCAATAACCGCTAAATCTGTGCTCGGTTTTTCGGCCTCTCTCTTTTTCCATGCGAAAAAAGGAGATTAAAATGTATTGAATGGATACCGAAGTACCCAAAAATCAGGTTTGGACTGAGCACCTATTGTTCTCAGCGGCATCTATTGTTTGAAATTCGAACTAAAATCAAGAATCACAGTAAAGAAACTCCTGACATCATACATAACCCTCCTGCAAGAATCTTTTTAAAATCTGTCACCATTTGCAAGTTATTGAATTTAAAAATCCGTCAGCTACTTTTGGGACACCTGGTATATATATATATATATATATATATATATAGTTTCTAGTAATAAAGAACGCTCTTCAGAATCGTGGGTATCTCGGAATAAGTTTATATACAGATTGTTATATATATATATATATATATTAAAAAAAAAAAAAAAAAAAAAAAAAAAAACTTATACTATTCAGAGTCATCTGAGGATAGCTCTAATATACGGAATGGCCCAAGACATTTTAAGGAGAGTAATGAAGCCGTGAGAAAGTAAAATTCACCAAGAAAGAAATCATTTAATAATACCGCAGATCGGCGGTAATATGGCGCTACTGTAGTATATGGAAATGAGAAAGAGCATAAAGCACGGATAATAACTGAAAGTGTAAATTTATACTTACGTATGTAACAATAAAGCCAATAATTTGGGCAATAAAAGCAGGCGAAAAGCCCGAAGAAACATTTTCAGCTCAGATTTAAGATGTCTCTCACGTTACAGCAGTGAACGTATAGCCTAAAGTAAATTCGCTGTAGTTGGAGGCATATAGATATAATCTTGAACTTTCATTTGTTAGCCGTGTTTTTTGCTGATTATTGGTTGCTTAGCAAATAACAGCGCCTACCGGCAGTATTTTGAACATTTTTCTCAGCGGAAACTTTTTTTTTCATGACATCATTTGTCCCTTTACAAATGTTTGTGCCGTTATGGTTATTCGAACGATCTACAGATGGCACTAATTAGCGTCAGTTTTTTAAAAAAGGCACGCTGTATACAGGGTCATAGAAAAATAATGCCTAGATTTTAAAAAATCATAACATCGAAACATTTTATGTTAAATGAGTACTTCTTTCACTACACAATAACTGGCGAACGCGAGTTTGGTTTTAGTTCACCAGAATTCGTTTGCATGACTGCGTTATGCGCGGATTAGTTGCGCAGTCATCAAGGTCAGCCGACGCGCCAGACTGCAGCTGCTCAGTACGATGTTGACCGTGCAACAAAAAACACTGTACGATTTTGACCGTGCAACAAAACGCACAGTACGATGTTGACCGTGCAACAAAAAGCACATTGCATGATTAGTCAAAGTACAGCAGCTTTTTCGGAGAACTTACCCAGGTCAAACTCCTCCTGGTGCTCACATTGCACACATTTGCTCCTGTTGCACACCGAACGGTGCTCACATTAAACATACTAAGGTATGAAGAAAAAAATATTTTTTGTCGCACATTATAAGACTAAAATCAATAAATTACCTTTCTTAGTTTTTTGTGACAGTTATTTAAAATCTAGGTATTATGTTTCGATGACGCCGTATTTTTTTTATTGTTATATTATATTGATTTTTATATATTAAGAAACATTTATCATTTTTAGTGCACAACGAAGAAGAATACGTTTAGGATTAAATATACAGATTAAGGGTGGTTTATATAACAAATTTTGAATAAGTATTTAAATGAGACAATTAACAACAACATGTTTTATTGTTTGATGCCTACAAAAGTACTCTTCTTTATCTTGAAACATTTTTATCGAGCAAAGTATCAGATTATACCTAGAGTTTAATTTAATAGACTCTCACTCGCTATATTAGAGGTGTCAATATATTCTTCTTAATTAAATAAGGTATAATTCTTAATCTAATCAGTTACAATATTTCCAGCTTTTCTCCAGAAATAAATATGATATATAGCCTCATAAATTTATCCTTCTTGAAAATCTGTAAATTTATTTTACGAGAAAGTTTTACGTCCAAAAGTTATGTATACAGTTTATAGCTGCCCTTGCCCTAAGTAAATTAAAAAAAAAAAAATATGCTATCGCCTAAGGTATAAGATGCTAAACAAACTCTCGGCTTTCTTCAATAAATTAAGGTAAAGCAAAACTTATAGTTTAGATTTCTGATATTTATGGAATACTTGTAACAATAAATTTTAAACGATGCTCTAAATATAAGATAGGACATAAAAATAATATTGCAATGCAATAACAAGGTAATTGATTACCTTTTAAATTAAAAAAAAGTAAATTTTGATGAAAATTTAAAGTACTTATTTTTGGTGATTTTTATATATTTTTTAATGTATTTTATATTATAAATGTTGTATTTTATATTATAAATTTTGTATTTTATATTATAAATGTTGTAAGTTTATTATTTTCGTTAAGTGATTGTTTATGCTGTTTATAATAAATAAATATATATATTTTTAATATTTTCACTTGGAATATAAAACTGTTTCAAAAAAATAATGATATATTTATTTATTTATTTATTTAATTTATAATGAATTAAAAGTTTACGAATAGTGATATTAAAAACAAATTTATATAAATAAAAGTAATTTCAAATATAAATAAATAAAAATATATACAATGAAATGTAAAGATTGACTTTTTTTAAAATAGATAATATTAAATACGAAAAAGTGTTTAAATCTGAAATATTTTTACAAAAAGCGCAATAATGAGCAAAAAAGCTTCACACAATCTCCATTCTTATTTGTAAGATCATCGATACTTCTTTTCTAATATCATTACTATGTTGGGTAAGTTAGTATATGCAACTCGTGTATGCCATGTAAAGCTTCTAAAAAAATTTATCCCAGAGAAAGTGCTAACTATTGAGAAAAACAATTGTAGCTTTTACATAACGTTTTCTCAAATCCATTAGTTTATGGGATTGCGATAAGTGTGAAAATCTACTAGTTTGTACTCTATAAAAATGTAATAAGAGCGTGTGTGTTTACTTTATTCCCCCAAAACTCTTCTTGTAATGGAAAATAGTCATTAGCGGTTTTTCTTTTATTTTAAAAAAAAACATTACTTTTCGGGAGTATAAATCAAGCAAAGAGATTTCCTCGTTCCTTTTTATTTTACGAACTCACTTACATTTGAAAAGAACAAAGTGTAAAATTGATGGAAATATAATTTTTTTTTTAAGCATAAAGCTAGAATTGAGCGTATATGAAGTTTTTGCCGCATAAGCTAAATTATGATTATGATGAAACTATTTACTAGTAACATATGAAGATGTAAAATATTTTAAAATATAGAACGATATCGATGTACTTTTGGGGAGTAACACATCTCTAGTTAAAAAGGATTTAAATGGTTTGGCTTAAAAAAAATTTTTTTTTGTCGAAGTTTTCTTATCCAAGGCGATTAAATTACATTTTAAAATAACCTAATATTTACAGAAAAAATTTATTTAAGATATTCGAATTATTTTCAAAATGTCATTGCGTGTGTTTGCAATTTTTATACGGTTGATTATCTGTGTGAGAAAATCTGCTTAAAGGTCTTAAAGGGGGGGATCAAGATTGCTCTCCGTGAGAGCCGTTCTAAGGAAATCTAACCAGTATTCACAAAAGGTTTGAAGAAATCATCGGAAAATCCGAACGTTTTGGCTGTCAAGCGCAACATGGGTGAAAATGCAAATAATACCTAGTAATATATTTCTGCATTTTAAATAATAGTTTGATTTCCGACAAATATGTAGCATATTTTAATAACAAATATATAATACAACAAATGTAAGCTCTAGATAAATACAAAAGTAGTTTTTTTCCTCAACGAAGTTATTTACTCATAATGCCCTCATAAGACAATGTATCTGAAGCCCCACTATACAGGGTGATTATAAAATGGTCTACAAAATGACATGGTAAATCAGGCATAGAGTAAGGATAAAAAATAAAATAGGAACATAGGGTCGCAAATCACTTATTGAGCCGCAAATACAGGCTGTTTCATCCTAACTGAACCCGGGTTCACGTTAATAATTTAGAGAAAAATAAAAACATTGTAATGAAAATGAAACGATATCTATCTTTTTGTGTGAAATGTGATACCATCACGAAAAGATCTGGAAAAACATGTTGCTCAAGCAATCGAAGATACCGAATGAACTGATAATCACAGTCCATTATGTGGAGCGTCAAGAGCATACTGCTGGCGCATATACTGTAAACTTCTACCACTTTTGATTCGTGTTATCAATTTTTTTTAAAAAAAGGTGAGAATGTCTGTTAAAGGTTTTATTATAATATACTTCAGTTTTCTGAAAATTATTACCGTCAACCAAATTGAGTTAGGAAGAAACATCTTATATTTGTGACTAAATAAGTGGTTTGCGACCGCATGTTCCTATGTGACTTTTCATCCTTGTTGTATTTTTTTTAAATCACCCTCTATATACATATATACTATATTACGGTAGAGGTTCACAAATTGTTAAAGAAGAATAAAGATTATAAAAAAGAGTATATTTTTTAGTTACTATTTTAGACATATTATTCTTGAACCTATTTGTACATATTAAAGATTTACACCTAGACATAAATTTCGTATACATAAAGAAGATTTTTTGTTTTAAAACATCAACTTAAGAGGGACTAGTTTATGCTCCTTGAGTGAATGATTATATATAAGTAAAAAAATTAAATTAAATTAACGGTCAAGTGCGAGTATTACTCGCACTCAGAGGGTTCGGTACAATAAATATATGAATTATTAATTGTATTAGTAAAAAAATTGTTCCTGAAAGAATAATAAGATTTTGTAGAAAACTGTACAACGTAGGATTGGGCATAGCTGTATATACTGGAAAACTATGAATGGGTATACCATTAAAGTTCAAAGAGATATAAAGTCTAAATAATATCAAATATTGCTATTATGTGTAACCCTTTTTTAAATCTTATACTAATATGTTTATGATGAACTTAATTCGGTACTACTAATAATATTAGTGCACATTTAAACTTCATTTGGCGTTTTATAAAACTATATTCAGCGTAGTAACAATCTTTTCTATTTATAGTGTAGTTAGAATAAAACCGTTGTTCAAATTTTAAAAATGACATTGTGCTAATCGAGTTTCGAGAGGAGGTCGTAAAAATTGCAACATCGGCTTGGCCCGTGCCGCGTTTTACAAATAGGTTGTTAATTAACTTTTAAATACATTGTATTGAGAGGCGTGTTGAGCGATCCACTCAATTAAAATTAATCGCGAATCCCATAGTATTTATATGATTAATTCTAATTAAATTAGTCTGTTTTTAACAATCTTACGTTTATTGTATTTATACTGCTACCGGCCATCTCATTACACAAATATAACATAAATGTTGTTAACTGGGCTTTAAAAACCGAAGGTGCATAGAGTACACCGCCCCTGTCATTATGAATATCCAAAACCGTCCGTGTCTTTGAGGGCAAATTATCGAAGAGTTTTTTTTTTTTCGTAAATCATTGTCAAAAAAGGTTTTATACTTCTGCTAATATAGGTACCTCAAGCGCTTAACTACACCTTTGCTGAATGCCTGCAAATCGGAATTTGTGTGTAACGGAAAAATCCGCTTTTCTCAAAAACTATGTGACCCAGGTTAATCGCTATAATTTTCTTGCAAGGTTTAAATTAACATCTACTACATCTATTTTTTTAATAGTTTTAGTGTCAGTAGATCCGGAAATAGAGGGTGGGGGGGGGGCATATTTTTGCACTATATTTTCGACGATATAGCTGAAAATATAATACCGAAAATTAAAGTAAATGTATTTTTGAGTTGAGCGATACGAAAGCTTTCACACGATATCCCACACATTATACAAAAAAAGGTTTGGAAGTAACTTAATTAGCTCCTCTAAATTTTCTCTAAGTATACATGTGAATGATTAATAACGTATAAATATTTGTGTCAATAGCCCTTATTACTTCAGCCAATTTGAACTTGCCACTTGCCATTGTTTACCAGTAAAATGGCTGTGACAGAACGAACATACAGGCAGACACGGGATGGATTTTATAATAGTCCCGTTTTTACTTTTTAAGTACGGAACCCTAAAATTAAGTCTATTCTTGAAATTTAAAAAACAAAACTTATAAATATTTTTTTCTCTAAAGTAAATATCTCAAATATATCACCACGGTTACTAAAACACAAGTGAATCGATTTGTTTCTAAATCTGTCAGCTCTTTTCATATGTAAGTATGTAATGATTGAATGAAGGATTTTGTAATTTTATAAAGAGTAAAGGGTGTTAAATAAAACAGTCTGCAAACTCTCTAGATGGTTTGGATTCACTGAAGTCATTTACAATGACAATTCTACAGATGAACAATAATGCAATGATACTGTAGAATATTCTCATTTGTCTTGAAAATGTTTTCGATGAAGCTGAATCATGTAGAAAACTCGTACATAAAACTTCATTTTTTACGTATTAGCAGTTGAAGTTTATTACGTCTGGGTGTTCGAAGTTGTTATACATGAAAGATTTTTTTTTTCTAATGAAAGTGGATTAATCTCTTTAGACAACCAATTTTGCGACAATTTTGCGATTTTTATTTATTTATTTATTTATATTTTTTACAAAAAAATTTTGTCCAGTCACTAGAATAAATTGCATATTATTTAAATTTCACAAGAAGAGGGCTAGCCCTGCACTGTAAAAAAAATACTACGGATTTTATTCCGAGATGGTCGGAAAATTTTCCGGTACGATAAGGGCAACTATTTTTCCGATTCCTACAGGAAAACTGGTCAGGTTTTTTTTACAGTGTGGTAATTACAGGTTTTGATTATTTTTATATATGTTGTAGAGTACAGGCCCATTATTTGCAAGTTCAACGGATTTTGAACAACGCTCCTTAGTTCTCTAGAAACAGGAGGGACTAATACTATAACACAACTTAAATACTGAGTTTGAAACGATGACTACATTGATCGTAGCTCAGTTGTTATGGAGTTTGCTCATTGATCCGCGGGCTCGTCTTCGATACCGGAACAAGCTACATTTGTTTTGCTCATTTTTTGTTTTATAAAAATACTTGTAATTAGAATTTAAGAACCTCATTAGCAGTTAAAAATTATAATATTGTGTATGAATTATAATTTTAACCTATTTATTTATTTATTTATTTATTTATTTATTTTTTTGTAACTAAATAGTTGTATAAAACATCATAAAACTGTTATTTGTTTTTCACTTTTAAAATGTACTTCATATATTTTTATACGATGCAATGAAATCGAACAATTGAACCAATTCGTGTTTATAGCCTCTTCGGTGTCTGGGTCCAAAACGGGGACCTCTGTTCTTTTCCTCATAAAAACTAAAATATCCGATTTTTTTACATTTTCTCATCACTTCTTAATAGCAGAATATTTTTTCCGTTCAAAGCAAAAGAAAAAAATTGCGGCATCTAAGCCGATTCCCATAATCGGGTAAAATAAATATTATTTTCATCTGACTTTGAAAAATGCCTAAAAATGCCCAAAAGACAGTATGACCAAGAAAGTGAGAAATTTTCATAAGTATTTAACTTGAATGTTTTTCAGTAAACAAAATTGAGGATTTGTAGATTATTTACTTGTTTGAAGATCTTAAATTTATGATTGCGTTAACTTAGGTTAATGTTATTAAATTTATGTTTTTAAGGGGGGGGGGGGTAGTTTTAGATGTATATTTTTTAACCTAAATGACTAAGCGCCTAAAGGATAAACAACAGAAAAGATATTTTTTCTGTCATTTACGATGTCATTTTGTTTCGAAAAAACCAATGAACAAGCATTCGTATTATTATTTTAGCTTCGGAACTGAAGAGATTAAAGAAACTTTTATGTATTTCTTCAACAAGGAAAGTCAATAAGATAATAATATTATTCTGTTTTTAAAGTAAGAAAAAAATAATTTTTAATTAGCATTTTTTAATTAGAATTAAATTACAATCATTTTTGGCATACTAAAAATTTTGAAATTTGTAACATGTATGCTTGAGCTATCAATTATTTTGCTTTACCATTTAACGCCTTTCTGCATTTATTTTAATTTTATCTGAATAGCCTTAATATTATCATAAATAGAGGGCGCCACAACAGGTTTTGTAACGATTTCGGAATTTTTATTAGTGAATAATAGATCCATTTTTTTTTTTCAAATCCCTTTAAATGAAGAGAAATATTTAATAATGGTTTACAAATCAAAAACGCTAAATTAAAATTTAAACATGTTAACATTATAATTAGTGTACGATTTAAAATTTTTAAATTAGAATATTTATTAAACAAAAAGGGGAAAAACAAATGTAGCACGTTAAGGTATCCAGGCAGAACCAGCGGAGCAACGAGTAAACGCCGTAACAATTGAACTACGACCAACATAGTCATCTAGTTAAAAAGTCAGTATTTAAATTGTTTTAAATATTACCCCCCTCCCTTTGTGTCTCAAGAACTAAGGAGCGTCGTATAAAATAAGTTGAACTTAGAATAAGGGATCTATACACTGCAACATAAATAAAAAAAATCAAAATCTGTTCTTATAAAGTTTGACCCTCTCCTTGTCAGATTTAAGCTGAAATGTTTACGTAAGATCTATAAAAAAATACTCATCAAAAAATCTGAAATATGTTATAATTAAAATTAAATAATATAAATGAAGTGCAATTGCGTATTAACCGGGACAGATCAAATTCACTAGGCGAACAATGGCTCCATAAATGTTAGTTGAAATATTACTTATTATTTATTTTTTTTTACTTTTTTTCATTTTAACTTTATATTTAAAATTATATAGTTATATTAAATGCAATGGCTGAAGTATGTATATACGTGTAACAAAATGACATGATGTAGTACGGATATTGTATAATATATTATATTGCGTGATAAAGCATATTTATATTGCATTCAATCTGGTGAGCATTACGACAATATTAAAAATAATAATATTTGCTTACTCTTGAATGTATTTATTCAGTTGCTCGACTGAAAATACATGAATAATGGCCTAAAACCGATATTCAGATTTGTAAAACGATTAATGCATTATAAAAACTACCCGCATTTTTTCCGAAAATCAGTAGTAGTAAAAGCAACTATGGTATTTAAATTTCTTCTTTAAATCTCAAAAATATATCGGCATTTGAAATTTTTAATAATAAAGAACGCTTTTCAGAAACCGCCCAAACCACCGATTGGGGTAATGTTGGGATGTTCTGGGATACGCAGACGAGAATGAGTATAAAGCACGGGTAACAAATGAAAATGCAAATTTATTTATACGTATGTGACAACAGCACAATTAATTTGTGCTATAAATGCACGCGGAAAGCTACGACAAAAAATGACAGGTCAAGTTGAATATAAGTCTCACGTTACCGTAGCGAACGTATAGCCCACATTAAATTTGCTGTCGTCGCATACGTTAGGTATACATTTATATTTTCATTTGTTACCCATGTTTTTGTGCTCATTCTGGGCTGCGTAATCTATAATAGCGCCATATTTTTCATATCGGCAGTGTTTTGAACTTTTTTCCCGTGGATGTTTTTTTTTTCATTGCGTCATTTGTCCACTTACCAAGTTTAGTGCCATTCCAGCTTCTACAACGAGCTACAGATGGCTTTATACCTCTATGTACTCAATTATGAATTCATCAAAATTTTATCTTCTAAAGTATTTTTTGTGAATTTTTGAAACTACATTAGAAGATTTACATAATTATTTAATAAATTTTAGAAGGAATGAAGAATTTAGAAGGATTAATTAAATTTGAATTTATAGGAATTTTGTGCAATATTTACAACCCCAGTCAAATCTTTTACGCTAAATATTTTTCTTTGTATTTAGTAGAATTAGGAAATGCACGAATGTAATGTTCTTACGATAGAAATATATAAATATTTCCGGATTGAATAATCCCACGCCCCCAACGCCAAGGAAGCGTAAAAGGTGCAAAAGCAAAAGTAGTCATCCTTTTAAAAATATTTTTGTTTTGTGTAAACAATAATGCTTTTGAAAAAAGGTAAAATAATGCACCTATAACTCTTTCTAAACTGTATTACTAATAATCGATGCATTAAAGGAATTTTACAAGAAGTTATTTTAATGGTATATATAAATACCGTCAGAAAATAAAGAATTAAATAGCGTCAGTAAAAAGAAAAAAAAACCACCCTGTAATTTTTTGTTCGTTTTTTTATTTCATTTTCATAGAATAAGAAACATTTGTATTTTTTATAGTGTACAACGAAGGGAAATGCGCTTAGGCTTAAATAAATCAGTTATGTGTGTTATATATTACATATTTTGAATATTTATTTAACTTAGACAATTAACAACAACGTGCTTTATTTTTTATGGCTACAAAACTGCTCTACTTTATCTTGAAACTTTTTAGCGAGCAAAATATCAGATTTTCCCTAGAGATTAATTTAATAGATCCCCACTCGCTATACTAGAGTTGTAAAAATATTCTTCATAATTCAATAAGGAATAATTCTTAATCTAATCAGTTACAGTATTTTCAGCTTTTCTCCAGAAATAAATATGAAATATAGCCTCATAAATTTATCCTGCTTGAAAATCTGTAAATTTATTTTGAGAGAAAGTTTACGTCCAAAATTTATGTATACACTTTTGCCTTTGCTTTAACTAAATTAAAAAAATATTATGCTCGCCTAATTTATAAGACACTAAACAAACTGTCAGCTTTCTTCAATTACTGTAAAGCAAACCTTACAGTTTAGATCTCTGATATTTATGGGATACTTGTAGCAGTAAATTTTAAACTATGTTCTCAATATATGATAGGGCATAAAAAGACGCCAAAGTTTTGGATTACAATTTAAAAAATAAAAAAATAAATTTTGACGAAAATTTAAAGCACTTGTTTTTTGTGATTTTTATATATTTTTATATTTTGTATATTATAAATGATATAAAACTATTATTTTTGTTATGTTATTGTTTATGCTGTTTACGACAAATAAATTTTTTTCAATATCTTCACCTAGGATATAAAACTTCTTTTTAAAAGATAATGGAATATTTATTAAATTAATTTATTTTTGATTTTTTTTTTTTTAGTTTTCTAATAATAAAGTATGCCTTTGAGAATCCTGGGTAGATCGGTAAAGGCTAATGTATATTTTTGTACCTTCTTATATTGCATTTTTATAGGTAAAAAATAAATATATTTTTGTAGTGTACAACGAACGAAAATGCGTTTGAGAATCCTGGGTAGATAGGTAAAGGCTAATGCATATTTTTGTACGTTCTTATATTGTATTTTTATAGGTTAAATAAAAATATTTTTGTAGTGTATAGTAATGAAAAATGCGTTTAGGCTTAAATATATAGGTTAATGATGCTTTTTATTACATATATTTAATAATTATTTGAATTAGACAATTAACAACAACATGTTTCATTGTTTGTGATTATAAAACTACTATACTTCCTCTTGAAACATTTTTAGCGAGCAATTATTTCTGCTCTTGTCGCATTCGTAGTGTATATTCATTTAGGTAGATATATTCATATGAGTTAGGCCATTTTCATTTGTTACTCGTGTTTTATGTCCATTCTCGGCTGTGTAGCTCAAAACATCACCAAATTTTCCTCTATCGGCAGTATGTTGAACTTTTTTTTGTTTGTTTGTTCCACGGAATCATTTTTCTCATTGCGTCTTTTATCCTCTTACGAAGTTTAGTGTCTCTCCGGTTATTAGAACGAGAGCGCCAGTTTAAAAAAGTCCTTCCGGCCAGTGCCGGGAGGAAGAGGTAGCTTTCATAATCCTTATTTAAAAAAAGCCAACTTATATCATTCAAACACACGAAGCTCAATTTAGTGGAAACCGAATATAGGAAATTCAATACTAATTTTTATCAATATAATGAATGAGAATTTCGCGAAATTAGTCAGCTTTATCCAAGCTGCTTTTCTTTAAAGTAACTTATATTTGGCTGCCAAATTCGGCAATTTCTTAAAGTGCCTGTCATTTTAAGACAACATGGTGGATGAGGCTAAGCAGTGAACTTGGTCGAGACCTTAGTAATTGCTGTGCACATGCTCACTCACATCGGAATCGGTTAATATATAGGAGTGCTGTCGCATGCAAAAAATCGGATTTTTCAAAATGTCACCCACAATAGAAATTGAAACTGCTATATCTAATCCATTTTTTAAGGTAAAGACAAACAAAAAATGTTCCTGAATCCTTATATCAAGGTCAAATTCTTAAGAACCCTTTTCACCTATTAACTATTCACCTATAACTATTCACCTATAACTTATTCACCTATTACCTTATTTTTCACCTTTAATTTCACCTTTTTCAATTTCTAATTTTTTTGCACCTCACTTTAAATATATATATATATATTTTAATTTAATGGCCGCCATTTTGAAACAAGATGGCTGATGAATCTGGCCAGCGAACTTGGTCGAGGTGTTGATGTATACTATCCACATGCCTTCTTACATCGAAATAGGCGAATACGTGTGTTATCCCGTGACAAATACAAGATCGTTTCAAAATGTTAGCCATGCTAGAAATTCAAAGTGCTATAAATCAACCATTGTTTAAGATATAAACAAAAGACCAAATTTTCAGAAACAAAAACTGCCCCGGAATCTTTGTATCAAGGCCAAACACATAAAAAAATCTTTTTCATTTTCCAATTTATTAATACCTCATTTTGAATTTTAAATTTAATTTTTTTTAAATGGCAACCCTTTTGAAACAAGATGGCGAATGAAGCTGGCCAACGATCTCGGTCGAGACATTGGTATGTACTATGTACAGACCAAGTTACATCCAAATAGGTTCATAAATACGCCTGTTATCGCGTGACAAAAATCAGGTCGTTTTAAAATGTCAGCCACAAGAGAAATTCAAAATGCTATTACTCAGCCATTTTTTTTAGATATAGACGAAAGAAAAACTGTTCCGGAATCTTTGTATTAAGGTCAAACGCATACAAAAAAAAAATCTTTTTCATTTTCCAATTTTTTGGTATCTCATTTAAATTTTTTTATTTTTAAATTTTTTTAAATGGCCGCCATTTTGAAACAAGATGGCGGATGAAGCTGGACAACGAACTCGGGCGAGATATTTGTATGTACTATGTACACACCAAGGTACATCCAAATCGGTTCATAAATACGCCTGTTATGAGGGGCAAAATATAAGGACGTTTCAAAATGTCAGCCACGCTAGAAATTCAAAATGCTATAACTCAGCAATTTTTTAAGATATAGACGAAACAAAAACTGCTCCGAAATCTTTGTATAAAGGTCAAATACATAAGAAAAAAATATTTTTCCATTTTTAGTTTTTTGGTACCACATTTCAAGTTTTAAATTTTTAAAAAAATTTTAAATGGCCGCCATTTTTAAACAAAATGGCGGATGAAGCTGGCCAACGAACTCGGTCGAGAGATTGGTGTGTACCATGTACACACCGAATTACATCCAAATCGGTTCATAAATACGCCTTTTATCGCGTGACAAATTTCAGGACGTTTCAAAATGTCAGCCACGCTAGAAATTCAAAAGTCCTTCCGGCCAGTGCCGGGAGGAAGAGGTAGCTTTCATATTCCTTATTTTTAAAAACCCAGCTTATACTATTCAAACACATAAAGCTCAATTTAGTGAAACCGATTATAGGAGATTCAATACTAATTTTTATTACTACTAAATTATTATGAATGAGAATTTCGCGAAATTAGTCAGCTTTATCCAAGCTGCTTTTATTTGAAGTAACTTATATTTGGTTGCCAAATTCGGCGATATCTTGAAGTGCCTGCCACTTTAAGACAACATGGTGGATGTGGCTAACCAGTGAACTTGGTCGAGACCTTAGTAATTCCTGTGCACATGCTCACTCACATCGGAATCGGTTGATATATAAGAGTGCTGTCGCGGGCAAAAAATCACATTTTTCAAAATGTCACCCACATTAGAAATGCAAACTGCTATATCTGAGCCATTTTTTAAGATAAAGACAAAAAAAAAATGCTCCGGAATCCTTATATCAAGGTCAAATACTTAAAAATGAAACCTTTTTCAATTTCTAATTTTTTTTGCACCTTACTTTAAATATAATTTTTTTTAATTTATTGTCCGCCATTTTGAAACAAGATGGCTGATAAAGCTGGTCAGCGAAGTTGGGCAAGACATTGCTATATACTATCCACATGCCTTCTTATATCGAAATAGGTTAATAAATACAGGTGTTATCACCTGACAAACATCAGATCGTTTCGAAATGTCAGCCATGCTAGAAATTCAAAGTGCTATAATTCAACCATTTTTTAAGATATAGACGAAACAAAAATTACTCCGGAATCTTTGTACCAAGGTCAAACACATAAAAAAAATCTTTTTAATTTTCAAAATTTTTTATACCTCATTTTGCATTTTAAATTATTATTTTTTTTTTTTAATTGCAGCCCGTTTGAAACAAGATGTCGAATGAAGCTGGCCAACGAACTCGGTCTAGACATTGGTATGTACTATGTACACACCAAGATACATCCAAATCGGTTCATAAATACGCCTGTTGTTGCGTGGCAAAAATCAGGTCGTTCCAAAACGTCAGCCACAATCTAAATTCAAAATGCTATAACTCAGCCATATTTTTAGATATAGACGAAACAAAAACTGTTCCGAAATCTTTGTATTAAGGTCAAATACATACAAAAAAAATCTTTTTCATTTTCTAATTTCTTGGTATCTCATTTTAAATTTTAATTTTGAAATTTTTTTTTAAATGGCCACCATTTTGAAACAAGATAGCGGATGAAGCTGGCAAACGAACTCGGTCGAGACATTGGTATGTACTATGTATACACCAAGGTACATCCAAATCGGTTCATAAATACGCCTGTTATCGCGTGACAAAAATCAGGTCATTTCAAAATGTCAGCCACACTAGAAATTCAATGTGCTATAACTCAGCCATTTTTTAAGATATAAACGAAACAAAAACTGCTCCGGAATATTTGTATCAAGGTAAAACACATAAGAAATTTTTTTTTTTTAATTTTCAGTTTTTCGGTACCATATTTGAAATTTAAATTTAAAAAAAAATTTAAATGGCCGCCATTTTGAAACAAGATGGCGGATGAAGCTGGCCAACGAACTCGGTCGAGACATTGGTATGTACTATGTATACACGAAATTTCATCCAAATCGGTTCATAAATACGAGAGTTACAGTGTGACAAAGATCATATATATATATATATATATGGATATATATATATATATATATATATATATATATATATATATCAACTTTTGAACGGAGGGTGGTTTCGGGGTCTGGGGGTCATGATCGATGAAAATATACCAAAATTTTTTGAAATCGCTTTCTTCCGAACGGCTGCAATAGGTAGCTTTTTGTAATGAAAGCTACCTAAAATGCTATAACTCAGCCATTTTTTAAGATATAGACGAAACAAAAACTGCTCCGGAATCTTTGTATAAAAGTCAAATACATAAGAAAAAAATATTTTTCCATTTTTAGTTTTTTGGTACCACATTTCAAGTTTTAAATTTTTTTAAAAATTTTAAATGGCCGCCATTTTGAAACAAAACGGCGGATGAAGCTGGCCAACGAACTCGGTCGAGACATTGGTATGTACTATGTGCTCACCGAATTACATCGAAATCGGTTCATAATTACGGGAGTTACAGTGTGACATAGGTCAGATATATATATATATATATATATATATATATATATATATACATATATATCAATTTTGAACGGAGGGTGGTTTCGGGGTCTGGGGGTCATGATCGATGAAAATATACCAAAATTTTTTGAAATCGCTTTCCTCCGAACTGCTGCAATAGGTAGGTTTTTTGTAAAGAAAGCTACCTAAAAGAAACACTTTGTATATTTTCGTTTGTTGTTACATTAAAATTTTATAGTTTTAGAAACAGTTATCTTTTTTATAGTGTACAACGGGGGAAAATGCGTTTAGGTTTAAATACATAGGTTAAGGATGCTTTATGTTACATATTTTGAATAATTATTTGAATTAGACTTTTAACAACAACATGTTTTATTGCTTATGCCTACAAAAATACTATACTTCATCTTGAATCATTTTTAGCGAGCAATTAATTCTGCTGTTGTCACATTCGTAAGTATATTCATTTAGGTAGGTATATTCATAAGAGGTAGGTTAATTTTCATTTGTTACTCTTGTTTTATGCCTATTCTCGGCTACGTAGCTTACAACAGCTCCAAATTTTTCTCTATCGTCAGTATTTGGAACTTTTTTTTGTTTTGTTTGTTTGTTTTGCGGAATAATTTTTCTCATTGTGTCTTTTATGCTCTTACGAAGTTTAATGCCTTTCCGGTTGTTAGAACGAGAGCGTCAGCTTAAAAAAAGAAACACCCTGTATATTTTCGTTCGTTGTTACATTAAATTTTTGCAGATTTAGAAACATTTATCATGTTTATAGTGTACAACGGAGGAAAATGCGTTTAGATTTAAATACATAGGTTAAGGATGAGTTTTATTTCACATCTGAATAATTATTTAAATTAGACAATTAAAAGCACCGCTCTTTATTGTTTATGACTACACGAAACTGCTCTACTTTATCTTGAAACATTTTTATCAAGCAAAATATCAGATTCTCCCTAGGGATTAATTTAATAGATGTTCACTCGCTATATTAGAGGTGTCAAAATATTCTTCATAATTCAATAAGAAATAATTCTTAATCTAATCAGTTGCAATATTTTCAGCTTTTCGCCACAAATAAATATGAAATATAGCCTCATAAATTTATCCTGCTTGAAAATCTGCAAATTTATTTTGAGAGAAAGTTTACGTCAAAGTTTATGTATACAGTTTTGGCTTTGCTTTAAGTAAATTAAGAATGTGATGCTATCGCTAACGTATAAGACGCTAAACGAACTGTCAGTTTTCTTCAATGAATTATTGTAAAGCAAAACTAACAGTTTAGATTTTTTATATTTATGGAATACTTGTAACAATAAATTTTAAACGATGCTCTAAATATAAGATAGGACATAAAAAGAATATTACAATGCAACGCCAACGTAATAGATTTCCATTTATATATTTTTTAAATTACGTGTCGATGAAAAATTAAATTACTTATTTTTGTGAGGCTATTATTTTTTTAAAGTAATTGTTTACTGTTTCGATAAATATTATATATATATATTTCTTCAACTAGAATACAAAACGGTTTTTAAAAGATAATGGAATGTTTGTCAATTTATTTACATTGTAATACTTTAAAAGATTACGTATAGTGATATTAAAAAATTAAATTTATTTAAATACAAGTTATTTCAAATATGAAGAAATAATATTTAGAATGCAATGTAAAAAATTGATTATTTCAATTTTAAAAATAAATAATCTTGTATATGATTAAAAAAATATTTTTACAAAAATTGTAACTATAAGGTAAAAAAAAAAGCTTCACAAATGTTTCTCTTTTACTTTTAGTATAGTTTATTCCATTTTCCTAATATCCTTGATATACAAGGGGGCATTGACACGTGGCCATATAAACTTCTAAAAGATTTTTAAAACAGCATTAAAAAAGATAATTTGATGATTTTTTATTTTTTTATTGAGGAATTTAAATATGCATAACATCTTTCACATGTAATTTAGCTTCCCATTTATAATATATGTTTGTATTCGTCAGATTATGCATTTAAATTTGCATAATGCGTTAACTATTAAAGCCATAAACTATATATAAAAATCACTTTAAAAAACAAAGTGCTCAATAATTGCTATGTCATAAACATAAATTCTAAAAAAAGCAAAATACATTTATTTATTTACATTTCGACATGTTTCATTGCATCAGATGGCAACATTCTCAATAAAATAAAATGATAACAATATTTTCGCCAAAATTCAAATTGAAAAACTAGTAAACAAAAACAAAAATAACGCGAACACAAGCATAATGAAAATAACTACAATATTAAAAATGGAAATTTATGAACGTTAATTATTTTTTATTATTGTTTCATTATTTGATATAGCATTTCTTTCCTAATTCTAGGGTGAGCCATGGATGCAGAATCATTGCAAATATACCCATCGCGTAAGAAGATCTCTCTTGATTCTCTGATGATGGATGGCAAATAAGATCTTGATGGATAAACTATTTTACTATTTTTTAAACCTATCGGTAAAGGTTCTCTGTTATATAGCCTGGCCAGAGCAATTTGATGTTGAATTTGATGTCTGCTGTATGTTCTTTGATCTTAGTTTTGATCTTTCAATTTGTCATTCCTATATAAAATTGCACTATTCCACCTTCTTTGGTGAAAGGTATTTAATATATCCCTGATAATAATTAATATAATAATTCATTTGGTTCTATTGGGTCTATATTCTTACGTATTATATTTTTAGCCACCGATATGGTATGATATTTCTTTCTCCCAGCTCATTTTGTTTCGTCTTCAAAAATAAAGTTACCTTACAGAAGCCAGCCGTAAAACAAAGCAGTACGATTAAATACTCTATAGCAATTTTTTTTAAACTTAGAATATAAGTTATTAAATCTTAGCATAGAATATTTTCATTTTTTATACCGTCGTATTGAAAAAAAAAATATTCATTTTAATGCAATTTGTTTGAAAACTGCATCACCATTTATTTTTGAAATATTAATTTTTTTGTAGTTTTTAGCGACATTTGTTTCAGTTTGGTAACTCAAGTACTCCATGTCTGTAGAAAGTAAAGAAAAAATAGTTGAAAAATAGCAATTATATCTTTTTGTTGCCATTCCCCCATAAAAATTGAAAAAATGTAATGAAAATACGTGTGTGATGAAGTAACTGCAATAAAAAATGGACATTTTTTTTTTTTTTTAATGGCATTTTTTTCCCCATTCTGACCAGAAAATCCGAGTTCTAACTTTTTACGACTGCTCCTTCATCTTCGCCTAAACGCTTTATTTATAATGGCTGTTTCATAACAATAGAAGCTACCAGTCTATCAGAAGAAAATGAAGTAATGGAAATGTGACACTAAATTCTGAAAAAGCAGAATTCCTGTTCTCTAGTTTTAATATTGCGGATGGACATGTGCACATGGGAAAAACGCAATGTAAGAAAATAGACCCAGTAGAACCATTCATCCTGGTGAGCATTAACGTTAATATTAAAATTAATAATATTTTTGTTATTCTTTAATTTATTTATCCAGTTACTCAGATAAAAATGAATGGATAGCAGCTTATAATCTGATATTTTGATTGCTTAAATGATTAGTGCACTATAAAAACTACTCGGCATTGTTTCCGAAAATCAGCTGTAGCTAAAGAAACTGTGGCTTTTAAAATTCTTCTTTAAATCTCGAAAATATATCGGCATTTTGAAGTTTCTAGAAATTAAGAACGCATTCCAGAAACGTGGGTAGCTTTGAATAGGCTAATATACAGGGTGTTTTTCTTAACTGACGCTACACTGAGCAACATGTAACTCATTCTAAAATCCTGGATGTCAGTAATCTTTTTAAGGGAACGAACGACGCCGCCATGGGATAAAAGTATCCCCGATATAAAAAATGGTTATAAACACCGCTTACTAGGGGGTAATATGGCGAGGTTGTAGGCTACACAGTCGAGAATGAGCATAAAGCACGGGCAACAACTGAAAAGGAGAAGTTATAGCTATGTATGTGACAAAAGCGCCTATAATTCGGGCTACACATGCTTGCGGAATGCTTTTCATTTTCATTTCCTGCCCATATTTTATACACATTATTGCCTGCTTAGCGCTCCACAGCGTCAAATTTGACCCTACGAGGCAGTATTTTGATTTTTTTTTTTTTTTTAACCATTTGGAAAAATGGTTATTTTCCTCGTCAAGGTAGGAAATAAAAAGCATATCTGAAGCTTTTTATTAGTCGAATCCGCATTTTATTCGTTTTCTGATTGGTCTATCTGTATTTCCCTTTACTTTCAACAGAGATGGATTCTTCTGTTGTCACTACGACAAAAAAGTAATAAAAACTACAAAAAAAAAAATTATAACTCAGAAACAAATTGAGATACAGCTTTCAGACAAATTGCATTTAAAAGTAAATTTTTTTCTCTATACGACGGTGCAAAAATAATATTGTGGGATGTTTAGAAGTTTAAGAATGAAATTTCCTTTAAAATTGAGTCGTCAAATTTCTTGGACGATGCAAAAGCCTTTTCCCGAACAGCCAATGAAATGCTTGGATAATACGTAAGTTTGAGGTGGATAATACGTAAGTTTCAGGAAATCTGACGAGTCGCAGGGGAGTTATGTCGCTTGCAATTTTTACGTGTAATAACACTATTAATGTTTAATTCATGGCGTACGTAATGTATGATCAACTCCGTGCGATTTTTTATGTCTTAACTTTTAATCTTTGAAAAAAACATTTTCCAAATGGTCGTTGTAATTTGTTAAATGGCTTTTTTTTTTTTTTTTTTTTTTTTTTTTTTTTTTTGTTAAGCGGAATATTTTCCCTATTGCGTCATTTGTCTGCTTATCAAGGTTAGTGCCATTTCGGTTATTAGAACGAGCTACAGGTGACTCTGCGTTAGTTAAAAACAAGTGGGTAAGTGTGATCACAGATCGCACAGAGGGTTTCGTTTAATATTCTTTTCAAAACACTTTAACCTTTTTCAAAATCTGCTAGTTCCACATTTCTTAACCAGGATGCGCACTCTATTCTAAATAAACCTCTATCTGAACGAAACTCCGTTTTACAAACTATCCGTAGATATATTAGTCAAAGGGATCAGGCCCATAGCAACCGATATAGGCAGGCGCCCCCTGGTGGTAAACATTGGAACTAAAATATGTACGCCTATGGTGCATAATATGAAAGAGTGGTCAAAGGAGTATCGGCAAAAGTTATAAAAGTGCACCCCGGGTAAAAAGGGTGGAGGTTTAGAAAAACTGCTAAAAATACAGAAGTTAGAGCCAGGAAGCGTAAATATTATAAAGCTTTTTGGAAATTTTATGATTTTTCGCCTGATCACAAGTGTTCTGTTATAAGTATGCAAAATTTCACATCTCCCACCTAAATAGGGGTTGAGTTAAAAAAAAAAAATGCTTAAAATACAGAAGTTAGAGCCCAGAGAGTTAAATATAAGACTTATTCAAAATTTTATGATTTCTCGCTTGATGTGAGATGTTCAGCTATAAGTATCCAAAATTTCAAGTCTTCAACTTAATTAGGGGCTCAGTTAGAAAAAAAAAATGTTTAAAATACACAAGTTAGAGCCCAGACGGGTAAATACAGGACTTTTTCAAAATTTTATGATTTGTCATTTGATGTGAGGTGTTCAGTTATAAACATTCAAAATTTCAAGTCTTCAACTTAATTAGGAGCTCAGTTAGAACAAGAAACTTAAAATACACAAGTTAGAGCCCAGTGGTGTAAATATAAAACTCTTTCAAAATATTACGATTTGTCGTTTGATGGGAGGTGTTCAGCTATAAGAATCCAAAATTTCAAGTCTCCAACATATATGGTTTCTGAGAACGGGCTCTGTGACAGACAGACGGACAGAGGAGCGAGACGAATAGGGTTTTGTCAGATGTATGAAACCCTAAAAACAACACCCTGTATATATTATATTTTCATAGATTAACCTTTAACCAGAAACATCAAAATCCCGTGCACAAACGGAAACGTGCCGTCTGTGAGACTGCTAAATTAAAAAAATTGCTATAAAATTTTAAGAGGAAAATAACTCTTAATAATTTACCAAATAGTGAACTTAAACACTTAATATTTAATAATAATGTGTTAACAGGACCAATTTTTTAATATGACAGCATAAAAATAAGTTTTGAATGTGGCAGACAGAAAATATTTTAAAATTACACATTATTGTACAAAATATAAAATTTTCATCGTAATGATTAAGTAAATGCTAACATTTTTATATATTTCGGTACGATATGAATTAGAAAAAAAATATTAAGCAGTAAAATCAACAAATTATTTAATAGTAAATATTGCAGCATGTTCTAAATATCTGCATTTTTTATGCATTTTTGACAATGTTGAGACATTTTCGTGTTCAGAATTTATATATTTACCATCTGAAATACTTTCAACATCGCTTATGTGACTTATTACTTCATCAAACAATTTCAAAATAGCCTCTTCAGACTTTTTTATCACTGCAGCGTAACCGCTTTGACGGCTCCTCCATATCAATACCCCAGAGCAAAAAATTACATAAACGGAAACGTGCCGTCTCACAGACTGTATTGAAAATAAAATAATTTTTCTTTTAATACCTAAAAATGCTCAGGCGTTGCAAATGGGTGGGGGATTAAGAGGACAAGTAGCGTAAGGTTTAGATTGTGTAATAAGATTGGGGATGCGTTCATTTTTGTGTGAAGGGTAGATATGCAGACGCAACCATCTCACAGACGGCATTTTTCTGGTTAAGGGCTAAGTAACATTTATCTTTTTTATGGTGTACAACAAAAGAAAGTGCTTGTAGGCTTAAATATACAGTATAGTTTACGGATGTTTCATATTACATATTTTGAATAATTATTTAAATTATACAATTAACAACACCGTGTTTTAGTATTTATGTCTACAAAACTACTATACTTTATCTTTAAATACATTTTAGCGAGCAAAATATCAGATTCTCACAAGAGATTAATTTAACAGATCCTCACTCACTACATTAGAGTCGTCAAAATATTCTTCATAATTCAATAAGGAATAATTCTTAATCTAATCAGTTACAATATTTTCAGCTTTTCTCCAGAAATAAATATGAAATATAGCTTCATAAATTTATACTGCTTGGAAATCTGTAAATTTATTTTGAGAAAGTTTATGTCCAAAAGTTTAGTACTAAACAGTTTTGCCTTTGCTTTAAGTAAATTAAAAATGTGATGCTATCGCCTGAGGTATAAGACGCTAAACAAACTGCCAGCTTTCTTCAAAGTATTACTGTAAAGCAATACTTATAATTTAGATCTTTGATAGTTATGGAATACTTGCAGCAGTAAATTTTTAAATATGCTATCAATATATGACATGATATGAAAAAACGCCAAAGTAATGGATTACAGTTTTTAAAAAATTAATTAAATTTAGACGAAAATTTAAAGTACTTTTTTTGTGATTTTTACGAGGGCAGTTTCATAAGTCCGTGACATTGAAATGAAAAAAACAATATACATACCGAATTGCATTTTATTTTTCGACATAATCTCCTTTCATAATGATACACTTTTTCCAACGATGTTGTAACTTTTTTAATCCTTCCACAAAATAAGATTTATCAAGCTCCTAAAAATAGGCATTTAGGGCAGTAATGATCTCAGAATTTGAAGAAAATCTCTTTTCGCCAAGCCATGTTTAGTAATAGAAAGTTTGGTAAAGTTTGGTAAAAGAAAAAATCACTGGGGGGCAAATCAGGAGAGTAGGGTGGATTAGGTAGCAATTCGTATCGTAATTTAACCAATTTAGCGGCTGCGATTGCAGACAAGAGCGCAAATTCGCTAGGATTTCGCTCGAGTTTGTCCAAACATTGCTTTGAAATGGTTACACGAGTCCGCTTTTTATCCACAGTCAGTAATCGCGGCACCGATCTTGCTGATCGCTTTTTCGTGCCCAAATGTTCATGCAAGATATTGAATACACGTTCCTTTGAAATGTTTACCTTCTTAGCTATATCATGCACTTTCACACGGCGCGGCGGTCTTTTAACACGATATCATGGATTTTGTTGACCATTTCTTCTGTCGTGATCTCAAATGGACTTCCAGAACGTTCTGCATCTGCTGTGCGCACATGGCCATAACGAAATTCCGTAAACCACTTGTGAATCAAACCATGTGATGAAGCATAGTCCAAATAATATTTTTTCAAATCTTGTTCACTTTCGGTATTAGTTTTTCCCAGCAAAATATATCTTATTTTCTCCATAATCAAAACAAACACGCCAATCACTTGATTTTGAATCCTATAGAACACGATGTATTTAAAATACCGTCTGCAAATTACACGAATGGTGCCGCAGATAATAATAAACTGAAAACATAATAATAAGAGTTGGATCAGAGCGCAACCTTTTTTAAAGTCACAGAGCTATCAAACTGACCTCGTATAATTTTTAATATGTTTTATATTATAAATAACATAAAACTGTTATTAGCACACAGGCTAGCAAAGCCTGAGAGCTAATGTGCCCGCCGCGCCGGTTCTGTATGTATGCACGTACTTATGTATGTCTGTACGCAACGCGATAAATCTTGATAGAATCATCCGATTTGCTTCAATTTTTTTTCTAGGTTCATTCTGATAAGGCGCTTTCCTGTTTAGTTTTGAGGGTTCATTGGTTTAGTATAAAGGGGTAAAGGGGGGCTAGTCCCCACCTTAATTTAGATAAATGGGTTTTTCATGCAGAATTATTCGTTTTGCTCCAAATTTGGTATACCGGTTTATTATGTTAAGGAGCTTCCCTGATCAAATTTGGAGGCTCATTAGTTAAATATAAAGGAGGGGGAATGGGGATTAGATACACCTCAATTTACATAAATTGTTTTTTCATGCAGAGTTATTCGATTTGCTCCAAATTTGGTAAACCGGTTTATTATGTTAAGGAGCGGCCTTGATTAAATTTGAGTTTCATTGGTAAGGAATAAAGGGGAGGGTACCGGTATATACCGATATTCCTATATGGTGTTTCCTTCAGTAGATTTGGAGGTCCATTGGTTAAGATAAAAGAGGGAAAGGTGGGTAGGTCTCCTCCCGTTAATAAGTGGATTTTCCAGCAGAAACATCCAATTTACTTTTTTTCCTATGTTCATTCTGATAAGGAGCTTACCTGATTAGATTTGGAGGTTCATTAATTAAGTATAAAGGTGGGAAAAGGGTGTTTGACCCCCCCACCCCTTAATTTAGCGATAAGGTTTTTTCATGCAGAATTATCTGATTTGCTTCAAATTCGGTATACCTGTTTATTATATTTAGGAGCTTCTCTAATTGGATTTGAAGGTTCATTGATTAAGTATAAAGGGGGAAACGGGGGCTAATCCACTTCATTTATTTTTTGAGGAGCATTATTCGTTGAAATAAGAGTATAATACACAATTGGTGTGAATAGCCTGTGATCTCAATGCCATCAGTTTAACTGGGCACTTTTCGTTTTATTTTTGTTAAGTTATTGTTTATGATGTTTAAAACAAATATAAATCTTTTTTTTTAATATCTTCATCTAGAATACAAAACTGTTTTTAATAGACAATGGAATATTTTTAAAATTTATTTATTTATTTAGGTTTTTTTTTTAGTTTTTTTTTTTTTTTAGTTTTTTTTTTTAGTTTTTTTTATTATTATTATTATTTTAGTTTAGTTTTCTAATAATAAAGTTCGCTTTTGCGAATCCTGGGTATCTCGGAAGAGGCTAATGTGTATTTTTATACATTCTTACATTGTATTATTATAGATTAAGAAAATATTATCTTTTTTATATTGTACAACAAAGAAAAATGCTTTTAGGCTTAAGTATATATGTTAAGGATGATTTATATTACATATTTTGAATAATTATTTGAATTAGAAATTACCAATATCATTTGATTGTTTATGACTACAAAACTACTATACTTCATCTTGGAACATTTTTAGCGAGCAAAATATCAGATTCTCCCTAGAGATTAATTTAATAGATAACCATTCGCTATATTAGAGGTGCCAAAATAACCTTCATAATTCAATAAGGAATAATTCTTAATCTTATCAGTTACAATATTTTCAGCTTTTCTCCAGAAATAAATATGAAATATCGCCTCATAAATTTATCCTGCTTATGCTTGAAAATTTGTAAATTTATATGAGAAAAAGTTTACGTCCAAAAGTTATGTATACAGTTTTGCCTTTGCTTTAAGTAAATTAAAAATATGATGTTATCGCCTTAAGGTATAAGGCGCCAAATAAACTCTTAGCTTCTTTTCAATGAATTACTGTTAATCAAAACTTTTAGTTTAGATTTTTTATATTTATGGAATATTTGTAACAATAAATTTTAAACTATGCTCTAAATAAAAGATAGAACATAAAAAGAATATTACAATGCAACACCAAGGTAATAGATTACCTAATATTTTTTTTAAAATTAAATGTGGATGAAAAGTTAAATTACTTATTTTTGTGAATTTTATGTATATTTAATGTATTTTATATTATAGATATTGTAAGGCTATTATTTTTGATAAGTAATTGTTTATGCTGTTTACGATAAATATATATATATATATTTATCTATCTTCAACCAGAATACAAAACTTTTTAAAATCTAATAGAATATTTATGAATTTATTTGCATTGTAATACTTTAAAATATTAGGAATAGTGATATTAAAATTAAATTTTTTAAATGCAAGTTATTTCAAATATAATGAAATTAAAATATTTAAAATGAAAAAAAAAATTGGTTATTTTAATTTTGAAAACAAATAATATTAAATATGGTTAAAAAAAATATTTTTACCAAAGTTGCAACTATGAGGGAAAAAAAACTTCACACAAGTTTCTCTCTTTTACTTTTATTATATTTTAAACTATTTTCCTAGTATCCTTGCTATATAAGGAGGCATTGAAACATGCCACGTAAAACTGTTAATATTTTTTTAAACAGCATTATAAACGCTAATTTGATGATTTTTTATTTTATTTTATTGATGAATTTAAATATGAGTAAAATCCTTCACATAGTTTAGTATTCCCATTTATAATAAATTTTTGTATTCGGCAGATTATCTATTTAAATTTTATAAGATTTTAACTAGTAAAACAATGTTGTGTTCCGCTAGACACGAAAATTCGAAATTTATATTGTATAAAGTAAAGGATTGAAATATGAAATAACAGACAGTGAATAACTGAATTTTAAAAAACATTAAAAAATAACAACAAAAGAACCTATCACAACCTAACACAAGGATTTTTATTGTTTTCTAAATGTAAAACAGGGATCATAGCTCGAAAAGTATCTTTAACAAATTTGCTTAGGGTGATGCTTTAAATATATTTTCTTATTTCAGCCAATGGAAAATAGTTTAATGTCTGTGTATCTACATAATGTTGCTATGTACATAAAAAGTTTTTTTTTATGTAAATATATAAATATACAAATAAAGAAACAGTTAATAGCTAAAGTTTATGGGAAGTTCATAAATATTTTTTTTTATATGCGACTTTATATAATTAATGAGTTATATAAAAAATGAAATCTGTTTATATTTCAACTGTTAAGAAACTGAATTTCGAAAGATATTTTACATTTTAAACCATGTATTTTTCAAACCCAAAATATCCAATTTCTAATTTAATAGAAGGCATTATGAGAAATGTTCATGATATTAAAACCCAAATTCGTGACTTACAGCAATTAACCATACATCTGAGCAACTCGATATTGATACATATATACACTGATGAGCCAAAACATTATGACTACCTAACTAATAACGCGTTCGTTCCGCATTTGGCTCGCAAAACAGCTGAAACCCACCTTGGTATGGATACCACAAGTTTTTGGTAGATAGCCAAAGACATATTTTACTAGATGTTCAAACAGCGGTCACGCAAATCCGGAATATTCCGCCATAATTGTTTTTCTGCTCAGAGCTACCATTCTGTGACACCCCAAATTTGTTCTGTTGGATTGAGATTCGCTGCGATAGGTGGCCAAGACCTTTATCGGAATTCAGCATTATGTTCCTAGAACCACTCCAGCACAATTCGATACCTGTGATATGGAGAGTTGTCTTGCTCGAAGACTCCATCTACATTTGATAAGTCAGATACAATGTAAGGATGTAACTTGTTCGCAGTGATGCTCAGATATTCCACGGTCTTCATGGTGAGTTATACCACAACCACGGTCCCAGAGACGGCAATGAAAATGTTTCACAAAGCATAATATCTTCACAACAGGTCTGTTTATGACCTGCTGTGTAAGGGAGAGCAATAACTCGCCTAGAAGATGGCGTACCCTGACACGCCCAGCAATGTGTTGAAGGATGAATCGAGATTATTCCGATCAGGCAACTCTCTGCTAATGATCAATGGTCCAGTTTTGATGTTCCTGGGCGTAGTGTAGGAGTAGTTGGCGATGATGCTTTGACCACGGAGGCACATGAGTGGACGTTTTCTGTGTGGTGTCATATTCAACAGTGTTATCTGAACTGTGTGCTCTGAATCAATTCTACTATTGCATGTATTGTATTGGGATGTCAGTTGATCCAATCATTGGCTTGGAGTTTGCTTTATCGAGCGGGAGGGTCTCCAGCTTTCTTTTTCTTTGATGACCCATGGACGGCCAATTCGTAGCGTCTACTAATGGTCTCACATTCATTCATCCACTTTGCATAAGTACTAATAACGATATGCCACGAACAACACACAAGTTGTATAGTTTCGTAGATACTCGCTCTAAGCCGTTTGGGCTCTGATTTCTGCTCTATATCAAAGTCGCTTTGTTCAACAGCCTTTACCATCACAGGTAGAAGTAAGCGCAAACATATTTCCTCAGACTCTCTAGCAGCAGTTAAATACCATTCCCACCTGATTACTTGCCCTCTACGTCATCCAGGCGAGTTCATTGAAAAAAGTGGGGATGGTCATAATGTTTTGGCTCTTCAGTGTATCTATATACAATGTTTTACATAAAGAGCAAAATGATAGTCATTGCCTCAAGAGACATACTTCCAATTACAAAGTTTGATAAAAAAAAAGAGGCAAAATTTGATGACAGAAGTCGCCAATCCAGGAGGACTCTGTTTGAGAAAATACAAAAACTTAACCTTTATACCCCTCATGCAGGGTACAATTTCCAGTTAAGAAATTTTCCTTATCCACTTTCGAATGAAACATAGAAAAGTTCTGCAAAATTCACTGAGCTATTTATCCTTTGCACTCGAGAGGTAATTTTCACCCACCACTAGGGCTGCCAAGTATCTTGATTAAATTCGAGCTCCAAACGCTCTGGACACCAGTATTTTAAAGAAATGTCCTTAGTCTTAACTAACGGCAGAATTATTTGCGATTAAAGATGGCGAAATAAACTATAAGAAATAAGTGGTGTTCATATAAGTTTGATCCCTGATTTACGTGTGACACCTGGCAAAACTAGTAGAGGGTGAGATTCACCTCTCGAGGATAAAAGGTTAAAGCCCAAATTCGTGACTTACACCAATTAACCATACATCAGAGAAGCGCAATATTGATACATTTGGAATGCAAGGTAGGGATCGTCCACATATTATACGTTAATAAAAGTAGATTTAAGACAGTACCTCTTCTTTGGACATAAAATAGCAGCGTATAGATTTTACGTTAAACTTTCTTTCAAAATATGCCGGAGGTCTGCATGGGTCGAAAATTTCAGCCCCGGTCCAGACGAGACACATAGAAAAAAAATTCGTTCCGACCCGACCTGGAAAAAAGTTGGGAGCCAACTGGATTTTCAACAAAAAATGAATTTTTATGTCAGTATGGTTAAAAGTTGCTTCGTGCAAAGAGTTTCGAACAAAAATACTTATTTTAACTTTTTTTTATGTTTATGATCGTCATTTTTAAAGAACCGCCCGAGGCTGTGATATTTATATTTTTTAATGAATGTCTATGTGCGTGAAAATGTTTCAGTTGTCACTAACATCGTTAAACCTTATTCCGTGTATTCGAGAATTTGAAAATTGCTACGAGTGTATAGTAAAATCTTCTAATACGAAATCACATAGGAAAGAAACAAAAATGCGTTATAGACAAGTTCCCTTCTTAGCAGATGTAAATGTATTCTATTCCTTTCTCACGAATTATTATATTGCTTTTTCATAGATCGACACATTTTTCCGTTTAAGACCGGATTCCGCCACAGGCTCGTTATTTTAAACGAGTTTTACTGTATTTTAATTTTATGGACTAGAACACCACTATTCTTTAAAAAGAAAACAATTAAAATTTTAATTGTAAAATAATAGCGATTTAATATATATATATATATATATATATATATATGTAGGTATTTTAATTTTTGGACAGGGATAAATTTTACTGATCTTTGCACGGGCCGATCTTTGTTTAAGTTTTTTAATGAATTTTTCTAAATAATGGGCTTTTGTACAATTTCTCGTTTTTGAAATTGTTATTATTAAAGAAGTGTTAAAGGTAAAAAGTTCAGACTTGGAACATGTCTTTTTCAATTATTTTGCTCTAACTTTGTTTCGGAAAATTTGAAAAGAAATATTTATTTTTGAATGTATGATTTTCTAAAAATAAGTTATGCAATATATTTAATTTTTTTTTAAATATTTTTATTATTTTTTTTAATTAATATTTTAAAATATGCTGAAAGGAAATTAAAATTATGTATTTTTTATTAAATGAAAAAGTTTAGAAATTCGACAAATGAGTGGTTCAGAACCATAGTAGACCAAGTCCACTTTTAAAAAAAATGTGATTGTTCATGTAGAAAGTGCAGTATACTGTGTTTTATCTACTGCCATAATGCACCAAGTCTGTAGTTCATATAGGGGAGGGTAGTACACAGTGAGACGAAAATTATTATTACTTAACAAATGGCGACGATTTTTATTCTTTTGAAAATAAATTGCTACATCTTTAAGCTACTCAAATGCGCTACACATTACTATATAAATGGTTTTAAAAAAGTTATTTAAAAAAGCACAGAAGCAGCATAACGGAGTATCGACAATTGTCTCACTGTGTACCACAAGTAGTACATAGTGAGACAATGTATTTATTTTCATAAATAATACATTTTTACACTTTATCAAAAATTTTCTGCAGTTCATGATTTCTAATTAATATTTCTAGATTTTCAAAATATTAAATTATATGAGCCTCGGAAGGACAATGGAAGATCTTGAGCTAACTTCAAGCAAATTTTCAGCCTCTTACGTTTAGTAAATATCCCTAGCCATCGCACGCCCACACACACAGAGAGAAAGAGAGAGAGAGAGAAAAAAACTTTCTTTTATTAATAAATAACTTTTTTAACATCAGAACCACATAGCAGGTACACAATAAGACACGTCTCACTATGTACCACAGCTGTGTGTCTCACTGTGGACTTTCGTTTCGTTGTAACAAAATGGATGCCACATCTGTTACACCAATTTCATCGCTTTAAAAAGTTTATGCCGGTTTGCCGAAATAGTCTATTATTAGATATAGCTAGGTTTAGTTAAGTAAATATATGTCATATTGAAGGAAATAAACTCTAAAATAGACGTTTATGTAACTTTAACAAATATAAAATAAGGAATTATTTACTATTTTGTCGGACGAGTAACTGAAGTGCCGAAACTACATTCAAGTGTTGCATAAGATGAGGTAGTTATGTGTGTGTGCCAGCTTGAAGAAAAAGTTACAACTATATGTCAAAGTGGCTGCTGTCTCACTGTGTACCACGTCTCACTGTGTACTCCCATACCCTACTTTCTCATATATTACACCTGTGTCCAGAGTTGGTGAAGTAATACAAAAAACCTTCACAACCATACTGAATCGAATACATTCATCAGTGTATTGCTCTTACTTCTGTGATCCATTCTTGTCTAAATCTTTCCTCATTGCTATCAAAAAACGTTGTGGTTTAAAAAAGTAGTGATTTCAAAACTTCAGATGAAAAATAAACGTTCTTGAATCATCAATGGATAAACTATGAATAGAAAGTAATATTGTTTTTGATGGCCACGCCCCCACCTCTAGATAAACAAAAGGTAAACTTACCGAGAGCGTTTTTCTTATAAAAAGTCAGTACGAGGATAAAACCTCTAATCAGATAGTTCGATCTTCCTGCCTAGAGAGGAAAGTGCGACAAAGAATAAGACCCCCGTGAAAGTGAAATTCTATTACAAAGTCTTCAGCAAAAAGTTTAATTTACACTTCAAGCCGCCAAGTACAGATACATGTAAACTATGTGATGACATATCCATCAAGATTTCGACATCGACAAAATCTTGAAACTAAACGAGAGCTCCACTTGCGGAAAGCTAAATAGGCTAGTGAGAAAATGAAAACTGATAAAATGAAAGCCTCAGATGAAACTTACTGCTGTACATTCTACCTGCAAAAAGCACTTCCCTTTCCTAAGCTTTCAATATACCTAGCTTATTATAAACGTAATCTCTATGTTTATAACATGAGGTGCATTCCTTTAATAATTATGTGGGATATTACGTCTGGTAATGAAAGTAAGTGAGGAAGAGGTTCTCAAGATCTTTCTAGCGTTGTTGTAAGACACCTAAAAGAAAAAAAACGTCTAAACATAAGAAAATTATTCTATATCCTGATGCCTTTTGACCCGAAATAGGAACATAAAAATGCCTCTTACGCTGTTGAAATTAGTTAATAGTAAAAACATAACAGCAGAGATAACTGACCACAAATGCATGGTGTCTGGCCACTCTTTCCTTTCGAATGACGCAGAATTTGGTCTGATTGAAGCAGCAAGTTGCAAGAAGCAACACATCTATGTTCCTAGAGACTGAAAGGAAACTTATGAATGCAAAGAGGAAATGTCCAAAATTTGATGCCATTGAAGTTAACCCTTAAATGTCTGATTTTTCAAAAATCATTGTAATAATGTTTTTCAGCTTTCCTTTTTTAAATAAATTATGGGAAAAATATTTAAAAAAAATCATACTTTGCTTTGAGTATGGTTTGAGTATGGTTTGAGTATGGTTAAGCAGTTTGTTACTAATCGACAATACTGGTCTTTAATTGAAAAAATAATTTTCCTTTATAAAATTCTATAATATTAAACACACAAGAATTTTAGGAACTATAATAAGAAATAAATTTTACTTGCTCACTGCAGAACAAAATAGGGTATTTCGCAAGCTTCCAAACAAAACAAAATGAACAAGTAGTAACAATTGAAAAAATAAATGTATCTTTATTCTTAAACAGCACAAGTGTTGCCATGTACATGTTGAAAATCGATTTAATAATATTTTCAGAATGTATTTTATTGGCAATATTAGGCATTATAGCATCAATATTATTATAATAGCATTTTAGAGCCCAAATTGTTATGTTGCCGAAAAGCAACACCCGGCATTTAAGTGTTAAAAATTCCGACTATGTTTCTACTATATCTTTTGAACAAAGTATCACAAACAGAAAGAAAGATACCAAGAGAACTTGTTTTAGTTGGATGGTTATTAGATGGCTGCGAATTGTGAGATGTTCTCCCTTCATGTTATTGATCAAAGAAACCCTCAATGAGGATCAACCTTTTCGCAAAATACATTGAGAAAAACGGTCTCGTGATCGCAAGATATCTTCTTTATTAAATGTTAGTAAAGATGCAGTGTACGCGGGCAGTAGAAAAATCACTTTGGCTAAAAAGAAAGATATTGTGGATCTTCTGCCATACTTTCCGAAAATTCATCATGTATACTTCAAGAATCTTGCAGTAGAGGTCAATGCCAGGCTCCAAGCTACTTTCTGTAGAGTACATCATGCTAACGATGACTATCATGATAGCATTGTGTACAGTGAATGATTTGCGATATCTGGTTATATGTTTCACTCTGTGTTTAATTTAAAGTTAAAAAATATAATAAGGAAATACAAATAAAAATCAAGAGTTTTTGTTATCATAAGAAACAAGTCTTTATTTACACACGTGAATTTTCACAACCATATTGGACCAAGTTATATTAACCCATATTGGACCACACCGATTAAATATTTTTGAAAAAAATTAAAACATTGATTATATCATTAATATGTTCTAATTAAGTAGATACTAGCAAAATTTTGAAAAAAAGTTTTATTTTTTTAAGTAAATAGCTGTCTTATAAACAGGACATATTAGTAGGACACATAGTAAGGACATATAAAATGCATACATAAACTAATATTATGAGCAGATATTTTATTTTACTTTAAAAATACTGTTTATGTTGTACAAAATACTCTATGATTTCTCCAATAAAAAAGATAATAATAACAGTAAAATTCTAGATTATAAGATCACAATTTTTAAAGGATTTTTTAAATAGATATTTTTCAATTAAATTTTAATTGGTTACTTGTTTTTTTTTTTTGTTTATGTTTTATACTTTTATGTATTTTAAAGACGTCATAACAAAATGCATCCAGAAAATCCTTGCCAATTTTATTTTAAAAAATGTTTTATTAGCTGTCCTATTTATAGGACTTCGGTCCAATATGGGTTAAAAAAACGCATAAATTTACAATAGAAATATTAATTTGTCATTTGTAAAAGCAGGATACTATAAAAATGGTACCTTAAATTGAATATTGACGCATATAATCCTTATTCCACTTGACATGAATTATTTGTTAAGAACTTAAAACCGTTATTATTCACAATAGAGAAAAATGAACTTCGTATACTACGGTTGTGATCCCCTCAAATAATATTTCGAGTTATAATGATTTTAATTTACCGCACTTTAAAATATTTTTTTTTAATTTATTTATTATGTTTTTTTTTAACTTTACGAGAAATTTTAGGATGTCATTTTGATTTCAAATTATATAGTTAAACATCACAAAAAATGATTTAAAACTTTAACTCAATGCTTATTTTGTTATGTTTTTTGGACTTTCTGAAATTAACATTGTTTCTTGAATTACACGCATTTCAATTTATATCTAATCCCTTAAAATCTGACGAAATATTTAAACGGCCATGCGTCTGTGAATTTTGCAGGTATCAAGATGGATTTTTTGTGTTTTATTCCGGAATGGATAAAGAAAATTTTCCTAATGAGAAATTTTAACCTAAGGGCCTTAAAAGAAATTAGCGTTTTTTTTTTCTTTCGAAATAAACCCGCATGGTTTTGCAACATATGTCATCAAATTTTGTACCATTTTGTATGAAACTTTGCAGCTGGAAATATATGTCTAACAAGGAGAGGGCCAACCTTGTTAATCACATATTTTGATTATTTTAAAATATGTTGTAGGGTAGAGACCCCTTAGTGTCAGGTTGAACGGATTTTATCCAACGTTCCTTAGTTCTTGAGAAACCCGGAGGGGGAGTCTAATAATAGTACACAACTTAAATACTTATTTTGCAACCGCAATGATAGGTTGGCCGTAGTTCAGTTGGTATAGCGTTTACCGGCTGACCCGCGGGCCCGGTTTCGATACCTGAATGCGCTACATTTGTTTTTCTCATTTTTTGTTTTACAAATATACTTGTAAGTATAATTAATAATCTCATTGTCAATTAAAATTTATAATATTGTATATCAATTATAATTTTAACCTATTTAATTTTTTACTTATAACTAAATAGTTGTATAAAACATCACAAAACTGTTAATTTTTTAAAAATCACTTTTAACATATATTTCATATATTTTTTATAGATGCAATGATATTGAGCAATTGTGTCAATTCGTGATTTAAAAAAAAAACATCATTTACGCATTGCTTTAACAAAGGAAGTCAATGCGATAATACTATTATTCTGTTTTTTAAAGTAACAAGCATAATTATATTGAAAATTGGCATCAGAATTAAATTACAACCGATTTTTTGCATATTACAGATTTTTAAATTTGTAATACGTATGCTTGCGCTTTCAATTATTTTGCTTTCACCTTTATCTTCCTTCTGCTTTTATTTTTATTTCATTTGAATATTCTTTTATTTTATCATAACTAGATGGCACCACAACGGATTTGGCGCGATTTTGGAATTTTTATCACTCAATAATAGATCTAATTTCTTTTTAAACCTCTTTAAAGGATGAGAAATAATAGTTTCAACATTTTTAAAAATGATACATTTAAGTTTGTTAACATTATAATTAATGTATGATATTAAAATTTGTAATTGGAATTATTAAATTATAATTACAAGTATACTTATAAAACAAAAAATGAGAAAAATATACGTAGCGCGTTCGGGTACCGATCTCGAGCCCACAGATCAGCCAGCGAATGCCGTACCAACTGAGCTACGACCAATCTATCATTGCGGTTGCAATGTAAGTATTTAAGTTGAGTACTATTATTAGACCCCCCCCCCCGGTTTCTCAAGAACTAAGGAGCATTGAATAACATCCGTTGAATCTGACACTAAGGGGTCTCTACCCTACAACATACATTAAAATATTCAAAATCTGTGATTAACATGGTTGGCCCTCTCCTTGTAAGTGTTATATTTAAGGAAATAGGCTATTGTTTCGATCTTTCTGAAACACACTATATATAAGAAATATTACGTCGTGTAAGAGGAACATGATAGTTCTAAAATTCTAAACTAATGGATTGGACTTTTATAAGTGATGATACAAATCAAGACAAATGATTTTGTATAACATTCTGGGATTCTAATTATATTATTCGTTAAATTACAGGGTGTCTTTAGGAAGTTAAATTCAAATTTTCTCTCGTCGTTTTAAGAATAGTAAAGATTATCTAGTGATTTTTTTTATGATATGGAATTTGAGGTACGGTCAAACATTTCGAATTATGCAGCATCTATCTCAGCATAGACTGGACGCTGATGATGACCATCTATTTCATAAAAGCAAAAAATAGTTTGTTTAAAATACTGTTACAAAATCTTAAGTATTCTTTATATTGCAATCCAAACACAGGTTCCACTTATACTATGTCGTATTTTTGACTCTATTATTAGATTATTGCTCTATACAAAAGGTATTTTTTTTTCTGATCATCACTCCTGAAATACTGTTATATTAATTTAAAATATATATATTGTGTGTTTAGAGTGCATCAGATAAGAAATTATTTTAAATTATTATTTTTTAATCATTTCAATCATTTTAAGATGAAATTCTTCGCAATATTATAAAATTATCAACCATTTAAAATGTTGACACATTGCACAAATTAGTTTTTAACTGTTCAAATCTAATACTGTATATATACATATATTTATTAATAATGGACCAGTTTAATTTAACCTGCAGTGTCAGCTATAATGACAAAGCTGATTCGTATTACACATCATACATATCAAGAATCGACATCTGTTTATTCCTGCCATGCAACGTTTATATGGTTTAAACTGTTAAATGTAACACCATGTCAATAATCAGATGTCAGTTACTAATTATATATAAATACATATGCATTCCTGTATGTTTGTCTGTATGATTAATCTAACATGCATAATTTTAGAATGACGAGTAATAAACAAACGTTAAATATAACATTTATGTCTACTAATTACTTTTAATATGTAACATAACTGAAATTACAATTATATCATATTTATTGATTTATACCGAAATCGACAATTAAATTACGAAATTGTGAACTATTATATTCGAGGATGGAGTATCACAGTTGACGTTTATTCCAACAGAGCGAAAAATACAGAGCAAGTATCCAGGTTCGATTCCTGGTCTGGACATTTTTCGCTCTGTTGGAATAAACGTCAACTGTGATACTCCATCCTTGGAATAAACGTCAACTGTGATACTCCATCCTTGGAATAAACGTCAACTGTGATACTCCATCCTCGAATATGATTTAATCCAGTTGGAAAAAATATTCGTTCCCTTCATTATGTGAACTATTATTTTTAATTTTTACTGAATGCTCTTGAATGTTGACGGAGTTGTTAAGAAGAAACTAAAATACTCAAGGAAAAAAAATTGAAATTGAAATACTTAGGATATCATTGGTTGTTGAATGAAAAAAAATAATAATACAACAAAACAGTTGGAAAAATTAAATTATTCCACGCGTGTTTCTTTTGCTTAAAATATGATAATATGTATTTACCAGGTTCTTTTAATATATTAAAACGAAATTTAGCAGAAATTGGAAATATTCGTGGTGTTTCTCCATTATCTTGTCAAACACTTTCCATTAAAAAAAAATATCTCGAAATTATAGGATTTACTCCGAAAATGCTTGATATTGATGTGACATTCACATAGTGTCATATTCATTAGACGTATTTTTTCGTCAAAAAGTGTTCTTACTTCTACGTTTATCTGTATTTTTAACGATGTTTTATTAAATTATTGTAATTAAATTAAAAATTCCTTCAATAAACGGTCACACCATGATATTAAATAAAAACCTTGAAAAAAATTTGCTATATATATTTAACTAGCAGCCTAACGCCCGCTACGCTGGTCAGTTTTTCTAAAGAAACCTTGAATCAAACTAAATATATCTGTGAATTTGATCATGCGTTTTAAAGCAATATGGACATTTACCTGGAATGCCCAATCTAATTGGTGAAAACAATATGAACGTTATTACGCTATTATATCTTTTGAGCCATACAAAATTTAGGCTGTTAAGGGCCAACTTCTTTCGTTGATCATTTAGTGTAGTATTCGGTGAAGAACGATAGAACAATATGTACTATACTTAAAAGGGTTCATGAAAAATTATCAATGTAAATCTCATCAGAATCTGTTAATTGGGCATACTGAAAAGGCTAATAGTTCATAATTTGGTTCGCCTGCTTCTAAAACATTCAGCCTTAATTCTATAATCAAGCAACCTGGTGACCAAGCAACACCAAGTGAATGATGTGTGCTTTATACTAAAACATTCACTGAAAAATTAACTAACCGAGCAAGTTCCATCGAAATCCACTTAGCAGGATCTTTTAAACTGGAAAATGTACCGAAACATTTCATAAAAATAATCTAATTAGCAGTTTAAATCCCGTGAAAATTCATTCAGCGGAACCTTAAAAAAAAGCCAATCTTTCGAATCGGGTTCATCTGATTTAGATCTTTATCCATAATTATTTAATTAAGCAACGTAGAACATTATATTTTATACTAACATATTTTCTGTAAATTATCTAACTAACAATGTAAGCCCCATCAAAATCAATTCAGTAAGTAGTAAATTTAAAAGCGGCCGGAATGAAATTTCTCTTTGCATTTTACATACAATGAGATAGTTAAATATAGCTATCATAATCGCGTTAACCTGATTATATAGAACTCTCAGGGATGTAGTGGTAGGTATACATCGCATCATTTCTGGATTTTTAAAGAAACTCTGCACAACGTCCGTAACTATAGCATTCTAGTATACATCCTTTGTCTGTAGCGTATTATCCTCCAATTTTCTTTACTATACTACTGAGAACTTTTTCCGCATAGCTTTGTAACTAAACAATCTTGAAAGATATGATAAATATTGAAAAAATCCCTGAAACATTATCTAAATAACTGTGCAACTATCATTAAAATCCATTCAGTAAAACTTGAAATCTTTCCTAATCGAGTTCACCTAATTTTAGAACTCCCGTAACTATTACTAAGCAACTTGGAACAATGGTTTTTAGATTAAACTATTTATAAACCAAATTTACTATCTAATAGTGTAAGTTCTGCAAAATTATGTTCAGTAGAATCTGAGTTATAATCAATCGGTATGAAATAGGAATTTACGCTTTACATATAGTAGTAGAAGCCTTCGCCCGCTACGCTGGTCGGTTTCTCCAAGCAAAACTTTAATTAAACGAAATATATCGGTGTATTTGATCTTGTGTTTCATAGCAATAAATACATTTATCCCTACTGATCATAGGCGTTGCTGGAAACAATATGAACGCCATTACGGTTTTATATCTTCTAATGTCTCAGACAAAATTTGGCCTGTTAGGAAGCAAATCTTTTAGTTGATTATTAATAATCCTTTTATAAAGTTTTGATTTGGAAATGGACCAATGAAAATCTGCGTAGATATTCCCGGCAGATCGGCATCCAATTTGAATGCTTAAGCATGGCCTTTCTTCGTTAATATTAAAAAAAACTGTTGCATACATAAATGTGAAAATCGGCAGTATTATAGAGGAATGTTTGATAAACACGCTGATGCAGACGTTTTCAAATCGAAGAATTATTTTAAGAGATATTTAATGCCAAAGTTGGACAAAATCGTTCCATTAAAAAAGTTTTATAGGAGCAAAAACTGTACATAGGAATTTAATCATTTTTAGATCATTTTATGCGTCAGAATTTCCTGGTGTGCAGACTGAATTTAGTATTTTAATTTGACTCATTTTTTGAGGTTTTATTTCTGTTTTAAATTCAAATTTTCAGCATTTCGAGAGATATTTTTTACAAAACTAGGGGGCTCTGCCCCCTACGAGCTACGCTCGTCAACCCCCGTTCAGACACCGCAGACTCTAACAGCACGCTAATTTGATCGCCTTTAAAAAGAATTCGGAAGATTGAATTATAATTTGAATCTGACAATTATAATCTGACGTAATTTTCACCAAATTTTCTTTCTCTTTTTAATATTCACGTCAAAATACTTTTGTTAGAAATGAAATATTATGATCATCTTAAAATGTCAACTAAATGTCTCGCGCAATTTTTAAATTAAAACTGTTTTGCAATATTATTTTTTGTTCATTTTACGTAATAAGTGTAATATGACGTAAATTCTCCTATTTAGGACTTCTAACGCATGTTACTGAATTTTTTATTTTACAATATTCTTTCTCATTTAAAATTCACGTGTAACTATAGTTTTTATGACGTAATTTTCAACGAGTTCCTGCTTTTTATATTTTTTGTTTATAATAGTCACGTGTAAAATAAATTTTTAATTTGAAGCAAACATTACTGTTTGCGCTGTTTATACAGCTGGCAACAGTTTAAATTAATACAATCTCTCTATTCTAAAAAAAAGTAACTACCGCTGTCACCGCCGCTGCCGGTTTTGAATTTTTTGTGACCGGATGTCTTTCTTCGTTAATATTAAGAAAAATAATGCATACAAAAATATGAAAATCAGTAGTATTATACAGAAATGTTTGATAGACACGCTGATGCAGACAGTTTTCAAATCGAAGAATTATTTTAAGAGATATTTAATGCTAAAGTTGGACAAAATCGTTCCACTAAAAAAGTTTTATAGGAGCAAAAACTATACATCGGAATTTCATAATTTTTAGATCATTTTATACGTTATAATTTCCCGGTGTGCAGAATTTATTTATTTTTTTAATTTGACTCATTTTTCGAAGTTTCATTTCTATTTTAAATTCAAATTTTCAGCATTTCGAGAGATATTTTTTACTCATTTTAGAAAATTGTACTAATTTAACCTGTTGCCAACTGTATATAAACAACGGAAACAATAATATTTGCTTCAAATTAAAAATTTATTTACACGTGACTATTATAAACAGAAAAGATACTTTCAAATTAAAATTAAATAATTGCGTATAAAAAGCAGGAACTTATTGAAAATTACTTCATAAGAACTATATTTAACGTGAATTTTAAAAGAGAAAGGATATTGTAAAATAACAAATTCATTAACATGCGTTAGAAGTCTTAAATAGGAGAAATTACGTCACATTACACTTATTAAGTAAAATGAACAAAAAAAAAATATTGCAAAATAGTTTAAATTTAAAAATAGCGCGAGACATTTACTTGATATTTTGAGATGAACTTTTCAACTATTTTTTTTTTTGGACAGCGCAAATAATATTTCATTTCTAATAAAAGAATTTTCACGTGAATATTAAAAAGGCAAAGACAAGTTTGGTGAAAATTACGTCAGATTAAAAACGGTATATTTAAAATGTCTTATTTAAAAGGACTTTCTTTTCGCTTTGTTAAAAAATACCGGGAGACAAAGACTTTGCTTACTTAATTCATTTTATATTAGATGATTTTGAAATGCCATTGTATCTTTTAACAGCAGCTGATTTTTCCGTAAAATTCCCCAATCAAAGATAAATGAATAGAAACCCGTTTATAGGGAGATCGCCTTTGTTTTTTTAATTATAATTCACTCTTCCAAAATCTTTTTAAAGCCGATCAAATTAGCGTGCTTTTAGAGACTGCAGTGTCTGAACGGGGGTTGGCGAGCGTAGCTCGTAGGGGGCCGAGCCCCCTAGTTTTCTAAAATTTGTAAAAAATATCTCTCGAAATGCTGAAAATTTGAATTTAAAATAGAAATAAAACCTCGAAAAATTATTCAAATTAAAAAACTAACTGCAATCTGCACACCGGGAAATTCTGACGCATAAAATGATCTAAAAATGATTAAATTCCTATGTACAGTTTTTGCTCCTATAAAACTTTTTTAATGGAACGATTTTGTCCGACTTTGACATTAAATATCTCTTAAAATAATTCTTCGATTTGAAAACTGTCTGCATCAGCGTGTTTATCAAACATTTTTCTATAATACTACCGATTTTCATATTTTTGTATGTAACAGTTTTTTTAATATTAACGAAGAAAGACCTCCGGTCACAAAAAATTCAAAACCGGCGGCGGCGGTGACAGCGGTAGTTACTTTTTTTTAGAATAGAGAGATTTAGAAAATTGTATTAATTTAAACTGTTGCCAACTGTATAAACAGTGCAAACAATAATGTTTGCTTCAAATTAAAAATTTATTTTACACGTGACTATTATAAACAGAAAATATAAAAAGCAGGAACTCATTGAAAATTACGTCATAAAAACTATATTTACACGTGAATTTTAAAAGAGAAAGAATATTGTAAAATAATAAATTCATTAACATGCGTTAAAAGTCACATTTACGTCACATTACACTTATTACGTAAAATGAACAAAAAATAATATTGCAAAACAGTTTAAATTTAAAAACTGCGCTAGACATTTATTTGATATTTTAAGATGATCACAATTTTTCATTTCTAACAAAAGTATTTTTACGTGAATATTAAAAAGAGAAAGAAAAGTTTGGTGAAAATTACGTCAGATTATAATTGTCAGATTCAAATTGTAATTAATCTTCCGAAATATTTTTAAAGCCGATCAAATTAGCGTTCTGTTAGAGTCTGCGGTGTCCGAACGGGGGTTGACGAGCATAGCTCGTAAGGAGCAGAGCCCCCTAGTTCAATATAAAAAGAATGGAAGAACGATATGTAGCATATTAAAATCATCCCTGAAAATTAAAAAATGCAAATCTCATCAAAATCCGTCCAGTAAAACCTTCTAATAAGACTAATATTTTCATAATCGGGTTCACCAGATAATACAACATTCAGCTATAATTCTATAGCAAAGCAATTGTAGAGCAATATGTGTTTTATACTAAAATCTTTCCTGAAAAAATATCTAACAGCAGTGCTAATTAACTCAGTAGAACCTTTTAAAAAGGCAAATATTTCAAAATAGGGTTCACTGATTAAAGAACTTTCGCACATAATTTTATAACTGAGCAACGTAGAATAATATGTGTTATATATGAAACACTCTCTTGAAAATTTATCTAACAATGCAAATCTTCTCAAAATCCATTGAAAAGTACTCAAGTTATAAGCGGTTGGACCGAAATTGCCCTTTTAGGTAGATTTCGTAAGAAAAACTACCTATTGCAGTCGTTACCATGGTGCGACTTTTGAAAAATTCGTTCATAACTTTTCATTATAGGACCCCAGGAACCCAAAACCACCCCCACCTAAAAAGTTTATATATATATATATATATATATATATATATATATGTATGTATGTATGTACTAAATTTTGTCCGCACGATAAAAGTCGCAATTATACACGGATCGTCTTCAAACTCGCCAACAACTTTGAGATGGCTAATATCTCGGCGGGGATTGAAAATGGGCAAAATCGGGCCAAGGGAATGGAAATGGGGAGGGTTCAAAATTTTGAATACCGTCTTAACATGATTCTGATAAAACCAGCTCTTACACAACAATGACAGGAAAAAATAAATATTTTTCGTTATAGCAGTTGCCAACAATTAAAAAAAAAGTAATAAAATTCTCACCGCAACAATTGCTTTTCTATTGCAAGTTCACGTGAAAAATTAAATAAAATAAATAGTTTGACGAGTTGAAAACAAATTGAATATTACGTCATAAGTTTTACAGAGTAAAATTTCCGCATGAAAAGTGAAAATGAAGTTTGACGAATTAAAAAAATATATATATTACGTCATATTGGAAATAAAATGGACCTCAGCAGGTGAATATGTAACGTCATGTGAGTTTGAAAAAACTTATTAAAAATGATAAAAACCCGACTATGGAAATATTAACTTATTTTAACACTTTGAAGTTCTCTGAATTTGCTTAGCTATTTTTTAAACCTATCCCATATACATGCTTGTGTGTATTCGTGTATATTAGAATTTTCACAAAATGTTTAGCTCCCTAGAGCTCATTCTTAGTGAAGGAACTGGGTTTATCTCTAATCTTGATTTAAGTTTTGTTGGTGAATTTAGTACTTAACTTCGAAATCTACCTCCGCCTGTAGGCCCGAGCCGGCAGGGATTTTTTATTTTATATTTGAAGTTGATAGTTAAATATATCTTTCATAATCAAGTTAACGTGATTGTAGAATTTTTAGGAATGTAGCATAGACTATACGCCGTAGACCTTCTGGTGTTTTTTAGAAACTCTGCACTCCAAGCTATAACATATATACTCTCTAATATATACCATGCCTGTAGATTTTCTCCTACTTTTTTTTCAACTACACCACTGAGAACTTTCTTCATAGTTCCATTATTAAAAATGTAGAATGACATTTTAAATATTGCAACAATACCTAATATTACCTAACTGTGCAACTCCAATCAAAATACGTTCAGTAGAACTTTAAATAAAAGGTAATCTTTCATATTCGGGTTCACCTAGTTTTGGAACTTTCTCTTGTAATCTAATTTTCTGCAATCTGATTTGTTGCCAAGTTTGTGCTTCAGAAAAACAATAACCCAGAAGAAAACTTCGCTACAGAGAAGTACCAACAATCCACAAAAAATAATCTAACTAACAGTGTAAGTACCATCAAAATACATCCAGCAAAACTCAAATTATAAACGGGTGGAAGGAAAAGCAAATTTGCATTTTATATAATTACAGTAGTTGTATCTTTCATAATTGCGTTCACCTTTCTGTATAGCTTTTTCAATAGCTCTATAACTAAAACTAAGCAACGTAGAACACTGTGTGTATACATAAAAACCGTTCCAAAAACATTAGCTAACAAATAGTGGCATATCCTATCAAAATATTATAAGGAAAAGGAATAAAATGCAAATTTCCGTTTTAAATATGTAGTAGATGATGATGATATGATTTTCCGTAATAGAATTCATCATGAAGTTTTCACTTCATACATAAACGATGCTTTCAACATTGTAATTAATACACCGATTGAAGAAGTATCTGATTACGGAAGTTTAACCAGAAATTCCATGAACAACTGCCCAAAGAAAGGTGAATATATGGCTTTTGTGATAATTTTATGTTAGCCGGGCGCAAGTAATAAATCAACAAAGATTGTTTTCATATATTATTCTTATTTTATTATTTTCATCCAAAATAAAAACATTTCACTCATTTCATTTATAATACATGCTTTACACTAATGTCACTGAAAAAGGTGAAAAGTAAAACAATAGGAAATAATGCCATAACTTAAAACAAAGAATTGTTTTTAATTTACATACGAGAAATGTAACTACTGCTATTGGCAATTTTAAAAATGCTATGGCGATATTTACATACGGATACGGCTGACATAAAAGTACCCATTTTTTTCTTCTTATCCAGGAGCAAGTGATAAATCGCGATGTATTATTTCAATTCCAATTTCTTCCATTAAAAAAAGTAATACGCATTATTCGAATCATGAGACAGATCGCCAAAAATGGTTGACAATTACCAATCTTGTTTATCGTTTGCCAATTACGTTCAAAAAAGTAATTTAACATTCTTAAATACATAGCCTTGTTAAAAATGGCAAATTGTTTTAAGTAAATAAATAAATAAAATATGTAACATAAAACTGCATACTATAAACTATAATAAATAAAAATTATAATAATAAAATTAATTTAAAGCTATACCAAATAAACTATCAAATGGACAAAAAATAAGGGTTGCTATAATTAATGTAATTGCCATGCTTGGCGCAGTTGTATCTGACATGGCCCGGATGTAAGTACCACAAAACTTTTTAAAATCGTACAAACATTGCTTTCATTTTTTAAATATTTTCGTTTTATAATGTTAATTTCTAAGTGGATCGCTTCCCTGTATTTTAAATAAATTCAATATTTTTTTCTTTTTTTCAAGGCGTTTGTATTTTTTTTTTTTCAAACTCATATAGCCGGTTCAATTCTTTAACCAAAAGATTTAACAAAAAGATTTAATTTGAATTTCTTCCGTTGCTACAGTAACGGATGTATAAGATGAATGAATATGAATGAGTTATCACTTATAATGTTAGGTATTTCGAGGTTTTGGCGCCAAAGACATCGCCAAATTAGAAATATATGAAATATCTCGCGAACTATTGGGCTTAAAAGAATTTAGTTAGTACCATTCGATTCAGCATAAAAAAATACACCAAAATATGTTATCAGTTGAAAAATAGCTATAAAATCAGATTTTTAAGGAATTTTTTAAAAGTTCGTTCGATTTTTTACCCCCCTTAGGGGTGGAATTTTAGAAAATCCTTTCTTAGCGGCACTCTATGTCATAAGAAGAATTTTTACCCCAAATTTCAAGACTTTAGGTTCAGTAGTTTGGGCTGCGCGTTGATTAATACAAAATTCAGACTTTCTTTTATATATATAGATTACAATAGATCAGTTTCAAGTGACGTCACAAATGTCTATCTCGAGGCTAACGAAAAAGATAGGCAACCGCGGTGCATCTCACGTGTCTTTCTTTACAGACTGCTAGAGTGACGTAATGCTCTTTTCGCACACCTTCATTGGTGTATTTGAGCATCACCTGACTCCAGCTGTTTGTAACAAAAGGTACGTGGAATGCACCACGGTAGCCTGTCTTTCACTTTATCGTCGTGTCTATCCATTAGCCGAAAGATAATTAAGATCAAATGGGAATAAATAAATATCCAAGATTAAATTTTTTTCTGTTTTCATTAATACATCGTAAATTTTATTGATTAAAGTTACTGATAATTGCCTCTGCCCTTTTCCGAGTGATCTGCGCTTTTCCTAATTTGTCGCATTTTTCTGGGGATTTCAATATAACGAGGTCACTGCATCGATTGATTTTTTAAATGTTCGACAAGCACTGCGGTATTTTCGTCATTTTCTTACATTTTATGTAAAAAGCATATTTTCCATATTTAGCAGCTTTCAGTATCATACTCTGCATCTCGTTACATTTTAAAGGTTACAAGATAAAATACATCCTCTTTGAAAAAGTGTTAAATAATAGCTATCCGTCAAATTAGAATATTTATAAAATTTCGTGTTTTTGATAGTAAAACATTAACCAAGTAACTTTTAATATAAATATAAGTTGGTGTGATAAAATAAGATACAAAAGTACTTCTTAAAAACACCATAGAAATGTAGGAATGCGCAATGTCTTACAGATTTCTTTCTTAATCAGGCGCAGAGAACTTGTGCTTCTACTACTCAGTCTTGCTCCTGCTTTCAAGGTAGAAGCAGACGTTCTTTGCGCCTTATGAAATAAGACTAACATCTTTTGAATGGCTTTGCACATTTCTATATTTTTATGGTATTTTTAGGAAGTAATGTTCGATCTCTTGAAATTGATATTACTTGCATTTTATTCATAAAGCATACTTTCTATATTTATATGCTTTCAATATCATACTCTGCATCACATTACATTATAAAGGTTACAAGATAAATTACGTCTTCTTTTAAAAAGTGCTAAATAACAGAAATCCACCAAATTTGCATATTTATAAAATTTTGTGTTTTTGATAGTAAAACATTAACCAAGTAACTTTAACCATATTTAACACTTTTTAAATCTTTGATATATAGTTTTTGGCACATTATATGTTTTTTTTTTTGGGGGGGGGGGGTCACGGCGCTTATTATTTACTCTATCCTAAAAAATAAAATAAATCATATAATTCTTTAAATAGTGTATAAAATGAAAATATTTGTAAAAAAGAAAGTACGCGAAAAGTAATTAAAAATGTATTTCTTGACAAAAAAAAAAAAAAAAAAAAGTCTCTGGCAACATGACTTTTATAAGTGAATGTGATAACCCTCTCCCTCCCCCAGATAAACACATACTTTGATTATTTGTATACTACATAACACATTCTTGGTTACAACAATGCTTTCAAAGGTGCGCCATTCAACTAATCTATTCCATTTTATCTTTCAAACATATTACAAGCACCTAATTTGTTTTTATGTGCACTTTTATTTTTACCCGACTGAAAAGAAGGTTTATGTGTTTCACGCATATCAGGGTATGTGGATTTCTTTACAACCTCAAAACATCCCAACGGCTGGATGGATTTTAATGAATGAGGTCTCTATCAATTCGTCTTAACGACGCGGTGGTTATAGGCTAGGTTTTGTTTTTATAAATTCAAAATGGCGGTAGAGACGAAAAAAAATTACGCACCCTATTGAGTTGCATACCATTGGATAGGCCTTTCAAAAAGAAGACGGTGTTTCTTCGGCTATTTTACAGTCAGAAGCTCCGTTAAAAAAATATACAACCTGGAAGTTGTGTATGTAGGATATCTAGGTTTACTGTAACTCTAACCATCATAGGCATCAATAGACCTCATCAAAACCGTGTTTATATATAGGAACTAACAGTTAAACACAACTTAAAAGTAATCAATACAAGTAAATAAAAAATAGGTAAGTAATATAAACAAGTAATATAAAAAAAAACTAAGTCAATTCCTACTTAAGTCAATAAGAGAATTTTTTTTCTCCCATTCTTCTTTCCTCTTGAGTGGCGCTTGAAATGCCTTGATCAAGAAGAGGGCTCTCTCAGTCTTATAATACATTGATCAAGATGAGGGCTCTCTCGATTATTGAAAAATAATTAATTTAATTTAATTAATTAATTAATATTTGAAAAAACTGGATTAACATCAAGTATCATCCACTACAAGTTTAAAAAATTTATTTGAGCTTGATTGGATGAATAATAAGTATTTTATTAACGATTGAAAATGTGAACAATATATATATAGCGAGAGTGTGAGCTAATAGTCGTAATTGAAAAAAATAGTTTCGCATTGATGAGAAATATTTAATTGGTTCGCATTTTACGCAGTCGGGATTTTTGGTTTTTTTAATTTAATTGTTTATCTTATTTTTATATTCTGAAAGAATGAAAATGTCATTATAAAAATTAAGGATTACTTAAAAATATCATATCTGAAAATAAACACGATAAATGCCAAACAATATGTGTGTAAAACTTTGAGAACAGACATAGAAATTCTAAATAAGTTTACAGGCCTCATATGGGTGTACATGTACACGTGCTTTTACCAAAGATCTTATCTGGAATTTATGTAATTAATTTATAATTTTCTAAATAAACTTTTATTTCCAGGCTAGTTGTCCTGCAATGTTCATAAAATGACTTGTTTGCGAGTAATAAAAATTTCACGAACTGGAACAGTACTCATCAAGAATACCATAAAAATATAGAAATGCGCAAAGTTATTCAAAAGAACTGAGTCTTACTGAAAAAGTAGCAAAGAATTTTTGCTTCTACCTTGAAATCAGGAGCAAGACTGAGCAGTAGAAGCACGACTTCTTTGTGCCTGATTAACAAAGCCTATGTTCTTTTGAAAGGCATTGCATATTCCTGTATTTCTATGACGTTTTTAAGAAATACTTTTGTATCTTATGTATCACACAAACTTATATTAATATTAAAAGTTACTTGGTTAATGTTTTACTATCGTTAACACAAAATTTCATAAATATGCTAATTTGGCGGATAGCTGTTATTTAGCACTTTTTAAAAGAGGAAGTATTTTATCTTGTAATGACGATGAATTTGTAATGACGATGAATTTGTAATTTTAATTAGTTTCTTTTAACTAGAGAAGCTAATCCAGTAGCAATGGTATAGATAGAAAAATAAAAATTGCCGATTTCATTATTGTTCCATTTTGTTGTCAACAATAATATAATCTATAAATTTAAAATTTACAGAAATACTATTTTTAAATAATAAAAACAATAGAAATAGAATATTCTATTCGTATATATAATGAGCTTTCTTCTAAAAATATATAATCACTAATTTCGATACAGCAGAATATTTGATGAATTGAAAAGAAATTGTAAATACTTAGATTACTTTTGTTTAGTTTGATACTTTTATTCTATAATTTTAACGACAACATAGACCACTAATTATATGCAAGAGAATGCACATCTTTATCGTCATCATTCACTTTAAATCAAAATTTCTAATACCATCATGAGACAAATTTAAATTTTCACATGCCATATTAAAGGTGTAAGGACGATTCTTCATAATTCTATAATGAAAAAAAAATTAATATAATTTGTTTAAAGTTTTAGTATATTTTCGGCGTTTCTCGAGAAATAAACTTGAAATATCTTCTCATAAATTTTCCCTTCTTAGTAATCTGTAAATTTAATCAGAACGGAAGTTTCTGTTCAATAGTTATATATAGTGTTTCGTAATTAGCTTTGGTTTAAGTAAATTAAAAATATGATGCTATCACATAAGGTATAAGCCACTGAAGAATCTGTCAGCTTTCTACAATGATTTACTGCAGAAGAAAACTTCATAGTACATATTTCTGAAATTTCTGAAATATTTGTAACAATAAATTTTAAAATAATCTTTAAATGGCAAATAGTAAAAGAAAAGTAAATGTAAAAAATAAAAAAACCCGACTGCGTTAAAAGCGAATTAATTATTTCTCACCAATGTGAAACTGTTTTTTATATTACTTACCTATTTTGTTTATTTACTTGCATTGATGCCTTTTAAGTTGTATTTAATTATTTGTTCCTATCTATAAACGCTGTTTTGATGAGGCCTGTAGATGTCTATGAAGGTTAGGGTTGAAGTAAAGCTAGAGATCAAGCTACACAACTTTCCGTTCGTGTGATATTTAAACGGAGCTTCTGACTGTAAAATAGTGAATGAAACATCGTCTTCATTTTGAAAGACCTATCCAAAGCTATGCCACTCAACAGGGTGCGTAAAATTCTTTTTTCGTCTCTACCACCATTTTGTATTTTACGGCCGCCATTTTGAATTTATAAAAACAAAACCTAGCCTATAACCATCGGACAGTTAAGACGAATTGATAGGGACCTCATTGATTAAATTCCATCCAGCTGTTGGGATGTTTCCAGGGAATAAAGAAATCCAGATACCCAGATACGCGTGAAGCACATAACCCTTCTTGGCAGTCGGTTAATAAATAATATAAATGACCTCAAGCCTTTTAAAGTATCTTTAAAATACCCAAATGTGCACCATTTCCTAATCTTTTCTTAATGTTTTAAGCAATGTGATTGTATTTGTTTATTTAAAATATACAGAATAGGGCTCCACAACAGTAATAATGATATATTTGCATTTTTTCTCGTTCATTTCAGCCATAAAAACTGTATACATGCGGAAGTGGTCACAGTAGTTTTTTTCATTTCTTTATTTAGGCATTCAATAGGTATTTTACTTTTTTCTGAAACGTCGCTGTTTTTGAATGTAATAAAATTAAACAAAAAATAATAATGTCTTGTGTTACTTTCGTTTGCATAAATAAAACTTAAAATAAGGGTCTTTTACAGAGCCATAGCATGTTCAACATTTCGCATTTTTAAAATCACATAATGTAATATATAAACACTATTTTTAACTCATTTTATTAAATTCTTACTATAAACCATTATAAATCACTATGGTTAAAATATGTTTATATTATCAAATAATAAATACTTTTTAAACTAATTACTTTCACGATATTAAAGGAAGAAAAACATTTATCAAGTATGATACTGGAGATAATTGCACATATGAGTGATTGGCGATAGTATTTGTTTTTGAACTATTGCCTGCATTTTTGGCATTATAATAAATTGAAATTAGTTTCAATCAATTTAAAAATGTATTTAAAGTTCGTGATTTCTGTCACTTTTGCATCAAAATTTTGAAACCTTAGATTGCAATACATCTTTTAAAAATATATTTAATAATCCACTAAAGTTAAAGATACCATAATGTATAATATTCAACTTTATTGTTACTCTAATATTTTGTTGATTTTGATAAGGGAATAAATTTACTATTCTTTGCATTTGGAAAAAAAAATCACACACCAAAGACTGCCTTGTGAGATAATTCTTTAACTGAAAAACGGAGAAGCTGTTCATTTCAAAATTCATTGCAAAAATTCATTTTTTTTTTTTTTTGTACACAATTAAGTTTTCAATTGTATTTTTAAATGGAAAAATGACTTGGAAAAGTGTTTTCAAATTATTCCAATCATCACTGATATCATTGAACTGCTGAACGATTGATTAATCAACTATTCCTGCCACGCATTTACATTTTTTACGTCTTAAATTCTCAAAATAAACTTTCTTTGACATTTATCGTTAAAATGCACTGTAAAAATAAATAATGCCAGTTTTCAGGTAGGAATCGGAAAAATAGTTGCCCTTATCGTACTGGAATAATTTCCAACCCAGCTCGGAATAAAATCCGTACAATCGGAATAAATCCGTAAAATACCGTTTTACTGACTATTTCCTTATTTTTACGGATTTTATTCCAAGCTGGGTCGTAAATTATTCCGGTACGATAAGGGCAACTATTTTTCCGATTCCTACCGGAAAACTTCCAGTATTTTATTTATAGTGTGGATGCTCCAATGTAATTTTTTTTTATTATTTAGAGAAATATGTATTTAGTGAATTTGGACTATCTTTTTCTTTTAGGTAGCTTTCATTACAAAAAGCTACCTATTGCAGCCGTTCGGAGTAAAGCGATTTCAAAAAATTTTGGTATATTTTCATCGATCATGACCCCCAGACCCCGAAACCACCCTCCGTTCAAAATTGATATATATATATATATATATATATATATATATCCATATATATATATATATATATATATATATATATATATATATATGACCTATGTCACACTGTAACTCTCGTATTTATGAACCGATTTGGGTGTAATTCGGTGTGTACATAGTACATACCAATGTCTCAACCGAGTTCGTTGGCCAGCTTCATCCGCCCTCTTGTTTCAAAATGGCGGCCATTTAAACTTTTTTAAAAAAATTAAAATTTGAAATGTGGTACCAAAAAAATTGAAAATGGAAAAAGATTTTTTTCTTATGTATTTGAACTTTATACAAAGACTCCGGAGCAGTTTTTATTTCGTCTATATCTTAAAAAATGGCTGAGTTATAGCATTTTGAATTTCTAGCGTGGCTGACATTTTGAAATGTCCTGAAATTTGTCACGCGATAAAAGGCGTATTTATGAACCGATTTGGATGTAACTTCGTTTATATATAGTACATACCAATGCCTCGACCGAGTTCGTTGGCCAGCTTCATCCGCCATCTTGTTTAAAAATGGCGGCCATTTAAATTTTTTAAAAAAAATTTAAATTTGAAATGTGGTACCAAAAAATTGAAAATTTAAAAAATACTTTTTTTATGTGTTTGACTTTGATAAAAAGATTCGGGATCAGTTTTTGTTTCGTCTATATATTAAAAAATGGCTGAGTTATAGCATTTTGAATTTCTAGCGTGTCTGACATTTTGAAACGTCCTGATTTTTGTCACGTGATAACAGACGTATTTATGAACCGACTTGGATGTACCTTGGTGTGTGCATAGTACATACAAATATCTCGACCGAGTTCGTTGGCCAGCTTCATCTGACATCTTGTTTCAAAATGGCAGCCATTTAAATAAATTTTAAAAATTTAAAATTTAAAATTAGATACCAAAAAATTGGAAAATGAAAAAGATTTTTTTCGTATGTGTTTGACCTTAATACAAAGATTCCGGAACAGGTTTTGTTTCGTCTATATCTAAAAAAAATGGCTGAGTTATAGCATTTTGAATTTCTATTGTGGCTGACATTTTAAAACGACCTGATATTTGTCACGCGATAACAGGCGTATTTATGAAACGATTTGGATGTAACTTGGTCTGTACATAGTACATACCAATGTCTCGACCGAGTTCGTTGAACAGCTTCATTCGCCATCTTGTTTCAAAAGGGTTGCCATTTAAAAAAATGTAATTTAAAATTTAAAATGAGGTAATAAAAAATTGGAAAATGAAAAAGATTTTTTTTTTTTTTTTTTTTTTTTGTGTGTTTGGCCTTGATACAAAGATTCTGGAGCAGTTTTTGTTTCTGAAAATTTGTACTTTTGTTTATATCTTAAAAAAAATGGTTGAATTATAGCGCTTTGAATTTCTGGCATGGCTAACACTTTGAAACGATCTTGTATTTGTCACGCGATAACACACGCATTCGCCTATTTCGATGGAAGAAGGCAAGTGGATAGTATACATCAATATCTCGACGAAGTTCACTGGCCAGCTTCATCAGCCATCTTGCTTCAAAATGGCGGCCAATTAAATAAAATTATATTTAAGGTGATGTGCAAAAAAATTAGAAATTGAAAAAGGTTTCTTTCTTAAATACTTGACCTTGATATAAGGATTCAGGAGCATTTTTTGTTTGTCTTTATCTTAAAAAAATGGCTCAGATATAGCAGTTTCAATTTCTAATGTGGGTGACATTTTGAAAAATCTGATTTTTTGCCTGCGACTGCACTCGTATATATCAACCGATTCCGATGTGAGTGAGCATGTGCGCAGCAATTACTAAGGTCTCGACCAAGTTCACTGGTTAGCCTCATCCACCATGTTGTCTTAAAATGGCAGTCACTTTAAGAAATCGCCGAATTTGGCAGCCAAATATAAGTTACTTTAAATAAAAGCAGCTTGGATAAAGCTGACTAATGTCGCGAAATTCTCATTCATAATGATTTAGTATTGATAAAAATTAGTATTGAATCTCCTATATTCGGTTTCCACTAAATTGAGCTTCGTGCGTTTGAATAATATAAGTTAGCTTTTTTAAAATAAGGAATATGAAAGCTACCTCTTCCTCCCGAGACTGGCCGGAAGGACTTTTTAAAATTAATATTATGGAGATAAAAGTCTTTTTTTCTGAATTCTTTGCAAATAATTCTTTAAAATGTTTGAAAATTTCCCTATTGCTATAAATTAACAAATTAAATTTTATTACTAATAATCTACTAAAGTATATTTCTAAAGGCTGAAGATTTTCCATGTATTGTTTTTTGTAAGAGGGTTTTGTAATAATTTATAACATTAAAGTGGTAAATACCTGATGCAACAGATCTGTTGGTAAATGTGTAAATTAATACACACGAACTGGTTCGTACATTATGTGGAAAAAGTATCCTGGTTAGTTAAAAACCTCAAAAATAATTTATTCATCAAAAGTAACTTTGTCACCTGTAATGTATATGTCTCATCGATTCGAATAAAACTATACCTGTTTTCACCAAACAAAACATTTTTCGTGCACTGATTAAGGTATGGCTTTCACCTCCTTTAGTGATTATTTTTATGGCATCAATGGACAAAAAAAAAGCCTTTTTCGGAGTTGAAATTTTAGCTTTAAAACATGGATAAGTCAAACGGCGCTTTTTAAAGATATCCGTGATATAAGTGGTACAGGTTTACGGACTATTCAACGAATTGCTTATCTTGGAAGAACTACCAACTATCAACGACTTCGCGGAGAATGTATGGTCAAAAATTCATCCTAAATTATTGCGACCGAATATCTCTAAAGTGATGTCCCTCTTGGAACTAATAAAAATGTTTAATACTGGGAGTAAGATCATTTATAATAGCATAATGAGACGAGAACTCGAAGACATAGGTTTCAATAGTTGTGTGGTAACAAGGATTTCAATTGTCAGTGAAATATAAAAAAATACATAAATTTGCTAAGGAACATAAAAGTTTAACCGTTGAGCAGTGGAGAAAAATCATGTGGTACGATGAGTCAGATTTAGCCTTTTTGAAAACGATGGACGTATCAGAGTAAGGAGGGAAGAGCACGAAGCATTAATTACACCTACCCACATTTATAACCAAATTTTAAAATTTATAAATCTTTCTTTAATATTTTTACGCATCCACGTTGTTACAACAAGTGTAAATTTTCAATAAAGAGATTTCTTAAAGATTCTGCCATACATCAAATGTCTAATTTTAACTTCCATATGAAAGAATAACTCACTTTGAACGTTTACATTAGTAAAGGTAATATTTGCGCATTTATATCAATTATCGCATTCTGTAGACGTCCGATCTAACAAATTTATCGTAGGCAACATTCCAAAAGAAAAGGTATAACCTTGTGGTTGCTCTAAATATTTCTTTAAATTTGAGTGCATATATTTAATGTTTATCATCATTATTATATGTATTTTTTCGAATGCATTTTTATTTATCAGCATAGAAAGATTTAATATATAAAATTTCTTCATTCATTCAAACATAAAATACAAAAAAAATTATTTTTCTTACTATTAAAGTTTTTATAACATTGCTGTGCAGTACGTTGTGCTTAGTAATCCTTATTCGTATGTGAATATATTAAATACATCCTTTATAATCATGAAGCAAATAAAATTGGATCTCTGAAAAGAGAATTTTTGCTATATTTTTTTTTTTGGAAAATTCAACACACTTTTGAAGAAACTTTATAAAGCAATACTTTTTTAATTAGCTTTTTTTATAGAAAAAAACAACTATTTTTAAAACTGAAGAAAGTAATTTACTTCTAAGATTACTGTATTTATTCTTTTATCTCACCTGTATATTACTAAATATAATTTAAATTTTTTTTTTTTTGTGCAACATGTTTGTGACAGATATTAAGCCAATGATATATTGAAAGTAAAAAAAAGCTGAAATATATTTATTTCTTAGAAAGAGGCTTTCTCCGAAAATTAGCAGAACTAGATATATATTAATTACGAACTTTTTCTTTACTTAAGCAGAAAAAAGTGACTTTATAAAATGCCAAACAATAAATTATTTTTTTATGTCGTTAAATGTGCTGCTTATAACTAAAGATGAATTATATCATTCATAAAAAATGCAGTATTTTTTAAATCAGAAATTTTAATTTGTTTCTTTCGACAGATATTTTTATAACAGTCAAACAAATATTCTTTCTGTACATATTTTGAAAAAAATTAAATTGTATAATCTATGACGGTGTTTTGTGAAATAACAAATTTGTTTTTGAATTTAATAATTCATCGTATGTTTTAAATCTTTCCCTGTAAATTGAAAAATATATGTTAGCAGAAAATAAAAATTTTACGTAACATATATTTCTTTCTCAATTTTATGAAGCAAATAATGTAAACCCACCTCCCTCTCTAAAAAATAGAGGAAAAAAATTCACTTTTCATTCTAGGTAATCTTTAAGAAATATGAAATGCTAAGAATGAAGAAAGATGCTTATAGATTTTCAGTACAATATACATATAGGTTTTTAAAAATATCGTATATTTAAATTTACAAACATAGACATTTTTTCTAGTCATTTTCTTCTAGAATTGGTTTCCTCTGTCCGCCTATCTGTCTGAGCTCTAGCTCGCCTAAATATACTCGGATTTCCATTTAATTGATATACGTTAATCAGGTTTACCCTGGCATGTTTCGTATTGAAAATGGAGTGCGTAGCATTTATAGTTCATTTACGGGTCACTCTAAAATTTTAAGTTATATTATGATCTGTGAAGGGAAATCATTTGCGATGTATTTTAATAGTGTTACACTATTTTAAACATAATGAAATTTATATAACTAATTGCGCTCCACTGGAAGATGAGTAGTGTAGAATAAGCTCTAAATACGTATATAGGGCATCTCAATGATATTCCGTTATTATATGGTACACTATTTGAAACATAATAAAATTTATAAACCGCATTGAGGTGCACTAGAAGATTAGTAATATAGAATTAGCACTGTCATACATATGCAAAGGAACTCAATTGTAATTCGTTATATTATAATCTTTAAAGAAAATTTTCGGCATATTTTAATTATATTAATATTTTACAAACATAAGAAAAATGTTATGAATTATTCAGGAGCTCTAAAACATGCTTTTTGTAGACTATGCAGTGTAAAGTAACTATCATTCATGTACAGAGTCCCACAAAAGAGTTTGTTTATGTACTGATCTTCAGAGAATATCTATTCACATTTAATTATCTTGCACTATTTCAAAAATAATTAAATTAATGTACATTACTGAGGTTTACTACAAGATGCTTGCAGTAGAATATGATGTGCATCGCACTTATCGTTCATTTGCTGCGTCACATAAAAGATTTCAGATAACATGTTCTATCCGAAGTGTTGTGTATTAGAGGTGATTGTTGAAAATGCGTTTTCCGTTATGGAATGAGTTTTTATGATTAACAAAATTTTTGCATAATACGTGTCTATATACCATATGCAGGGCTACTCAAAAAATTTTGAAAACAATTCTGAGAATGAGCGGAAAAGTGTTTTTCAATTTGATATGTGTATGTTCAAGATCAATATATTTAGTATTTTAAAAGGTGTTTGTCCATTCAAATAGAATCATATACGGGTTAACGCAAAGAATGTAATGCATGGGCCCCTATGGAACATAATTTTTGGAAGTATGATTTCAGTAGTTTTAAGGGGGGTTTTGGAGGAATTTAATTTCAGTTTAATATGTGATCGTATAAAAATCTATAGTCTACATAGCGGGCTGTACAAAAGGATTTAAGTACGTTACCGTCTAAAAGTAGAAACTTATGAAGGAAAATTTTTAACTGTGTTATGCATGTTTATAAGATAGTAAATTTAAGTATAATATAGAATGCATACAAGTCTATAGATCATATACATAGCTGCAGAAAATAATGGAATAAAAGAAGTTCTTTCCTGGCTACCGGCGGTAATTAATGCAATCTACTTTTCAAGTGTGTTATGTTTTTCTAAATGTTTTCTTGGGTAAAGTATTTTGGAAGAGTTAAAAAGTTTTTCATAATCTATGTTTGACGCATGATATATATGAACAGTTCAAAAAAAAAAAAAAAAAAAAAAAAAAAAAAGAATAATTTTTGCACAATATTTACATTAATGTGTTATACCATTAACTTCCAAATTATGTCTGGTTTTGAAACATTAATATATTCTAATTATTGGTTTCATTTAAATATATATTTGGCTAAAAAAAGGTTAAAATTCACAATACCAACTTCTCAATTTTTATTGTAAAATGATTTTTTAATATCGCCAAACTAACAAAATTTTGTAACAAAACAGCAACAAGTTGATGATTCAGGGCGCTGTTTGGCGATGTTTCAGTGTACCCCAAAGAAGTTTCATTGATTCTCAATACTGGATGAAGCACACACCAAACTCCACGCACCTGAGTCAAATTAGCAATCACCTTAGGAACCCACAAAAAAGCAGCCAAAAGTGACAACTAACGCAAGAATCAGTTGAAAATTTCTTTGCCAGTATTTTTTATGCACTTGGCATAATATTTATCTATTATCTTGAGAGAGAGAAAACAGTCACAAGTGAGTATTATGCGGGATTATTAGATCGTTTGAACAAAGGAACGAAAAGACAAGAGCCGCAAATGACGAATCAAAAAAAGAGTTGTTTCACTTACTCACACAGCAATGAAAGCGGTGGCAAAATTGCATTAATTGAACTACATTATCCCCCAGCACCTCTCGTATATTCTAGATCTGTAGCTCAATGAGTATTATTTATTATTATCTTAAAGCGGTACTTCAGAGGAAAATATTTGTGTCAAATATGTAAGGCGAATACGAAATATACAACTTTGAGGCCTTTAGAAATCGTTTTATATGAAATGTATTCAAGTGTTATAGGGCAGATGGAATAGATGTTTCGGTCTTGAAAGAAACCATGTGGCAGAATAAAATCCATTAAAAAAAGACTCATTGCTTCTGCGGTGCCTAGTCACTTCATGTACTGTTTAGGCATTGTATGATACTTTGCTTTTAAAAAATACGGTGGAAAGTTTATTTAAGTGATTCTTAACGCTTTTCAACGTAGCTGAAAAGTGTTTATGAATTCGGTTTTTCTAGCCATCTGCCTGTCCGACTGTCCTTCACCTAACTCGAGTAAATATAGTCGGATTGTCATATGTTTGACATGGTTGTTCCGCAGATCGGTATTCAGATGTTGTAGGGATTTCCGTAGTGGAAGGAGACCACATGCGCTTGACTATGTCGTGACCTGTCGTCAGCACCCCTTCTTCCATTACGAAAATCCATACATCATCTGAATACCAATCTGCGTGACATAAACTCCGTGTCATACGCATTTTGCATTCGACGATAGATTTCACTAGCAGTCTCATTTTTCGCTGTTAAAAATTGCACGACCGCGCGTTAACACCGTTTAGAGGCATCCATGATGCGAACGATGCCTTTTAACGTGCTATCGCACACGCATCTGGCTAAATCATGCATCCCATGCATTGCATACATTCCAAGAGCTCTGCCCCTCTATAGGAGCATTTGCAGTTGACTTTATCTTGAAATGACGGAGTTATTACAGCAATGCCACATTCATTTGGGCGACCTATGTATAAGAAATTGTTCTAAAGGAAAAATGCTCTAAAAAAAGCATATATAATCAAAATTATTTTATTATATTTTATATATATTGATGAAATTTAGTGAAGCATTATAGTTTTAAAAAATATCTGTTATAACTTATAATTGTAACAAAAATATTTTCAATGAAATGTTAGTAAAGTTTTTAATTAAATGACACTCAAATTTCTTTCTCACATTGCAATGTTTAGCTTGTTTTCAATACAGATTTCACAAATTACATTTTGCAGTAATCGGTAGCTTATTAATATGCGAGTGACACTTATCATTCCAAATGAAATATTGTTTAATCATCTAAAACAATATGAAAGCGAACTCATTATTATATACATTTAGAACAAAAGGTTAATAGTAGAGCCATATGTTAATGGTATAGTTATACCTAGTAACTACTTATTAAAAAAAGTCTATTTGGAACAACATTGAGAAGTACAAAAGTATTTGAGTTTATATTCATAATGGCGTGTTTCAAAACGTAATTACTCCAATTTATAAAAATATAACTAATGACATACGATATAAATAGAACTAAAAACTGTCATAAGCTTTTTCAAACATGCGGGACGAAAGGAACGGCAAATAGACACACATTAATTATCATGGTTCTTTTCCAAATGCATGCTTAATTTACTCTTCGTTTTTCTAAATTGTCATTTTAAGTTCTCTGAACTGTTAAAAATATCTCTAAAATTTATTTCCGTTTTTAAAGTCTATCTATTTTCTGACAAATGAGCCTATGGAGCGTTCTTATTCGTCAGAAAATAGACAGCCTTTAAAAACAGAGGTAATTTTTCACGATATTTTTAACAGTGTGACAAACATCTAACAATCAAAATTAATTTCTTTAGATTCATGCTGTTTGCATAAGTTATACACGATGTAATATCGGTTTAAAATGGTTCGTTATTGGTATGAATTTTTTTTCAGAATATTAGTTTTTTCTTGTTTTATATTTCAAAACTATGTAGTGTTTTGATATATTTAAAAATCTCTGTTAAAAGTAAAATCAAAAATTATTTTTATATACCTTAAATGGGTTGTTGTTTCATGAATCAGTTTATATTTCTTTGTGTATTACAAATCAAAAATGTTTTATTTTATTAACTAGGTTATACAATAGAACATTGTCTTTGTATTAGTTTTCTGACCTCGTTTAATAATTGTACTTTTTTAACTTACTCGAATTCCTGTATATTCCCCAAATTAAGGATACATACAAGAAAACAGGAATTCTTATTTTTCAGAATTCAATATCACCCCCGATTGAAAAAAATATAAATCTAGTGAGTACGAATCTTATTTCAGTTGTAAGACTTAAAGTACAAGCTTTTATTTTACATACAGTAACGTGATTTGCATCCGCTGAAGAATTCCACATTTACGATCCAATATTAAAAAGCATTTATACAGAAGTGTGCATATTGCTTCATGGTCACCAAATAATAAACAAACCCAACATAAAGCGTTGTCGTCATTCAAGAAACTCGACAAAAAATCGGGTATTTCATGATTCATATGCCTTCATTTGTTTGAAACAACTTTCTCACCGTATTAACTGATATATACTTTCACTAAGCTGTAGGTTTCACTGATATAGAAGCATTTTTTTTTCAAATATAATACGCTGAGTAATTTAATACACTATATATTTTAGAACTGTAAAAATATCAGCATTAAAAGCACCAATAATTTTAGATTTTAAGCGTACCGGTTTCGGTAGCATGTAGCATACCGCCCTAAGGATAGCGGAAATTTGCTCACATATATAGGAGCGATGAGGATTCAAGATGGGGATTTATTGACCAATAGAAAAACCAATCTTCTGAATTCAGGTAACAGCCAATAGGAAAATAGATGAGATATGGAACCGAAGTAGTGAGAAATAGCTTTAATAAAAAAAAGAAAGGAAATTAAGAAAAATATGTTTTTATGTAATATTTCTATATTTTATGTAAAACTTATTTTTTTTTTTTTTAATCAATTTCTCACTACTTCGGTTCCATTTCCCATCTGTTTTCCTATTGGCTGTTACCTGCAATCCTCTGTTTTCCTATTGCTCAATAAACCTTTAACTTCCCATTTGTCCTATATATGTCCTTCCCATCTGTCCTATATATGTGAGCAAATTCCAGTCATCCTTAGCACTAAGGACAGCTATATGCTATATGCTACCAAAACCGGTATGCTTAAAATTTAAAATTATTGATGCTTTTAACGTCATTTTTATAGTTATCTTATATTCCACCTGGCTCCATCTTAATAATTATTTACACTATATTTATATATATATATATTTATTTATTATCAATCCTAAAAGTTTGTTATATTAATTTAGAAATATATTGTGTATTTATGATTCATTAGATATACATTTATTTTAAGTTAATTTTTCAATCCTTTCAATCATTTTTAGGGAAAATTCTACAAAATATTACAAAATTATGAGCCATTTAAATTGCTGACACATTGCATAAATTAGTTCTTAACCGTTCAAATATAATACTGCATATTTACTTATATTTAACAATAATGAGCCAGTTTCATTTAGCCTTCAGTGTCAGCTATAATCACAAAACTGATTCATATTCTACATCGTACATATCAAGAATCGACAGCTGTTTATTCCTGCCACGTAACGTTTATATGGTTAAATTGCTAAGTGTATTGTCAATAATCAGATACCAATTACTAAATTATATATAAATATGTATCTATTGGTGTAGGTTTGTACACATCATAATATCAAGAATCGACAACTGTTTTTTCCTGCCACGTAACGTTTATATGGTTAAATTGCTAAGTGTAACATCATGTCAGTAATCAGATGCCAGTTACTAAATTATATATAAATACGTATGTATTGGTGTACGTTTGTGTGGGTGATTAATCTAACATATGTAATTTTGGAATGAAGAGTAATAAACAAACGTTAAAATATAACATTTAGGTCTAACAATTACATATAAAATATAACATAACTTATATTACAATTATTTCAGATTTATTGATTTAAGGCGAAACTGGGCAAATGAAGGACGAAATGGTAAACTATTATTTTTAATTTTTACTGAATGCACTAATATTTTAACGGAGTTTGTAAGAACAAATTCAAATACTTATGGAAAAAAACTGAAATTTATATATTAAAGATATATTTGGTTGCTGAATTTTAAAAATATTAATACGACAACAAACAGGCAATCTTAAATTATTACACTGTCATTAGTTTTGCATAAAATATGATAATATTTATTTATCGAATGCTGTTGATATATTAAAACGAAAGTTAACTTGATTTATAAATATTCGTGGTTCTTCTTCATTAACCCGTCGAACAAACTATCGCCAAACTATAAAATATTACTCCAAAAATGCTTGTATTTGATGGCACATTCACTTTGCACCCGATTCGTTATACGTGTTTGTTACATCCACACGTGTTTTAAATTCTCCGTTTATCCGTATTTTTAACAATGTTTTACTGATTTATCAGTATTAAAATAAAGATTACGTGAATAAAAGGTGAACCCACGACAGTAAAAGAGAAAAAAAAACATCGAAAAATACAACTATGTATATTTACGTTCAATAGTTCAAGTGACATCACAAATGTCTATCTACCAGCTGAGAGAGATAATTAAGACAAAAATGTAAATAAATAAAATAAATATCCAAGATTATGTTTCTTCTGTTTTCATTATTACGTCGTAAATTATATTGTTATAAGTTACTGATAGTTGACGCCTTATTGATCGAATTTTTTCCGAATTTCTTGTATTTTTTGAGGCATTCCAATAGGGGGATCGAGGGATTCTTGTAAAGGATTAGAAGCATTAATACCTGCGGTATAGCGATCACGGTATTAATGAATTTCGTGTATTTTTGCGAATTACAATGCAACGACGTGATTTTTTTTGTGATTTTTTTTCTTTACAGGTGAGTGAAAAAGCGCTCACACATGCTGTAAAATTATCACGAAATTAATGAATTTTATGTATTTTGGGGATTGAAATCCATCGCGGCTACTGCATTTAGGAATTTTTCTTTGCTTGTTTGTCCTCAATCCATGAGCGCAAAGCGCTTATACAATACATGCTATATAGTGATCGCCTCAAAAGCGATTTTTGTATGTCTTCATTTTCAACTCCACAATTATTGTTAATAATTTTGCAAATATTGGTGAAATGTCTTATATATGTCTTATGAAAATGGTGAAATCTTTTTTTTTTTATATTTTATTCTTAAATACAATAGCTAAACAAAAGTGTTTGCTTGTGATTTAATTAAATAATTCTTCGTTAAAATCCGTTAACTATTTCTTATAATTATTTAAAATATTTCTTATAATTATTTCATAAAAACAAATAATTTTTTTGTCTAAAATCTACTACAAAGTCAATTTTATAATTGGTATGTCACAACTATAGGTGCAGATTGATGGTCGCCAGTCACCAAGTGGCGACTAAATGCTTGGCTGTGACCGCTAACTTTTAGTGTCTAAGCCGCCATCTGTGTTTTTTTTTTCTTTTAAGATGATTTTTTTTTATAGAAAAAAGATTATTTAAAGTGTATTTTGATTTTTATAGTGTAAAATAATATCATGCATTCATCACTTTTAATATGTACTTTATTATGACAAAATAAAAAAATATATATTGTTTCCTTAATATTCTTTCCTATCATGATTACTTAGCGTATAAGTTTATACTGATTTTTCTTTTCTTTTTTTTTACTGTATCTTGTCCAACTTCATCTTCTGACTGTACATAGTTTACGATTTCTATTATTCTAAATTAATATTCGAATTTCATGAATAAATTAAATATACGCATTTCAAGCAATTAGTCTGTGTTTTATTGTACAGTCGTGGAAGCGCTCCCTACCAACTCTACAACGAATTACTGTAGAAGAACGTTAATGGTATCAAACGATTGGAAATAAAGTGCACTTTTAAATTATGTATATCAAGTTTGCTTAAGGGGCTACATACATATCAAAACGAACCAAAACTTTTTTTTTAGGTAGATTTCGTATGAAATACTACCTATTGGGATCGTTCCTATGTTGGAATTTCTGAAAAATTTTTGCAGATCTACACCGATCATGACTCCTACAACCCAAAACCACCCTCAGTAAAAAACTTTATCTATCTATCTATCTATCTATCTATCTATCTATCTATATCACTTTCTTCTGGACACGATAAATTTCGTAATTCTGCACCAATCTCTTCCAAACTGATACATAAAATCAAAGGGAATAAAATCTCGGCCAAGTTCGTTAATGGGCAAAATCGGACCAAGGGGATGGAAATAGGGAGGGGTTTTGTGAAAACCGAAAACCCCCCATAACTTCTTAATTTTTGTACATATCAAATCAGTTTAAAGTTTTTATTACTTCTAAAAATAGGGCCAAAAATTTACGTATCACAGATTTATGATAAAGTTAGAAATGGGCTCCAGGGGCGCAAAAAATAGGGTTTTTGGGAGAAAAAAATTCATAACTTCGTCAATTCTCAAGATATCAATTCCAATTAATTTTATTATAAATCTCCTTAATATTATCTACAACTTTTATATTCACAAGTTTTTGATAGGACCAATTCGTACCGCAAAATAAAATTAAAAACGAAAACAAAAAGGGGGTTTGAAGAAGTAAAAAATCCATAACTCCTTCAATTCAAAAGATATAAAATCCCCATGAATTTATCATATATCTTCTTAATATTGTCTACAACATCTATATAGACAAGTTTTGGATAGGACCAATTCTTACAGCAAAAAGAAATTAAAAATACATAGCGGTTGAAGAAAAAAATCATCTAAGTAAAGGTGTATTCAAATCCAAACTGCGTATTTTCTGACTCATTTTACAATTCATTTTTGCTCTCAAAGGCTTCCAATTGGTACGTTTTCTTACTCAGAAACTATATAATGTACCGTAATGGTCGATTTTTTGATAGAGGCAGAATATATTTAAAAAAAATGCTGTTAAAGTGGGCATTTTGAACCGAATTTCCCGAAGCGGACTGTGTTGGAAAAATCATTGCATTAAGGATGCACTCAAATCCAAACTGCTTATTTTCTGACTCATTTTTAAATTCATTTTTTGCTCTCAAACGCATTTAATTGGTAGATTCGCTTATTCAGAAACTATATAATGTACCGCAATGATCGATTTTTTTATAGAGGCAGAATATATTTCAAAAAATTATGTCAAAGTTGGCATTTTGAACGGAATTTCCCGAAGCAATTGTGTTATCACTTTCTTCTGGACACGATAACTTCTGCAATTCTGCACAAATCTCTTCCAAACTGATACATAAAATCAAGGGACATAAAATCTCTGTCAAGTTCGTTAATGGGCAAAATCGGACCGAGGGGATGGAAATAGGGAGGGGTTTTGTGAAAACCGAAAACCCCCCATAACATCTTAATTTTTGTACATATCAAATCAGTTTAAAGTTTTTATTATTTCTAAAAATAGGGCCAAAATTGTATGTATCACAGATTTTTGATAAAGTTAAAAATGGGCTCAAGGGGCGCAAAAAATAGGGTTTTTGGGAGAAAAAAATTCATAACTTCGTCAATTCTCAAGATATCAATTCCAATTAATTTAATTATAAATCTCCTTAATATTATCTACAACTTTTATACTCACGAGTTTTTGATAGGACCAATTCGTACCGCAAAAAAAATTAAAAACGAAAACAAAAAGGGGGTTTGAAGAAGTAAAAAATCCATAACTCCGTCAATTCAAAAGATATAAAATCCCCATGAATTTATCATATATCTTCTTAATATTATCTACAACATCTATACAGACAAGTTTTGGATAGGACCAATTCTTACAGCAAAAACAAATTAAAAACATATAGCGGTTGAAGAAAAAAATCATCTTATGGGTGCATTCAAATCCAAACTGTCTATTTTCTTACTCATTTTTAAGTTCATTATTGCTCTCAAACGCATCCAATTGCTAGATTCTCTTATTCAGAAACTATATAATGTACAGTAATGATCGATTTTTTGATAGAGGCAGAATATATTTCAAGAAATCAAAGTGGGCATTCAAGTCAAAGTGGGCATTTTGAACAGAATTTCCCGAAGCGATTGCGTTAGAAACGAAAAATCTTGCCCTACCGAGAAAATAATTGTTTATTAATCAAGTTTTAATTAATTGAAAGAAAAATAAAAACACAGGTCGCTTATAAATCTTTTCAAAAATCACGTCAGGCATGTTTCATATATTTTTTTTTTAATTAAAAATTAATCTGAAAATGTGCCAGAAAATTTCGAGTTGTTGAGTATGGAAAATTTTTTTTTTAATATCGCCTTAACATGATTCTGATAAAACCAGCTATTTTATAAAAAGGAAATAAAAACTCGTCAAAAGCAGACAGATAAAACTGTTAATGTGGATTTATATCTAATAATGATTTAGTTTTTGTTGGTGAAATTAGTATACTTAACTTCGAAATCTACCTCTGCCTGTAGGCCGGGCCGGCAGGGATTTTTTTTGAATAGCAATACCCAAGAACCAAATGAACTCTACACCCTTCAATTAGCCTAAATCTAAATTTTCATGAAATTCGTACGGTTAGCTTCAAAGAAAATAATTATTTAAAATGAGCCTATTTTAGGGGCTGCATCCATATTGAATTTATGTACTCGATTGTTGAAGTGCTACTGATTGACTAAGACTGATTGACACCTATTTTTATGTCTTACCGAATGTGATCATTTCACTCGCTTAATATGTTTCGACTATTGCCAGCCCAAAATTTTCAATAAAATGTGTAAAATATGTATTTTTCAAATTATTCTTTTCTGCTCATCATAGGCGGGCCCTTAAGCATTTTTTAATCATAATTTGAAAACTACTTGGAAGAAAAATTTGAAATTGAGAATCCGCATACACCAGGTCATAATAAACAAAATCTATCAAAAAAAATTGTGGTTTGCAATTCATATTTTTCTCAAATATTAATTTAATAATTCATATTATAATTTTTTTAAATATCAAATTCAATGTATTTATACTTGGGGTTTATGGTATTATAACCACATACAAAGCTATCACAGTAAGATTAAAATTTCGGGAGATATTAATAAAAATATAAATATATAATTTAAAGTTAGAAGCTCTATATTTTGAAAATTTCTAATTCAAAAGCTTATTATCCAAATGACTTGGATGATAAGTTTTCCATGAGTTAAAATTTCGTTTCTAAGCATAGTTTGAATCGAAGATTTAAATTATATTGTCAAAATTGAGTGTTGCCACAAAAAACAAAGTTTGGCCTGGTTTTGATATGTATATGGCCCTCTAAGCGAATTTTTTATACCTCATTTAAAAGTAGGCTGTATTTCCAATCGTTTGGCACCAGTAATGTTCTTCTATTATAATTAGTTGCAGAGTTAATAGGGGGTGTTTACTTTTTTTTCCCACTACTGTACATGTGCATATATTAAATAAATTGATTTGAATTCCTGGGAGTTTTCTTTTCAGTTCCCCCTCCTACACTGATATAAACACTATTTTTGCGTATGTTTCACAATGTGACCACGGGATTTTTTGTGTTTAGGAGCCAGTGGCTCCTTCCAGATGTTGGAAATCTGCACCTATAGTCACAACTCACATATAAAGACATTCTTCAATCACGTTTTTGTCTCTAAATTGAACAATTTTATTATTCTGTAACACTTTAAAAATGTAGAGTGGCAACACTCTTCCATTTTCTTTACAGTTTGGTGAATAGATTAGGCGAACGAGCCGTTATTTCCCAAATTGGCTCAACCGAGCCCAGCAATCTGATTGGCTAAAACTGATATTTATATAGTAGATAATTATATTTATTTTCTTATGAAGTAGTGTAATGTAAAATAGAATGCAATTATAATGACTTAAATTGATTTATTTTGTTAAATTTGATCAAAATCACAGTAAAGTAATCCAAAATATTAATATTAACAAAGAATCAGATTGCTGAGATCGGATGAGCCAATTTGGGAATTAACGGCTCGTATTAGACGATTGTTTTTTAATTATTGAAAATGGTCGACGGGATAGTGGAGTTTCGAATATACCAATTTCATTGTATGCAAAAGAAGAAAAAATATATCTTTAGGGTTATGCTTTGTTTTGTATAAAAAAAACAGCTATATACTTCCAGATGTACATAAATTATAGTACAAAATACAATAGAAGAACAATTTGTTATGCTAACATTTATTCACTTTTGTACAGATAATATACACATTAAATTTCAAAAGTATCCAATTTTTAGCAATGCACATGAAATTGGCAAAATTTCCAATTTTGAGAAAACAGCATTTTAAGTATAAACAACTGTTTAAATATACATAGTTTTTTTTTTTAATATAAAATTTTATATCTCTGAGAAGAAGCGTCAAAATTGAAAAACTATTTTTGCATTAGATGAATTTGATTATTTAGTTTCATAAATGACTAAACAAAAAATGATTTTTTAGTCGAATTTCCTGATTTTTATAATCTACTGTTCCCTTAAAGCAGTAATGAAATTTTGCGTTTCAATTTTGATTTATAAATTCCAATAAGAAAAATACATAAAATGCATACTTCTTCGGAATGTTAACAACTTAGATAAATTCAATTCATCACTACCATTGAAATTGTGATTACTACCAAATAAAAAATATATAGTTAGTACATTATTTAATATGTAGACGATTCCTTACGAAAAACTACCATCAAGCGAATTAAAGCGTAGCTTTCTTTTTTTTTTTCGTGCATTAAGTACAAGTAAATATATATCCATCATCCAGATTTAATAACATACTGTCCATTATATCATATTTATTTTAGCGTTATAGCTTTTAAAATGTTTAAACTTTTAATAATGTCGAGGAAATAGTCAATCAGTCGTACAAGTCGTAAACATTTATCCGAGCAGACCGGTCATAAAGCGAGTGATTTAAAAAAAAAAAAAAATAATTATCTAGAAAAACTGCTTTCACCGGGTTTGCCAGAATAGCATTTAAATAATTTACCTGATGTAAAAGTTTCTTTTTTTTTTAAATAATGAAAGTTAAAATCTGTACAACTTATGACTGAAGAACAAACAAAATATTTTTATTTTATAACAAACTAGACTGATGGGGCAATCCCAAAACTTTCTTCTATCTCATACATGTTATTACTTTCTGAAAAATGCAGCATAGCAGCGCCACCTGTTAGAAGATTTACACCAATCTAATCAGCAACAACTTATGTCCACTTCTAATTAAATCTGACGTTTCGAGAAAATGTGGATTTTACTTTTTGGGTAGAGCTATGGCAGAAATCGCAAAACATTCTGCACAGCAGCATTACCTGTTGGGCAATATATACCAAAACCTAATAAGCAACAACTTAAGTCAACTTGGAAACTGAATCTGAAATTTGATTAAAATCCGTGCATTACTCCTTGAGATAAAACTATTTCGGGAATGAGGACAAATGTAGCATAGTAGAGTCACCTGTTGGGCGATTTACACCAAAACCTAGTCAGCGCATACACATATTAAGGAAAAACTGAAACTGAAGTTTGATCCAAATCCACGCATTAATTCTTAAGATAGAAGCCTTGCGGAAATCGCGAAAAATGCTGTATAGAAGCGCCACCTGTCGGGAGATTTACAACAAATCATAGTAAGCACCAAATCATATCAAGGAATAACTGAATCTAAAGTTTCATAAAAATCTGTTGATAAATTCTTGAGATAGAGACATTGCGGAATCTCATAAAAAATGCAGACCGCCACATGTTGTACGATTTACAACATGAATAATACAGCACAGCAGCACCACCTATTGGGTGATTTACTCCAAAAAGGTATCAGCGCCAAATTACTTAAAGGACTAACTTAATCTGAAGTTTTCTGAAAATCCGTGCTTTAGTTCTTGCAATATAGTTATTGTGGAAATCATGAATAATGCAGCATCTGTTGAGTAATTTGCCCCCAAAAACTAATCAGCATCAATTTGTATCAGGGACTAATTGGACATATTTATTTATTAAATTCCGTGCATTAGTTCTTAAGATGGAGCGCCCACAAAATTTATGTCACATACAAACAGACTCACAGACAGACATTTTGCAAAAACCTGTTTTTTCGGCATCATTTCGACCCCTAAAACTTGTAAATTCGTTTTTTCTTTTTTTGTTATAATTGAGAGACAACGTAATATGACTCAAGATACAACTATTTTAACTGTAATGATAGCTATTTTCGCTATTAGACAAACGTACATTCAACTGAAATGTTAGTGTAGATAACTTAGACATTAGAAATGAAATGATACATTGAGTGTATTCTCCAGCATTTCTTGTTATTGCTGAAAACCAATATTAATAGTTTTATTTATTTTCGATAAACGCTAAATTTGAGAAGAAATGACGACTCGAAAACAGAGTACCTTGATTTGCAAATTGTAGTTGATTTTGGCAACAGCAGACTATTAAATTTACTATTTACTACAGTTATTTATATTTGCTGAATATCGCACATCTTCAATCATTTGCTTGAAAACTCTATCGCAATTTGCTTAAAAACCTTACCGCAATTTGCTCATTTTTTATGCTTTTAAAAATAATTTTAAAGCATGATTTTTAAAAATATATCTCTATCGCGTGAAGACGCCATGAAAGATAAATCGTTTGTCAAAAGATAATTAGTTGAGCATTTTTTCCCGGCTGATGTGAATGTAAATGATTATATGCTGATTAAAAGCTGATATGCGGTAATGAAGTTAAAACTTCATCAATAAAGTAAAATTAAATGAAATTAAGTAATATAATAATATAAATAAAACATAAATTTAACAGGCATTTAAGCTAACTACTACTTAAATGATCAGAATAATCAGAAATAAAAAACACTGCTGGAGGTAACGAAATCGTTGACGATTTTTTCGGCTATTAACTCGTACGATCTCTAAACTTTATTTAAATACAAAATAGATAGGTTTAAAAAATGCTTTTGGAGTTTTTTTTGACAATCCAATAAAAAATTATTTATATAAAAAAGTATTTCCCTTATATTCTATAAGCCGTTAGGTCCAGGTTGGATCCCTTAGTTTTTATAAAAATCAAATAACTAATCACACTAGATTAATTTTAATACAATTATTCTAATTGGTAAATAAATCATATCAGATATAAATTCCCAACTGGGCGAAAAATGCCCGTACCAGGATTCGAACCAGGGGCCTCTCGGCTGAAGCCAACAATGCTCTACCATCTGAGCTATCCCGGACGAATCTGGTGGAACTTTTTCACCCAGCTAATCTTATTGATTATGGTAGAGCATTTGGCGGCTTCAGCCGTGAGATCCCTGGTTCGAATCCTGGCCAGGACATTTTTCGCCCAGTTGGAAATTTACATCTGATATGATTTATTTACCAAATGGAATAATTCTGTTGAAATTAATCTCGTGTAATTACGTATTCAGCAATATCTGGAGATCCATTACCTGCGATTTATTCTGTTGAGCTGAACCAGATTTTAGACGAGATGCTATAAAGAATAAGGTTAGCTGGTTGAAAACGTTCAACCAGATTCGTCCGTGATAGCAATAATGTTAGAGCATTGGCGGCTTCAGAGATCCCTGGCTCAAATCCTGGTCCGGACATTTTGGAAATTTACATCTGATATAACAAATAACTAATGCCGAAAGAGAAACATAATAGTAAATTATCTTTAAATAAATTACAAGTATCCTAATCCACGGTCAAAGTTCAGTTAGTTTTTAGCATTTCAAACCGATAAAAGTCCCGATAAAAGTATTAGAAATCACCAGATTTAAAAGAATATATTTTTACGGCTAAAATAAATGCATTGGTAAGAACAAACAGCTATTACCCAAGTCTTTACACACATCTGTGGAATTCCATTAGTTTATGGAATTGAAATTTCAATACAGATAAATTTGTACACTATAAAAATGCAATAAGACAAGGAGTGTTTACTTTTTTTTTTTAAACAACTCTTGTTTTAATGGAAAAGAGCCATTAGTGGTTTTGTTTTATTTTCATTCAACATTAAATTTGGGAAAATCAATTCAAGTAAAGTGATTTTCTCTTTTCTTCTTATTAACGAATTTACATACTACAAAATTTCAAAGTATTAAGTTAATGTTGTTGAAAAAGAAAAAAAAAAGAATTACATAACACAAAAAATGAGCGAAGAGTAATTTTTTGTGAATATGAGTAAACGTATAAGTATTAATTTAACATCATTTTTCTGTCAAAATAGTTATTAATAAAATATGAAAAATGGTTGAAATAAGGAATTGTCTTAACATATTTTAATGTTCTAACACTTTTTCGATATAAATTCATTTAGTAAATTTGGGCAATATAGTTCATGTTAAATGACTTTCTCTTTTCTTCATATATGACGCAATTACATATTAGTATATGTAGTAACATATTACAAATTTTCGAAATTTTAGATCTACAACAATAAAGATCTTTTCCATGAGAATTGAACGATCGATTTACTTGGAGTTTACTATAAACTAAAATAAGTGAAAAAATGTATAAATTTTGCAACTTTGTGACATATATAGATTTGGAACTAATATGAAATATATATTTACATAATCTAATATTTATTTCTCATATTGCGAAAATTGTTTTAGCTTTAAAGAATTTTATAGTAACATCTCTCTATTCTAAAAAAAAGTAACTTACGCTGTCACCGCCACCGCCGGTTTTGAATTTTTTTGTGACTGGAGGTCTTTCCCCGGTAATATTAAGAAAAATATTGCATACAAAAATATGGAAATCGGCGGTATTATAGAAAAATGTTTGATAAACACGCTGATGTAGACAGTTTTCAAATCGAAGATTTTAAGAGATATTTAATGTTAAATTTGGACAAAGTCGTTCCATTAAAAAAGTTTTATAGGAGCAAAAACTATACATCGGAATTGAATAATTTTTAGATCATTTTATACGTTATAATTTCCCGGTGTGCAGAATACATTTATTTTTTTAATTTGACTCATTTTTTAGCTTTTATTTCTATTTTAAATTCAAATTTTCAGCATTTCGAGAGATATTTTTTACTTATTTTAGAAAATTGTACTAATTTAACCTGTTACAAACTGCATAAACAGCGCAAACAATAATGTTTGCTTCAAATTAAAAATTTATTTACACGTGACTATTATAAACAGAAAAAAAACTTTCAAATTAGAATTAAATAATTACGCATAAAAAGTAGGAACTTATTGAAAATTATTTCATAAAAACTATATTTACACGTGAATTTTAACAGAGAAAGGATATTGTTAAATAATAAATTCATTAACATGCGTTAGAAGTCATAAATAGGAGAAATTGCGCCACATTTACGTCATATTACACTTATTACGTAAAATGAACAAAAAATAATATTGCAAAACAGTTTAAATTTAAAAATTGCGCGAGACATTTATTTGATATTTCGAGATGAACTTTTCAATTATTTTGTTGGGACAGCGCATATAATATTTCATTTCTAACAAAAGTATTTTCACGTGAATATTAAAAAGAGAAATAAAAGTTTGGTGAAAATTGCGTGAGATTAACAACGATACATTTAAAATGTCTTTCATTTATTTATTTATTTATTAAACAACAAGCATACGACTTGTGTGCTTGACATGACAACCCGATTAAAATGTCTTATTTAAAAGAACTGTCTTTTCACTATGTTAAAAAATACCGGAGACAAAGACTCTGTTTACTTAATTCATTTTATATTAGCTTATTTTGAAATGTTTAACTGGTTTTATTTAATCAAAGAGGAAAACAGCCATAGTATCCTTTAACAGCAGCTGATTTTTCCTTAAAATTCCCTAATCAAAGAGAAATGAATAGAACCCATTTATAGGGAGATCGCCACTGTTTTTTAAATTATAATTCAATCTTTCAAAATCTTTTTAAAGCCGATCAAATTAGCGTGCTTTTAGAAACTGCGGTGTCTGAACGGGGGTTGGCGAGCGTAGCTCGTAGAGGGCAGAGTCCCCTTGTTATGTAAAAATATATATTGTTCACACCCCCCCCCCTAAAAAATAACTAAAATAAAATAAAATAAATAAAAATAAATAACAGTTGAAATTTGAATGGAAATATAAAATATTTATCAGCAAATTTTTAACATTTATCATTTGCGATATGTTTCAAAAATGAATTTGAACATTTCATGTGATGAAATTCGAATGACATTTTTTTATTGTTATTTTATTTCTACCGAACTTCACCATCATGTGACTTATAGGTAAACTATCAGAAATATAGTATAAAAATGGTTATGCATTAGGGTGGAACTAAAAAACGCAGTTTCGAATTTTATATTCTAATAGTGATTATTTTTTTTTCCTTTTTAACTCCATAAAAAGGAAATATTCTTCTTTTAATTTTAAAATGATATTTTCCGGTTCCTCAAAGCGCCTGATTTTCCATAAAAAACGAAAAAAAGCCAATAATAGCATGAAAAGTTTTTTAAGCTTATTGTTAAATTTATATTTTTCAAAATTAAATTAATTAAGTGTTAATATCCTGTAATAAAGAGAATAATTTAGTTTGAGAGCCTTACAAAAAGTTAGCCCCACTTTATTTGACTTTTGTAGAAGCCAGCGTCGTGGGCGTCAGCTTTCATTGTCTCTGATTTATTTGGCTGCGACACATAACAAGTTAGTCCGATTTAACGGGTGTTAACAGTTTCTTTAATTATTTTTCGATAAACATCCGGTGTCAAAAGTGACAAAGTCTGTTAACGTACTTAAATCTAGATAATTGTTGAAGTGTTCTGTATTTCGTGAACCAAAACAATTAACATTAGACTGTCATCTTTGATGAACATATGAAAAAGTTATGAAACATTATTTTTGGGTTCAATTTAACTTAAAATCTGACAGCTGGAATCTGGTACACACTATTTCTAAAATATCTAAAGCTGTTGATGATACAATTAAAAGTGTATTGCTGAGACCTTCAATTCCAACGGTTTCTGATACACAAATCATAAAAAATGATTAGAAACTAGTGCGAGAAATGTCAAAATTTGAAGTAAAATATTAAGATTAGAAAGAATAATCCCACATCCAATATAAAATTGCAAAATGTTAGGTAATCCTGTAAAAAAACATTTCTTTGTGTAAAAGCACTAAATATTATCGTGTATCAGAACAAGAACGTCACTTTCTCAAAGACCCAAGAGAGATGGGTTGATGACAATAGTATCAATAGATATAAAAACTACAAAAAATGTGTAGCAAGACTGGAAATGGAAATATCAAGGAAAAATGTTATTTTAAAACAAAAAAATAATGTTTTGATTGAATGATCGTCAAGTGTAAAAAACAGTTCGGAAGGAAATAGTTCAATCGGTTGTTTTTCTAAACCTGAATTTGATAATCAACACGGTGAAAGAACCGGAGTATTAGAGAGAACTGCAAATATTATTGCAAATGGCACCTTAGAAGATATTGGTATTTCTGATGATAATAAAGAAAAGGTAACTGAAAGAAGGACTTGAAGACGACAAAGAGAAAAGAAAAGGAAGAATTTGAAAGAACAGGAAAGACGAAATGAGTTAATTTTAGAAGGTTAGTATTTTTATGGCAGAAAGGATAACGCTATGATAACTGAAGCAGAGGGAAAAAAGTATAAAGAATCATTAAAGACGAACATCTGGTCTCAGTTCAAAAACCAGGATAAAAATATATTGGTCATATTTCATTGACATCTTTCTCTTATATTAATATAGCCACTGCAATTTTGGTGTATTTTCAAAATAATAACACAGACATTTCAAGTTTGATAGTTATTATAGGTGAAACAGAAACGCCTTTAATGCAGGATGCAAATCTGGAGTTGTTAAAACATCGGAAGCAATACCCGAAAAACTTTATAATGGATAATTTGATTATTACATGCAAATGAACTTTTTTCTTAGATACTTATTTCAACATCTTGCTGAAAAACTACGGGTACAAAAGGATTTTCTGGACCAGTAGGAAAGCGACTTGAAAAAATGTGAACATATTGAAATTATAGACTATAAAAACATTGATCCTATCTTGACGGTCTGATCGGATGAAGAACTTAAAAAAAGTACAAACAGGGGATACACCTGAATTTTAGATTTTCCTTGTCATACAAAAACAGTGGAAACGTGTGTCAAAATTGTCCCGCGAGCTGCGTCAACCGTCTTTAAATATTAAGCAAAAGACGGCTTAATCTTGGGAAAGTTGAATTCCCACAATGTAATGACAAAGTTTGCCTAAAAAGACAGTAGGTTGAATATCCAATTTAATTAATTCATAACAAAGGGAGGTAAGGAAGGTGGAAGTCGATATTTAACCACCTCCTCCTGGTGACTTCTGGATAGTATTTGCTAAATAAAAGTAGATATGAGCTAACAGTTATGTTGTTTACTTTCAGTTACTTTATACTGAAATTTCAAAACTTTGACCTCCTTGAGGAACCGGAAAACAACTTAATTTAAAAAAACCTTTTCAGCCAAAAGTTTAGACATCCAAAAAGGAAAAAAGATTTCACTATTACACATTAAAATAAAAAAGTTTTTTTTACCTATACTTAAGTTCCACTCTATTATGCATGCAATTTGTTTACTACTTTTGTCGCCAAAGAATGCGATTCTAAGCTAAAAATGCAGAAGCGTCACATCAATCCAAGGGCTGTCTGTTCTAAATAATGTTTTTTTTTTTTTTTTTTTTTTTTTTTTTAAGTCTACGATAGAATTCTTGAGTAACTTTTTATATTCAAACGTAAATTACACAAATATAAGTTAAAATTATAATTATGGAGTCAAACATTCTAAATTTTGGTGCAAATCTTTTTAAACACACACATATGGTAAAATTGTTTAATTTCAGACATTTAAAATATTTCCCTTATTGTTTACTGTAGAAACATGAAGAATAGTTTTTCCCTAAGCACGGATTCTTATAGAATCGAACTCAGATCAACGAATATTATGCATTCTATTATTTTTTTAAACATTTTAAATATATTGCCAATATCACTTATAGGAACATTCATTGCTTCAAAAGTTAGAAGTAAAGTTTACGCTTAAGACGTTTAATGAAATTAGGCGTTACCACTATAAAAAAAGCCAACATTTTAAAATGCAAAAAATGCTTGCTGAATTGAATTTTCGATATCCTTTATAATTCGATATTTCTTTTTCTTTTGTATTCTGCAAAATTCCCATTCTTTTAAGAAGTTTTTGTTTTGACTAATTTTACATAAACCGGTCACCCGGCACTTAGTGTATTTACTAAATTGTTGAACAATTCCTTTATGTTTCAAGATCATTCAGGAAGGTGAATTTATTTTCAGAAAATTAGGCAGATTTCTAATTAGAAATTTCTAAAATTATTCTTTTTCATTATGAAGCAAACAATATAAAGAAGATTTGCTATTAAATATTTTTCATCTCCAGTTATTTTACTATCTCCAAAACAGCAATATTTTCATGTAGGAGAATAGAACTATGTAATGCAATAGCGGCAAATGAAACACTATTTGTTGATTTATCAATTCAGTCTAGATAAAAAAAATAGTAGATGAAATTCTGATTAGATAAAATTTCGATCATTCTAAAGCAAAATCTGCTGACGTACATCCTAGCAGCTAAACGTAATAACTAATTAACAATTACTATATTCATTATAGGAGTTACTTAGGCAATAGACAAGAATAATTTCATTATGAATATAAAGGTAATTACAAGCTTATTTGTTTGTCCATATTTTATGCTCATTTGAAAAAGGCAATAAAAATCGTGCATAACTAACATTATTTATCCTTCTCAGTTTCATTTAATGTGTTAAGTTTTTTTGGTGAAATATGTATAATTGAGTCAACAGCAATTTGACATTATTTAATGGAAAGTAGCTAGGCGGATAATTAACTTCGTTTTGTAACTGAATTTCGGAATTATCTATCAATATCGTTGCAAGCACTTGTAATGTTTGACCGTGAACCTTCATTATGCAGACGATTATAGAAGATTAGAAATATTTAATTGAATATAAGCTAAAAGTTCATTTTTCTACAAGATTAAGCCATCGAGTTTACTCCTGCATTAACGGTTACAACTGATCTAAAAAATGAAAACACAATAAAAATTATCTCATTTTAATTTTCTTTGAACAATTTGGTTTTAAAAACTCACAGTTTTATCATTAACTTTTCTTTTAAATATGAAAACATATTAAAATTAATATTAAAATACATTAAATATTAAACATTCTTTGTCTGTAAATAATTTATTACATTTCTAACTGTATTTACTCTTCTGGAATCCAAAGATGGAAAACAGCAGTAGACCTACCAGAAGAGGACGTTTATTACGAAATATAACGTAAGATACAGTGAAATTGTATTTAATCTACCAGAACCACATATAGTGCTAGCTGTGAGGCCCAGAGTTCAAGAAATAACAAACGAAAACTAATTAATCACAAATTTCGATTCAGTTGAAAATTTTACGGAAATCGTGTTATACTATTAAATTTTTAGATTGCTTTTGTTTAATTTACTGCTTTTGTTTCATAATTTTAAGAACAGCATGGTCCACTGTTTTATAACCTAGAGAACACTCTCTTTACTATTCCCCGATATGCTATTTCTTTCCGCGAGCAATTAAAGAGTCGTCTCAAAGAAAAAAAAACATTTCGTTGCATATTCCAGCCGTAAAAATAAGCAGACATATCATTGTATTGTTAAATACTCTAATGCAATTTTTTTAACTTCTAAGCATTGCATATTTTCAATTTTTATGCCGTCGTTCTGGGAAAAAAAGTACTTTAAAATATAATTTGTGTGAAAACTGCATCTCAATTTATTTTTGAAATATTAATTTTTTTTGTAATTTTTAGGTCAATTTGTTTAACATTGGCAACTCAAGAAATCCATTTTTTGCAGAATGTAAAGGAAAATTGTTTTAAAATAATAATTATATCTTTTTCTTGCCATTTTCCTATAACAACTGAACAAAATTTAATTGAAATGCGTGTAATTTTGGAAAATATATATATACATATAAATGAATGATTTCTGATAAAACATGGAGCTATTATAAACTATATTTAATTTTAAGTATGTATATTAATATTTCGAACAAACGAAGGCATATGAATGATTAGATAGCCGATTTTTTGTCGTGTTTCTTGAATGACGACATCTCTCTTTTTGCATTTGTAGATTATTTAGCAATAGTGACGTCTTATGCATACTTTACTGTAGATGTTGTTTAAGATTAGATCATAAATGAGGAATTCGTCCTCCGTATGTGAATGACGTCATTTTATATAAAATAAAGATTTGTGTTTTATGTCTTAAAATTTAAATATATTTTGTACTATCTATATATTTATATGCATATATAATATATATATATATATATTATTTCATCGACACTAAATTCTGAAAAAGCAGAATTCCTATTTTCTAGTCGTTATCATTAATTTTAATTCAAAATTTCTAATACCATCTTGAGACTAATTTAAATTCTCACCTGCCACATTAAAGGCGTAAGGAAGACTCTTCATAATTGAATAATGTATAATTTTTAATGTAATTAGTTAGAATATTTTGTGCGTTTCTCGAGAAATAAACTTGAAATATCGTCTCATAAATTTTCCCTACTTAGAAATCTGTAAATTTAATCAGAACATAACTTTGTGTCAAAAGTTATATATAGAGCTTCGGAATTATCTTTGCTTTAAGTAAATTAAAAATATGATATTATCTCATAAGGTATAAGCCGCTAAAGAAACTGTCAGCTTTCTTCAATGAATTACTGCGGAAGTAAAATTTATAGTTTATATTTCTGAAATTTCTCAAAAATTCGTAACGAAATGTTTTAAAATAAGGTTTAAATGTCAAATGGTAAAATAACATATATAATATAAATGACGTCAAGTCTAATAAAGTATCTTTTAAAATACCCAAATGTGTGCCATCTCCAACATCTTTTCTTAATTTTTAAGCATCGTTAAAGAAATTGTATTATAAAAATATACAAAATATTGTACCACAACAGATAATAACGATATATGTGTATTTTTCTAGTTTATTTCAACCATAAAAACTGTATACCAGAAGAAATGGTAGCAGTAGTTTTTTTTTTTTTTCGCTATTTCTTTTTTTTATATTTACAATATTGATTTTAGTTTTTTCTGAAACGTCGCTATTTTTTGATGTAATAAAAATTTAAATGATAATGATAATAATATCTTGTGTTACTTACGTATTCATAACTAAAACTTTAAATGAGCGACATATACAAAAGCATGGCATGGTAAACATATCACATTTTTTAAAACATTTTTAAAAATATATGAATTCATAAATAATCACTATATATTTAACTCGTTAAATTACCTACGTACAATAAATAATTCATTAATATTAAAATGTTTCTAATATCATATAATAAATAATTTTTTTAATTATTAATATTACCTTAGAAAGAATATAATGACAAAAAATCCCTGCGTGCTCGGCCTACAGGCGCAGGTAGGTTTCGAAGTTAAAAGTTAATTTTTTAGTTTAAATAACAAAATAACAAATAAATTAGTACAACATTAATAAAAATGCAAATAAAACGCCGAAATGAAAATCACTTAAAGACGTAAACACGTGCAATTTGCTTAAAGTCAAGTGAATGTGACATTTACAATCAACCATTATTGGCATTTAATCTTATAGTTTAACGATAGATTTTTGGTCGACGGGATAACCAAGTATCAGTTTTTGTTGCGCAAAAATTTCTCAGTTTGTAGATTTTTTGTAAGCAAGTATACCCTATTGGGTTACAATGGAAGTCTATGGGAATTTGGCGAAATATTAGAGATATCTACAAGTTGGCGTCACTTTCGGCGACTAATTTTGGTCGCCAAATTTGGCAATATCTCGCCAATTTGGCGACAATTTTGGCGGTATTTGACGTCGGAACAGGCCATATATATATATATATTTTTTGTTTGTTTGTTTGTTTTTTTTGTTTTTTTTCACTTAGAAATCCTGCAATAGAAAAGTAATTGTTGTGGTAAGAATTTTATTGTTTTATTTTTATTTTTTTTTTTTTACAACTGCCATAACGAAAATTTTAATTTTCCTGTCATTTTTCTGTAAGATGTGGTGTTATCAGAATCATGTTAAGGCGATATTCAAAAATTTTACCCTTCCTCATTTCTACTGCCTTGGGCCGATTTTCCTCATTTGCATTTCCCGCCGAGATATTTGCCATCTCAATGTGTTTGGCGAGTTTGAAAACTATACGTGCATAATTGCGACTTTTATCATGCGGACAAAATTTAGTATATACATACGCACACACGCACACACACACACACACACACACACACACACACATATATATATATATATATATATATTACAAAATTTAAATTTTTGCGCCAAATTTAAAGTATTTTATGTAAATTTTCCTTTTTCAGTAATATTCCGTATATTATACCGGCTTATTAAATTAAAACCCAAGTCTATTAATCTCTAAGATCTTAATTCATATTTATTCCAAATTGCGTAAATCTAAAAATGGCTCGATTATTTATATTTTTTTAATAAAACTTTTATTATTTAAATTCCTATTAAATTCCGCTATTAAATCCCGGTATATCATATTCCCCTTAAATCTTTATTTAACTGCTAAAATATTATTCTGTCTTAAAGAAAAAACCTACTTATTTCAATTTATTCTTTTATTTAAAATATCCAGGTGTAATTAAAATATTTCAAAGATTAAAACTTCGCAGACATAAATTCATTTCTTTTATCGTCTGAAGAGGGAAAAGGGGGTTATTTTTGCATAATCTCGACTACAGATTTTAACATTTGTTTATGCTTTAGATAGCTGGTGCGAGGATATAAGAATTTTCTAGAACAATCTTTTCAGCAGAGTATAAATACGAATGGCGGGAACCAGAGAGAAGGATATAGCATATAGTAGATGGGCTGTGAGCTTAGAAGCTTTTTAGTTTTTAACATGTAGAAGTGAACGTAGTGGATTGCAGTCGTAGCAGACTGGATATTCAAGGTGACTGCTCGATGGAGGCAGTAAAATGGTGGATGAATACTGTTTATTATGTGTGTAGAATGAGGAAGCAACGGTATCGTAATGGGTGATAGATGTTAGATGTTAACGGATTAAAGACTAGAACGCAGTCAAGAGATGGGGTGTTTTTAAACTAATTGTGACAGGAAGAATAGACTTTATTCTTTTTACCATGGCAGGAGTGAGCATCTTCCCTAGATTTAATCGAGAGTGTGGAAATAAAGTGAATAATGTTCCAAGCGACTGCCTTATGTTAATTCTTCATTTTTCTTTATTATTTTAAACCCAGTCGGCTGCCACCTGTGTTGTGTAGGAATGGAAACCCTCATTTTTTTTCGACAATACCAACTACTTGCCGTCAAAATGTCACAGAGAAAAGAAAAGTCGACAGGATTTAGAAGTGACGGCAATAAAAACGAGTGTGTCTCCAAAATTACAAATGTGTAGTTGTACTGGTACACGATAGCTTGTGATAGTTACTAAAGATCAGTGCCGGAAAGTTAAAAATTTACATCGCTAATGTGAATAGCAAAGTATAGTGCTGGTGATTGTGAGACAAGTTTTCTGGAGTGAGTTCTTTTCAAAATATTTTTACACTTCTTATGTAATTATTTTTGTTATTGTTTGTTATTTATTGAGATTTATTTATTATTAAGTATGAGAATTATTTATTTATGAGATTTATTTATTATTTATTTATGAGGTTTATTTATTATTTCGTGAAGAGTATTTATTTATTTATTTATTTATTTATTTATTTATTGTAAAGTTTATTATGAAGTCATGCGAATTATTTATTTATTTATTATTAAAGTCTGAAAGAGTACTTAATCTATTATGAAAAATAGAACTCTATTGGTTTAAATGTTGTTAAGGTCAGGTTGTATTAAAGAGAATAGAAGTGCTTCTTTTATTTTAATGAATACTGATATAATGGCTGAACCAAAATTAGTCAATTTTGATCCTAGTACTGGAATGGAAATCCAGGCTTGGTTAAATTATTATGATGATATGAGTACTAGGGAAAATAAAGATTTAGAGTGGAAATTTAAATCTATTCCACAGTATTTAAAGGGTGAAGCACTAAAATTCTATATCAATGACTGTGTTAATTGTACTAGTTATGAACAGATTTCAAAAATCTTGATAGAAGAATTCATTGAACTAAATGTTCCAAATTTGTCTGATTTCTCAACTCTAAAATTAGATAAATTAGATAATTTAGAAAATTATTTTCACAAAAAAGTAGGAATTGGGAGGAAACTCCATCTTTGTGAGACTCTTCTAATACAAGGGTTGACAGATGGATTAAAACCAGAGTATAGAAATAATATTAATGTAAACCCTCCAAATAGTACCACTGAATGTTACCGGCTTGTTAAGCAATTTGTTGAAGTTTCCACTCCACAAATTTCAAGCCAAACAATAAATCAACAACCAGTTAGACAAAATTTTCAACAATTTCAACCACCTAGGCCTTGGACTCAACCAAGTAGACCTAATTTTCAGCCAAATAGGCCCAATAATGCACCTAGGAATTGGATTCCGCAAAGACAGTATCAAAATCAGAGGTCTAGAAATTTTCAAAATAATTACTTTCAGAAACCATATCCTTCTAGACCATGTAGAATATGTACAAATAAAGGTGTAAATAATGCATATCATTGGGAACAAGAGTGTTTATTTAGAAATGATGCAACACCCTCTGATACTCTTCCTAGTAATTCACTTCCTACTATTCCTAATATTTGACAACTAATTGTGTATGGATGTACCAATAGTTATAATTTACCATGTATAGTGGACACTGGATCCACTACGGCAATATTACCCCTCAAATTTGTTAAAGAAATAAATGCTAAAATTGAAACTATACCTACAGTTATTATTGGTCAGGCAAAAGGGGTGTTAAAAATAAATCAAAAATGTAAAATTTCTCTAAAAGTGGGTAAAATTACCAAATGTGTTTACTTTTTAGTGTGTAATAGTAATTTGGAGTATGCTATTTTGGGTTTAAGGAAATGGTCTAAATTTAATTTAACTATAGATTGTAGAAATTGTACTGTAAAACAAGGAAGGAAAATTATAAATAAGAGTATATCCATACATAATGAGAAATCTCTTCATTTTCATACTGTAGATATGAATAAAGTACAACAAGAGAATGATTTAGTAACAGTTGATTATGATGAGAATTTGAATTTATATAATGATGAAAATGTAATAACAGCTAATGAGAGTATTGAAACTTTGAATTTATGTAAGAATGGTAACGAATTACCATCTAGTTGTGAAAATTATATGACTACTCAGGACTTTTTTGAGAATGATAGAAATGATTGTCATGTGCAACCGGATTATGGAAAGTTCGTAATTCCCCAAAATGTTTTCGCAATATTTTTAATTCTAATTCTTTAAATTTTTTATTTTTCTTTCATCAATAGTTTTCAACATTACCAGGTATGACCTTGGGGCGCCACGAGGATATTACTTGTGTTTGGAAGTTTTTGGGATTAGGTAGACACTCTATGCAGGCATAGGATGTGTATTTGATTTTGGGAATTTTCAGATTGATGTTGAAAAATAAAAATAAATATTTTAATTCTATATCAAGTTTATAGCAAAATAAACTATATTTATTTTATTCCATTGTCTTAACCACTTGTTTACAAAAATAGTAAGAATTGATAATATTATTATAATTGTATAAACATAGAAAATTGATAATTGTGATGAGATTTTGTAGTGATTGTGTAGCAATAAAAAATTAAGTACATAAACAAATTATTTTTTATTCCTATTTATTTTCTTTATTTTACCATTTTAAGTTTATCAAATGCAGGTCTATTCATCAAGAGTATCAGAGAGATAAATTATTGTAAAGAAATACTGGTTGAGAGTCCACTTTCTAAATATTTAGAGTTAAATTTATTTGGACTTTGGAATTATTATTATTATTATTTTTTAATGTTTCGGCTGGCAAAAATACTTTCTTATATAAGTAAGAAATAAGAAAATTATTTAATTGCTATGTATTATTTTTATCCTCAACCATTATTTCCCGTGTCAATAAGTAAACAATCTGTGATATTTTCTTAGAATATAATATTGTTATTAAGTATTATTATTGCTATTATTCAAGTATACTGTTGAGAATTTTATTATTATGATTATGAATTAAAAGTATTATATTATTTATTAAAGAAAAAGAGAACATAACTTATAAGTAAAAAGTTATGATATTTACTAAAGTAAGAAGAAGTTGAGAAGTTGTAAAAGATGGTGAGTCCCAATTAGAATGGGAAAAGGAGCTCAAAAAAGTAGTTGATAAACAAACCTTAAAAGGTAGTTGAATAACTACTAGGAATTTGTTTATTAAAATAAAACTACTATTGTGATGACAAATAGTATTTAAACATAATGTAAAGAGTTTAACAGGCAGATTAGTCAAACAAATTTAGTAAAAAATATTTATTGCAACTGAACTTTTTACTTAAGCACTGTATCACTATTTTTGCTAAAGGACTTTTATGACCTACGAACTGATTAAGCCAATGGGACTTAAAATTCTACTTGAAGTAAATAAAGTGTTAAACATTACTTGATTGGAAATATGCCATTATTTGTATTCTTTTACAGGGGAAATGCTCTCAGCTAAATTTAAATGCTCTTAGTATTTTTTTTTTTCTTGCATTGCTAAATTTTACTTTTCCATCTCTTCGCTGACGTCTCTAAAATTTTCAATATTCAAAAATCAACTTCCAAATTTATTACAAGTCTGTTGTCTGAAATTGTAGTTAATTAACCACGAATTTCATACAAAGTCTTTGGGGAGGGGGGATAATATTACAAAATCTAAATTTTTGCGCCAAATTTAAAGTATTTTATGTAAATTTTCCCTTTTCAGTAATATTCCGTATATTATACCGGCTTATTAAATTAAAACCCAAGTCTATTAATCTCTAAGATCTTAATTCATATTTATTCCAAATTGCGTAAATCTAAAAATGGCTCGATTATTTATATTTTTTTAATAAAACTTTTATTATTTAAATTCCTATTAAATTCCGCTATTAAATATGTAAGAGAAATGGAAATACTCTAAATTTCCATAAGATAAAAGAATTTATTGTTATTTATTACTATAGTTTTATTATTTCTTATTATTTATTTCTTATTGTATTTATACTTATTCTTTATTTATTATTGTGTTTATATTTTCCTATACACTTACAAATGGTAAGTGATGTTGTAACCATTATTTGTATTCTTTTACAGGGGAAATGCTCTCAGCTAAATTTAAATGCTCTTAGTATTTTTTTTTCTTGCATTGCTAAATTTTACTTTTCCATCTCTTCGCTGACGTCTCTAAAATTTTCAATATTCAAAAATCAACTTCCAAATTTATTACAAGTCTGTTGTCTGAAATTGTAGTTAATTAACCACGAATTTCATACAAAGTCTTTGGGGAGGGGGGATAATATTACAAAATCTAAATTTTTGCGCCAAATTTAAAGTATTTTATGTAAATTTTCCCTTTTCAGTAATATTCCGTATATTATACCGGCTTATTAAATTAAAACCCAAGTCTATTAATCTCTAAGATCTTAATTCATATTTATTCCAAATTGCGTAAATCTAAAAATGGCTCGATTATTTATATTTTTTTAATAAAACTTTTATTATTTAAATTCCTATTAAATTCCGCTATTAAATCCCGGTATATCATATTCCCCTTAAATCTTTATTTAACTGCTAAAATATTATTCTGTCTTAAAGAAAAAACCTACTTATTTCAATTTATTCTTTTATTTAAAATATCCAGGTGTAATTAAAATATTTCAAAGTAAAACTTCGCAGACACAAATTCATTTCTTTTATCGTCTGAAGAGGGAAAAAGGGGTTATTTTTGCATAATCTCGACTACAGATTTTAACATTTGTTTATGCTTTAGATAGCTGGTGCGAGGATATAAGAATTTTCTAGAACAATCTTTTCAGCAGAGTATAAATACGAATGGCGGGAACCAGAGAGAAGGATATAGCATATAGTAGATGGGCTGTGAGCTTAGAAGCTTTTTAGTTTTTAGCATGTAGAAGTGAACGTAGTGGATTGCAGTCGTAGCAGACTGGATATTCAAGGTGACTGCTCGATGGAGGCAGTAAAATGGTGGATGAATACTGTTTATTATGTGTGTAGAATGAGGAAGCAACGGTATCGTAATGGGTGATAGATGTTAGATGTTAACGGATTAAAGACTAGAACGCAGTCAAGAGATGGAGTGTTTTTAAACTAATTGTGACAGGAAGAATAGACTTTATTCTTTTTACCATGGCAGGAGTGAGCATCTTCCCTAGATTTAATCGAGAGTGTGGAAATAAAGTGAATAATGTTCCAAGCGACTGCCTTATGTTAATTCTTCATTTTTCTTTATTATTTTAAACCCAGTCGGCTGCCACCTGTGTTGTGTAGGAATGGAAACCCTCATTTTTTTTTCGACAATACCAACTACTTGCCGTCAAAATGTCACATATATATATATATATATATATATATATAGATAGATAGATATATATTATATAAACTATTTAGGTGGGGGTGGTTTTGGGTTCCTGTGATCATATAATGAAAAGTTATGAAGGAATTTTTCAAAAGTCGCACCATGGTATCGACTGCAATAGGTAGTATTTCTTACAAAATCTATCTAAAAGAACGTCCAATACGAATGACCTCATGCACTCTACAAAAATTATTGATGAATAATACATAATATATATAAAAAACACCTGCTGCCATTACACTAATCACAGAACACTCAAATTGCACGTTGTAACTCATAGCAGTGATACCTACTTACAGAAACTAAATGTTGTTATGTATTTTATGAGTGTCGTTTAACCCCTTGAATGGCGGTGGGAATATTGTATCCCATTTAATGTTTATTCCAAAATGCCACATTCAAACCGAAATATTGAGTTAGAATTTTTCTTTTGTGATATTTACGTGAAGAACAGTTTTTATTTATTTCAATAAAATTTATTTTAAATCCTGGTGTGAATCAATCATTTCACCATTTTAGTAACAGAAATTCTTTGCCCCTGAAAGGGTTAAACAGATTAAATCCGGGTACTTTTTACAAGAAAAATTACAATTGGATTTGGTTTATATTTTTCTAAAAAGTTCTAAAAATGTTTCTAAAAATTGATACATTTAAATAGTTTTTAAATTTTGCATGTGAATTTATATAGTATTTATGCTACGTAAAATATATTGTGTTGAATTTTAATTAATAGTCTGAAAAACTATCCCACATCTCTAGTAAACATGGAGTAATACTTTTGATGCTGTTATGTATTATTTATTTATTTTCAATACACACATATATATATATATAACCATTAATTAAACATTACCGACCATCATATATATATATATATATATATATATATATAAATTTTTCTGTCGTGTTTTGATGATTATTTTAAACCTATATAAAACTTAAAAACATGATAAAACTTAAATGAAACATTTATTTTAAAAAATATAAATGAATAAAAAACATTTATTAAACAATCTTTGACTCGTGTTCAATAAAATAATGATTTGAATGATGAATTAGATCAAGCAGTGCGAAAAATAGCACCATTTAGTCCTTTTAGCACCAAAATATATGACTTCGACGTTTTATTTCCCTTGAAGTGATAATGACATTTTTGATTGCCAACAATGCAAACACATCTGTGTAAATCAAAAATTCGTTTCTTAAGCATACAGATAGAAATACACGGTGTTTCAAAATTATATGTCAGAAATGTAAAGGCATATGGGGGGGAACATAGTAAGTAGATTTTGTATAGGGATGTGGGTTCGGAAATGTAGCGTTGATGCAGTAGTGGACGTTGTTGAGTTCGACGGATGAAAGCACTTCCCTTACTTTAATCGTCATTCCTCGCACGGATTTGGACAACATGCATCGTTACACCAATGCGGATCTTACAGACATGCATTTCATGTATATGGCTGCGAAAACAAATGGCTCACATTCAACGCACGTCACACAGTTCTCGAGCTTTTCAAAGGACATTCCTCTACTGTGCATAATATTGCTTTTTCCAGCGCAGGAATTATGCGATATGTTCCAGTGCCTGTATCACACCAGGAAGCATAAAATGAATCGCTCGCTCTCAACTCCTGATGAAGACACCCAAATGTTCGGCGATCCGACAGATTCCTACTTGGAAATCGTTCCATCTACGTGCTTTGAATGGCCACTTCATTTTCTTGCGCAGCCTCATAAATGACATGCATATCGGCAAGCTCCGCATAGGTGTAACGACGCATGTTGCTCGAAATCTGTGCGGAGAATGACGATTCAAGCCAGTGAATTGCTTTTATCCACTGAAATTGACAGCGTCCTCCACCGCCTGTACGCTGCATTTACGTACCACATTCCTATACGAAATGTGCTTACTGAAGTCCCGTCTACCTGCCATTAAATTTATGACACATAATTTTTAAACACCCATTAGATTCAAAATATCCTAAATTTAGTATAAACTACCCATTTATTAATGTAATATTGCTTTCATGTCATGCATAATACCTAAATGGTAGATACATCTAAGTATAATATAATAAAATGTTATATATCGCAAGTTCAATGGAATTATCACCGGGCATCGCATGCTTTTTCTCGTTTATATCGAAAACTTGATAGGAATTTGAGGTATTTTATAATCTGAGGTACTACAGTCTGCGCGTAAATTCTAATTAATTATTAACAGCCTTGTTGCATGTGTTCTACTCGTACAATTACATCAACAATCACAAAAATACTTCTAAATGGTTATCATATGCATCGATAATTAACAACTGTTTATTCTGTATCGATAAACAGTTAAATATTAAAATAATAAGTGTAACCTATTATCAATAGATTGTGTATAAGATTTCATATGTTTTTTTTTTTTTTTCTTTGTTTGTTTGTTTGTTTATTGTGGTTGAGTACGCTTTTGCTTATCTATAATAATACGGAAAGAAATTTGTGTGTGTACGAGTCTGTCGTCTGTGTTCTGAACAGACCGCTGCACGCAGAGCTACAAAATTTGGTATGAGGATACACCTACGTATGAATTTTTGCTTCTTGAAGCTTGATATTGGATTTTTTTTTTATTAAATATTCTTTAATTTAATTTTTAATGCAATTTTTGGCGCTTTCCCACGTTTCGAGGGGATTTTTCTACATTAATAAAAATCATCGGGTTTCAATCTCTAAGCCAAATATTGTAAATTTTGTCCTTTCAATTCTGTTTATTTATTTAAAGAATGTTTACAGAAAATGCAACAAATTGGCGAATATGCTGGTCTTGATTTTCAAGTGAAAATGAAAAAAATGAATTTTAATTTTTTTTTTTTTTTTTTTTTTTTTTTTTTTACAAATTTAGCAAAAAATAAGAAAATAATCACTATATCAATTTGAAAATTTCCGAGAAAGTGCAGAATTTTTTGTTGCTTTCGAATATCTAATGTATTTTTTAATGGGTCTGCAGTTTTGTTTTTTTTTTATTTCACGAAAAACTGAAGGCAATGTTACTAAAATTCAAAGAAAGAACGAGACGGGGATGCATGCATTCCTTAAAATCTTCAATAACAGCAGATAATCCGTTTTAGCAAATAAGCCGACCCTCTATCAAATTTGGGATATGAACGGACATTAACACTCTAGTCCACTAGTGCCTATATATATATTTAATCAACCATCTCCTACCTATAAAACTGTTATATAATGACTGTATATTCAACAAGAAAAATATTGAAAACGTTACATGTCCTCTTTTAACCAAAATTTAAGGAAAAATTAAAGTATTCCAAATGCTACATTATAATTTGAACAACGTATAAAGGTAATGTAAAGTGTTGCCAGTTGACAACACTGTGTATTTTAGCATTATGTGTTAAACGTTGCCAAATGCTAGAAACATAATTTAAAAGTATTTTATCAACTTAGTCGAAGATTAGTAGTGTGTTTAGTGGCAAGAGTTCCTTAGTAAGAGGTAACAGTTTCTGCTGAAGTGTTTCTGCGTTTTGCTTAAATTAAACTTTTTCTCGAATTCTATGGGTCCGATTACATCGAGATTTCTATCACTGAACATAGCTTAAGGTTCTTGTACAGTTTTTACTGCAACCTTCTACCGCCAGGGTGCTTATTCTAAAGGGTATAAAGATCTCACAAGCTCTGCATAATTTATTTTAAGAAATTAATACTATAGTACAGCTTCGCGTATTACTAGGCAAATGACGAAAACTTATACACTTACACTCTGCACACATGGAGGACATGGCTAAGGAAAAAGCCTGATTACTGGCGGACACATGTAGCATCACCCACGATCAGGGAATACCAACATTCCTAAATAGTCATCTTTGTTTTATTCAAACACAGAATTATGGTTATATAAAAGACAAAGAAAATCACATTTTCGAATCATTTATCGCAAATGCTTATTTGTGGTATGGTTGCATATAAATATTCTTATCATAACATGCTGTTCTACTAAGTGGTTTTCTTGCTTATGATATGCCGTATTCCATCATTTTACCCATGATGCATGAAATTAGGAAGTTACCTAAAAATGTGGAAATAAATGTTCCCTGACGAAATGACGGTTAAGAGGAAATTACACACTGAGAAAAATGACACTTTCAAACTCGAGCAAATCGATGTTTTCATTTTGTTATGAGACGTTTTGTTTCACATATAACAAGCCAATGCTTTCAATTCTGAAATACCGCAAATACTCAGTTTTAAACAAAATCGCATTTTATTCGTAAAATGTAGTAAATTTCAGCAGTGTAATTAATTTATTCATATTATTTCATTTGTTATGATTTCAAACGTAACGCTCCATTCAATAATATTTTATTACATGAAATGTGGGGGAACTATATTTTTATCGTAATCGCGGGAGAACACTTAAAAGCCTTCGTAATGTGATCGCAGAAGCGTAGAGTTTGTTCCTCAGCCTTCGAAACCGAACAGTGGATGAATTCATAAAAGAAAGACTTCACAGGTGGAAATTGCAATATTTCAGTGCAAATTTTGAAGGTAATTTCATTAATTTTCTTGTTTCGAAATATCCCTATTTTTATTGTATGCACACTTAATTTCTATAAGTTATCTTAAAATTAGTGTTAGCCATGTTGTGTACACTCTAAAAACGACATTTTCAAAACTGTGCAAAAAATACTCAAATCTGAGTATGTCGCATAGTCAAAATGACTCCGAATCAAAATTACTCAAGTTTGAAATACGCATATACTCATTTCTGAAAACATGCACACGCTCAAGATTAAAACATCGTGTGCTCATATTTGAGTATGTCCGTGTTTTCAGAAATGAATATATACGATTTTCAAACTTGAGTAATTTTGATTCGGAGCCATTTTGACTATGCGACATATTCAGATTTGAGTATTTTTTGCTCAGTTTTGAAAATGTCGTTTTTAGAGTGCAGACACATTTGCGCGAGAATGTCTTGCACGGTTGCCACTTGAAAGTGGACTAGTTCTTTTTCTGCAGTACCCATTATCACTCGTTTAGGAAATTGATTGCGCACAACAATTGATGTATTTAGATAACTGGAAAGAAACAAGTTGTGTCAATCATGTGGAATTTTAAGCAGAAAATATTACAGTTAGATGCGGTTTTTAAGGATGCACAATGTAACGATGTCAGGTCATTAGACTGCACGTATATGCAAAAGATTAAAATTATATACACCTTAAATCATATTAGAAAATAATTATCTTGAATATAGTAAGTAGTTATGAATTAGAATAGTAGCAGTTATGAATTAGAATTGTATAAACTGGAAGTAGTTATATATTAAGAGTCTTGAATATATTAAGTAGTACTTTAACTTCTAGGGGAAAACGTTGACGACAGAGTAAAGTAGTTTGAAGAGATAACTATATTTAAATCCTCAGTTTAGGTGAAAGGGAATAAAATCTACTTCAACTTAAAAAAAAAAAAATGGATTTTTTAAAGAGTGAATGGAAGACATCAAATCATAAAGGTGCACTTTGAATATTATATCATTAATTGAGTAATCTAACTGAAACATAATCTATAAAATAAACACTTAATAATATATTTTTATTTCAGTAACTTGTATAAGTTGTTCTTTGATCGTATTTCATGTTTGTATTCTACGTATAGAAAATTTTCTAAAAAAATATCATAGTTGATTTTGGTTGATTGGAATTAGAGGTTAAATTTAGAAAATTGCTGTGTAATTAAAGTAAATATATCCTGTAATGTTTGAGAAGGGGAAAAAGTTAGGGGAAGGATTAGAAATAAAAATGTATCTATTGTATCTCATGTTATCTACAAAGGGAGAAAATATGTTCCTGCAATATATCGTTATGTCTGTTTCAATTATGCTTTATTTATTCAACTTATAAAATTAAAAATATTTCGGTCATATTTAAATGAATACGAAATTTATATTATGCCTCCCTATTAAAAATAACAATTTATTTTAAGTGTTAAATATAGTTTTTTATTGATTATATTCCTGTACATAAATGGTTACAAATAAACAATATATGTATTTATAAAGAGCAATGCCGAAGTGAAATCTCCTATGACGAAATATTATTCATTTCGAAGGAATTTATAAAATACTAATTGTGTGGCAACCCGATGTGTTGCTTTTGAATAGCATTAGATAATCCGATTGTTAACTGAATAAAAAAAGAAATCATATTTCACTGAATATTTACAAAAAAAATATTTATTATCCAATTTTATTAAAATACAAAGTATCAAGTATGAAATCATAATTACAATCCATGTTAATATACTGGCTGGCCGAAAAAATTCGTAATAAAGATTTGGACATAGTTAGAAAAGAATGATTGGTTAAGCACTTTGTTTATTTGCATAATCTTGTGTGACAAGCAACCTTCGAAAGTCCAAAATCAGGGTCAGCTTAAGCAAGTGTTAGTTTTAGTTTTACATGTGGTCGTGGTAAGAATGTTTCGGAGTTCAAAAGAAGCCAAATTATTGACATGCATCAAGTGTACAAACATTTTAAAGAGATCAGTGGTACAATTGGTGCAGGTTTAGTTACTATTCAACGTATTATTTAATCTTGGAAGGACGGCAAACTATCAACGATATCGCGGATAATGTGTGGTCAAACCTCCATCCGAAATGTCACCGAAGACCTCTGAAGCAATGTCCACCTTGGAACTCTTAAAATTGTTTAATACTAGGAATAAATCCACTTGCAATAGAACAATGAGACGGGAACTCAAATACTTACGTTTCAAGAGTTGTGTTGCAACAAGGAATCGAAAGGTTAGTGAAATCAACAAATAAAATTCTCCAATTTACAAAGGAACAAAAAAATGGACTTATGAGATTTGGGGAAAGATTATCTTGTCCGATGAGTTTTGATTTACCGTTTTTGAAAACGATGGACGCATAAAAATAAGCAGGGAGGCACACGAAGCATTTGAATTTCACCTACCCTCTCTTATAACCACATTTTAAAATTTTAAATATTAATGTAATATTTTTACTCAATAAAGCTGTTAGAACATATGTATTCATGCAATAAAGGGATTTCCAAACGATTCAGTCACACATTCAGTCTTATTTCAACTTCGATATAAAAGAATCATTCATTTTTAAACTTTACATTAGTTAAGGTATTTGCGCATTTATACCATATTTCGCATTCTGCGGACATCCGATCTAACATAATCATCGTAGGCAACATTACAAAATAAAATGTGTACCTTTTTGGTGGCTGTGGATGTGGATGTTTTTTTAAAAATTAGAGTGCATGTGTTAATATTTCATTATTGTACAGGTTGTCCTAAAATCTATCACACATTTTAAAATTCAATATAAATATAAAATCAAGTAATTGACGTACAGGAGAGCGGCTTGGGCTAAAATACTTCTCACAATGAAAAGTTTTCTTCAAGCGAATAAAAATATTAGTTCCAAAATTCGCCCATAGATAGCGCTGCACTTTAAATTATCAGATAAAAGAATCAAAAATTGAATAAAAATCATTTACAGATCATTTTATTTTGTCAAAAGCAACTTTTGTGAAATCCATTAGCGTCGTTCAAGTTTTTATTTGTTATTCGTTGATTTCTTGTTAAAGTTTGTGCCTTTATGTGTGATTCAATGTGTGACACGCTTCGTAGATCGTGCCACATCCAAACGAAACACCAGTTCAATCCATGCGCTCGCTAGCAGTTATTACGGAATTGACTGGAGCACGTGTGAGATTCTGGTCTGCAGTACGCCAGTATCAGTCTAAATTGGACTTCCCATCCCACTATCTTGGATTTGATACTGCAAATAGATTTAAAAAAAAACAGTTATTTTATTCATAAATGCTTGCATATGTGAAACCAAACCTTCGGACAAGTGGGTAATCTATAATCGAAATTTCGAACTAAATATTTTCATTTCTTGAAGAAAACTTTTCATAGTGAGGATTCTGTGGTATAGTGAGGTTTCCTAGGGGTGCTTAAAACCGCACCCCTGTCCGATAATTACTTGATTTCATACTGAATGTGAAAATGAGCCAGAAACTTTTAGGACACCCTGTATTTCGAATGTATTTTTACGTAACAACATAAAAAGATTTAGTTTAGAAGTTTACTTGATTCATTCATTCGTAAAATCCTACAAAACAATTTTAGTACTCTTAAACAAAGTTTCTGAAACGTTGTTCTATACTACTCTGTACTTAGTAATTAATATTCATACGTGAATATATTTCATACATAGATTTGTTTATAATCATGAATTAAATAAAATCCGCTCTCTAAAGCGAATTTTTCCAATAAAAGATTTTAGAAAATTCAACATTGTTTTGAAGAAACTATGTAAAGCGATATTTTTTTTCATAAATTTTATTATATATGAACAACTATTTTCAAACTGTCGAAGTAATTTTTCTCCTTAGATTACATTATTTAATTTTTTTATCCCATCTGCATATTAATAAAAGAATCATTAATTCATTTTTGTAATGCAATATGTTTTTGACTGATATTAAGCCAATAATATAATGGAAGTAAAAAAGCTGAAATATTTTTTCGTTGCAAAAGGCTTTTTACGAAAATTAGCATGACTAGATGTATATATTAATTACTGACTTTTTCGTTAATTAGGGAAAAACAGAGACTACATAAGACGCCAAACAATAACGTTTTTTTTATGTCTTTAAACGTGCTTTTTATAACTAAAGATTAATTATGTGAAAGGTTCTGTATTTTTCAAATTAGAATTTTTAAATTTTCTTGTAGTAACAAATTTTTTTTAAAAAAAGGCAAAAACATTTTTGTATGTAGGGTAGCTCTAGGTTAGATGGCCATAGAGGAGAGATAGCTAGGCTAAATATTTCCGAAAATTGATTATGGATTGCAGCATAAACTTTGTTTGTAAGAAATAGTCCGATGAGTTCATTCATTGCAACGCGCAGCTGTGTTTTTTATTATAAAAGTAAGTGTAATTTTAATGTTTATTTAATTTAGTGGTTGAATATTTTTGTTGTCAGGTACCTGAATATTTTACAACACGTACGTTAATTTTTTTTTTTTACTATACGAATTTTTAAGGCACGTACATAATCCAATCTTTGCTTTTAAGCCTAAGATAAAGACGTGCAATGGCGGAGTGACGTTTTAATTTGGGTGGGAATCTGGCCCTTAATTTCAGGATAGATGGCCACATCAATTTCAGGAGATATGACCACTTTTCATCAATATTTCAAAATTATATGGAGTGATGATTTTAACTAAATATAATAATATTTAAAATAATTTTTATTTTTAGAATTATATTAAATGCTATAATTGTTTAATTTTTAACTAATATAAATATTTCAATAATAATAATATAATAGGGCCTAACAATTTTTTTTATTTTTCAGAAGATATTAAAAAATGTCAGAAACTTTCTTCCCAGAAACAGATAAAGTTGATAAAGAAGTTTAAAACCGTGCAAAAGACTAAAATAAAAGCGAAATAAAAGACAAAAATACGACACTTCCAGCAGCGAAGAAGATAAATACATTTGGTTTGTTGGTTGGTTGACTTTTGACGGCCGATTAACTACACTAGGGATATAGGCCCGAGGGGGGAGTGCCCTTCGTGGGGGTATTTCTAAGGGAACCTAATCCATATTTACGCATGGAAATCCATGGCTCGAAGAAAACCACGAAAACTCCGAACGATTAGGACGACGAGCGCGATTGGGATCGAACCCAGCACCTCCCCTCTACCAGCTTCGAGAGCAGAACCTCTCAGCCACTGATAAATACATTTGAAATTATCAGATTATACAGATTCCGAGGGAATAGAATTGGATGAGGATCATTCTGTTGGTTGTGGAGAGAAAGTATAATACCACAACCAACAAGTATGTTGTGGCCATCACAAAACTTTCTTCTATATAAATCACGTCAATTAAATCATTTAAATAGTACAAGAAATAACAACGATTTAGCACCAATTCATATCAAAGTATATCTGAATTTGAAGTTGGATGAAAATTCGTGCATTAGTTCTTGAGATAGAACTATAGCGGAAATTCTGAAAAATGTAGCATAGCAGCGCCACCTGTTGAGCGATTTACACCAAAAATAAGCAGCACTAAATGATATCAAGGTCTGAATCTGAAGTTTGTTGAAAATCCAAGCATTAGTTCTTGAGATAAAGCTATTGCGGAAATCTCAAAAAACACAGCATAGCAGCGCCACCTGTTGAGTGATTTACACCAAAAATAAGCAGCACTAAATGATATCAAGGTCTGAATCTGAAGTTTGTTGAAAATCCAAGCATTAGTTCTTGAGATAAAGCTATTGCGGAAATCGCAAAAAGCACAGCATAGCAGCGCCACCTGTTGAGCGATTTACACCAAATTTAAACAGCACTAATTTATACGTCAATTCATGTCAAGGACTAACTAAATCTGAAGTTTGATGAAAATCCGTGCAATAGTTCTTGAGATACAGCTCTTGTGGAAATCGTGAAAAATGCAGCACAGCAGCGCCACCTTTTGGGCGATTTACACCGAAAATTAAACAGCACTAATTTATATCAGGGACTAACTGAATCTGAAGATTGATCAAAATTCGTGAATTTTTTCTTGAGTTAGAGCTATTGCGATAATTATGAACAATGCAGCATCCCAGCGCCATCTGTTGGGCGATTTTCACAAAAAAGTAATCAGCACCAAACTATATCTTGGACTAACTGAATCTGAAGTTTAATAAAAATCCGTGCAGTAGTTCTTGAGATATAGCTATTGCAGAAATCGTGAAAAATGCCGCACAGCAGTGCCATCTGTTGGGCGATTTTCACCAAATCAAATCAGGTTCAGTGTATATCAAGGTCTAACTAAATATGAAGTTTTATGAAATTCCGTGCGCTAGTTCTTGAGATAGAGCGCCCACAAAATTTTTGTCACATACAGGCTCACAGACAGAGTGACAGAGTGACAGACAGACTCACAGACAGACATTTTCTAAAAACCATCAAATCGTGTTCTGGGCATTCTAAAACGTATAAATCCGTCGAAAACCGAAAGTCGAAATTTTTCACGAATCCAATACTTTCTTCTTGTAAAGATAGAAGAAAGTAAAAAGCATGACTGGATACAATGCATAAGGTGCCTGAAGTGATTCCATGAAACGTGTACCTATCAAGATCTTTTCCAAAAATGTGGTAAAATTTTACGAAAAGAGAATGATTGAAATTATACTTCAAAATTTTCTTATTCGAATTTTATTCACTCATTTTCCGAGATATAATTGCATCTTTGCGAATTGCTATGTGTTTTTCATGATTAACTATATTAAATATGCTATTTTCTGCTATTTTAACTTCATTTTTACTTTTTTCTATCTTTACAAGAATAAAGTATTGGATTCATGAAAAATTTCGACTTCCGGTTTTCGACGGATTTATACGTTTTAGAATGCCCAGAACACGATTTGATGGTTTTATAAAATGTCTGTCTGTGAGTCTGTCTGTCATTCTGTCTGTCACTCTATGAGTCTGTATGTGACAAAAATTTTGTGGGCGCTCTATCTCAAGAACTAATGCACGGAATTTCACAAAACTTTACATTTAGTTAGAACTTGATATAATCTGGACCTGATTTGTTTTTGGTGAAAATCGCCCAACAGATGGCGCTGCTGTGCGGCATTTTTCACGATTTCTGCAATAGCTATATCTCAAGAACTACTGCACGGATTTTCATAAAACTTCAGATTCAGTTAGTCCAAGATATAGTTTGGTGCTGATTACTTTTTTGTGAAAATCGCCCAACAGATGGCGCTGGGATGCTGCATTGTTCATAATTATCGCAATAGCTCTAACTCAAGAAAAAATTCACGAATTTTCATCAATCTTCAGATTCAGTTAGTCCCTGATATAAATTAGTGCTCTTTAATTTTTGGTGTAAACCTCCCAGCAGGTGGCGCTGCTGTGCTGAATTTTCCACGATTTCCACAAGAGCTGTATCTCAAGAACTATTGCACGGATTTTCATCAAACTTCAGATTTAGTTAGTCCTTGACATGAATTGACGTATAAATTAGTGCTGTTTAAATTTGGTGTAAATCGCTCAACAGGTGGCGCTGCTATGCTGTATTTTTTGCGATTTCCGCAATAACTTTATCTCAAGAACTAACGCTTGGATTTTAAACAAACTTCAGATTCAGGTATACCTTGATATCGTTTAGAGTTGTTTACTTTTGGTGTAAATCGCTCAACAGGTGGCGCTGCTATGCTACATTTTTTCAGAATTTCCACTATAGCTCTATCTCAAGAACTAATGCTCGAATTTTCATCCAACTTCAAATTCAGATATACTTTGGTATGAATTGGTGCTAAATCGTTGTTATTTCTTGTACTATTTAAATGATTTAATTGGCGTGATTTATATAGAAGAAAGTTTTGTGATGGCCACAACATACTAGTTTCTCTCTTATATTAGATGGCTATAAAACTGTTGTTGATCCATGGAATTTGTTTGATACATTCATACCGGTAAATAATTCGTTACCCAGGTTCTTAAAAAAAATCAGAAATGTTTATTCGAGGTGAGGAAGCGAAGAATACATGATTCAGTGGCGGTAGAGATAACCATATATGGTCAAAAAAGTTCAGATAAAATAAATCGAAATCAAACTTGGCACCTGGTTCTATGACGGTTAACTTCGGAGGGATTTTATGTCTATTGCAAATTTTAAAGATAGAGACTGTATTTAAATAAAAGCGGTTATTCTAAAGGTTTATTAAGATAACCTTTAATGATGTGGATGGAGTTGGAAGTTAAAATAAAATGAAAAAGGGACAATTTTATGCTTTAATAAAGGAAAGGGGAGATTATATTAATATTTGATTTTTTGACATCATAATGGCCATTTCTTCTCGGCTCGAAGGAGGGATGGCCATTTACCATATAATTTCAATTTTGTTTCCCACATTTTGTTCTCTGTATTTAATTATTTTTTTGCCTAAAATATGTTGAGAATATGTATAAGAATTTTAAATATGCAGAAATATTTCTTGTATTTGCATCCTAAGAATTTTTATTTCAATCTTCAAAATCTATGGTCATCTATCCTAGAGTTCCCCTACATATTTTAGAAAATTTTAAATTATATATTCTATGAAAGACTTTTGTCAAATAACAACAATTTCTTCAGTTGAATAATTCACAGTATATTAAAGATTTTCCTTATAAATAATAAAAAAATATATTAACCCAAGTTAATTTTACCTAAGATCTATTTCTTTCTCAATTTTATGAAAAAATAATGTGAAATCCCCCTTCAAATAAGATAAAAGTTCACTTACCATTTTACTAATGTTCAAGAAATATATGATGCTAACAACGAAGTAAGAGGTTTATAGATTTACGTTTGAAAGTCATGTCTAGGTTTAAAATATATATATATTTATATATACAAGCAAAGACTTGTCTTCTAGTTATTTATATATAAACAGCCCCGTTAAAAAAAAATACCATTAATTTGGGTGTAATATTTAAATCAACTGAGCTATACCATTAAACTCCAAATTAAGTCTTCTTTTGAGTTATTAATATATATATATATATAAGTATTGAATTGTAAGTAATCCAAATAATTTTTAGCGATTCCAAATTCTGAATAAAACACAAATCAAACGCTACACACCTCAGATCAGTTAGCACTTCAACAACTGTAACATGGCAAAAACCACTAAAATTGACAACAATCAATTGAAATGTTCTTCGACAGTATTTTTCGGACCCATGTGGCATAATATTTATCTACTATCTTCCGGGGAAAAAAAACAGTCAGAATTGAGTATTATGTCGGTTTATAAGATCCTTTAAACGAAGAAACGAAAAAAAGAGCTGCAAATGGCTAACAAAAAAGTGCTGTTTCACAGACTCACACAGCCATGAAAGCAGTAGCAAAGTTGTATTAATAGAACTATGTTATTTTCCAGAACCTCTCGTATTTTCTAGATCTGTATCCCAATGACTACTATTTATTATTAACTTAAAGCGGTGCTCCAGAGGAAGATATTCATGTCAAATCTGGATGGCGAATACGAAATACGCAACTTTGAACCCTTTAGAAATCATACTGTATGAAATGTATCCAAATGTTACAGGACAGTTGGAATATCTCTTCGGGTCCCATCGGTCTTGGAGGATAGTATGTGACGGAATAAAATCCATTTTTAAAAACAATCATTGGTTTTGCGGTGACTGTTCAATCCATGTAGTATGTACACATTGTATGATACTTTGGTTTTAAAAAATACGGTCGAAAATTTATTTAAATGATTCTTTAAACTTTTCGACATAGTTGAAAATGGTTTATGAATTATTTTTGTTCAACCATCTCTCTGTTCCTCAGTCCATGACCTAACTCATGTAAATATAGTCGGAATGGTTATGTGATTGATATATAGTATTGATGTTTACTATGGTGTGTGGAGAGTTGAAATTAAGTGTGTAGCATTTATAGTTCGTCTACAAGGACACTCAAAATAATTCCGTTACATTGTGGTCTTTGGTGGAAAATCATTTGCAGTGTATTTTAATGACGTAAAAAAATTGCAGCCATATTCAGATTGGTGAACATGATGGAGGTGCTCTACAAACTGCTTCCTGTAGAATAGATTTATGGTAAATGTATCGTTCATTTACAGGGACACCCAAGATAATTCGTTTGCAGTACTTCTATGAGCATCAAAATAATTCCGTTACATTGTGGTCCTAGGAGGAAAATCATTTGCAGTGTATTTTAATGACGTTAAAAAATTGAAATAATATTGAGATTCCTATACATGACGAAGGTGACCTACAAAATGCTTTCTGTATAACAGATTGATGGTAAATTTATAGTTCATTTACAGCGACATACAAGATAATTTGTTTGTAGTACTGTCTATGAGCAATGGGAGCTGGAAGTGAGTTTTCAATTGTGAGCAATACACTTACTATAAATTTAAAAACAACGTTAAAAACATCAGAATATGCAAACACTGAGAAGTCAAATTTCAGTATTAATAGGGGAGAAGCGGATTCAAGTAAGAAGTTCATTAACCAATAGGGAAACAGGAAAATACGGGTACCAACCAATAGGAGAATAGTATAGTTTACACTCACCAAATTCAAAGATCCTATTGAGTAATGAAACTCATGGTGTATCTATAGTATTAATTGCCTGTGCGGTTTTCCTATGTTGGACACACGAAACGGAGTTTAAAATTTCGTATTAAAGAACACCAATAACATATTCAAAAACAGGAAACCTACAAATCTTCAATTGCTAAACATTGCTGGGGGAAGAACCACACTTTTGATTTTAATTCTGCCAAAATCATCTCTAAACCCACTTCTATACATGATCATAACTTTCTTGAAGCATTTCATATGTATGAAATTTAAGACAGTGTTGTTAATAGTGAATTTGCTATTCCCTCTTTATCAGATTGCTGGAAATATTTCATAAAGTATTTTTACTTAATTACTATCAGTATTTTTCACACTTTTGGTGGCATTACCTATACCATTCTCCTATTGCCTGGTACCCGTATTTCCCGTTTCCCTATTGGTTAATGAATTTTTCTCTTGAATCCACTTCTTCCCTATATAATTGAGCAAGCTTTTGTTATTCTTTGCACTGAGTAAGGTACGCTAAAGACTACCGAAACTAGTCTGCTCAAAGTTTGCATATTCTGGCGTTTTTAACGTTGCTTTTATATTTATATTATTCTGCGCCAAGCAGCATCTTAATAATTATCAAGACATATACTATTTTAAATTGAACTAAATTCTTGTTATATAACTTGCTCTGTATAAATTATAACCATATAAATCCGCAAAAAAAGTGAGTACGTTGCCGTTTGTTCATGGAAGTTACAGATTGGGAATTTTGATCTATATTTTGCATTTCTTAACTTATCTAGATGTTGATATACTATTTAGTATATAAACCTGTAGATCATATAAAAAGCTGCAGAATAGCTTTCGGAATTTTTTCCGACTATAGCAAACATTCATTTGATTTCTTATGAATTATGGCTCTTCTTTTCTCAATACATTGATAGAATGTTCAATCCTTTCATTTGTACTTTTATAACTTTAAATTGACAGTTTACGTTAACAAGCTTCTTTATTTTTTCTACTATTTTTGTATTTGTAACATAAAACTGTAAGAAATTTTTCTAAATGCATTTAAAATACACAGACTCCCCAAAATAAAAAAAACATACTTAGTCAAAATTATTTGGTTATATTTTAAATATATTTGTGAAATTTAATGAAACATTATAGCTGTAGTAAAAAAAAAAAATGCTATTTTAACTTACATATAAACTTTAGTGAAATATTATATAATATTGCAATTAAATGTAAGTAAAATTAATAATTAAATATAAAACAAAGTGCTTTACCACATTACAATGCTTAGTTTCTTTTTTTATGTATGCTTCATAAATTAAATTTTGCATAATTAGCAATTCAGTAACCACCAACTTATTAGTCTGCGAGTGACATTTATGATTCCAAATGAAATATTGTTTAAGCGTCTAAAACAATATAAAATTGTATTTATTATTACTAATTACTTTTAGAATAAAATGTTATTTAGTACAGTCATAAGTTAATAGTATAGTTGCATCTAATAACTACACATTTTTAAAAGCAAAAACTCTATTTGAAACAAAATCAAAAAGTATAAATAAATTTGAGTTTCTATTCCTAATGATGTGTCTCGACATGTAATTATTCCATTGTATGAAAAATAAACTAATGACATATGATAAAAATAGAAATAAAAATTACCATAAACTTTTAAAAATCCGTTACAGCAAATGCAAACGCAAATATACTAACAATAATTATTATGGCTCCCTTCCAAAATCGAAAAACTATTTTCATTCGGTTTTTAAATCGAACCCTGACAAAAATTTAATGATCAGAATTAATATATTTAGAGGTCTACATTTTGCATAACTGATGCACCATACAAATTCATTTAATATTATTCGTTATTTAAATAAAATTTTATTTCTGTATGTTCATTTTTTCGTGCTGTATATTTCAAAACTGTGTATTCTTTCGATATAATTCAAAACCTGGGTCAAAATAAAATTAAAGCTATTTTTTAGCCCCAATATGTTATTTCTTGCTATGCCCGGTATGCTATTTCTTTCTCCCAGCTTATTTTGTCTCCAATAAGTAACGTTACCTTGTATAAGCCAGCCGTAAAATAACAGCCAAAAAGCCGATGTTTCATTGTGCGATTAAATACTCTACAGCACTTTTTAAAACGTCTAAGCATCGCGAATTTGCAATGTTTATACCGTCGTATTGGGGAAAAAAGTACTTTTTAATGCAATTTGTTTGAAAACTGCATCTTCCATTTATTTTTGAAATATTAAATTTTTTGTAGTTTTTAGCGACATTTGTTTCACTTTGGCAACTCAAGTACTCCATTTCTGTAGAAAGCAAAGAAAAAATAGTTGAAAAATAGCAATTATATCTTCTTGTTGCCATTTTCCCATAAAAACTGAAAAAATGTAATTAAAATGCGTGCTATTTTGAGAAAAATATAAATGAATGATTTATGATAAAACTTGGAGCTATTATAAACTATATGTAATTTTAAGTATCTATATTAATGCAAATGACGGCATTTTACATAAAATAAAAGCGTGTGCTTTAAGTCTTAAAATTGAAATATGTTTTGTTCTACAGTAGAGTCGCAATTATCTGAGTTCTGCTTAACCGAGTTACTTTCTTCTGGTGGACTGGTGGTTTCTATTATTATGAAACAGCCAATATAAATGAAGTGTTAGGTGAAGATGAAAGAGCTGCCGTAAAAAGTTGGAATTAGAAGCCATAATTTTTTTTTTTCATTCATTCTTTTTTTCTCCATTCTGACCAGAAAATCAGAGTTCTAACTTTTTACGGCAGCTCTTTCATCTTCACCTAACACATCATTTATAATGGCTGTTTCTTAATAATAGAAACCACCAGTCCACCAGAAGAAAATGAAGTAATGGAAATGTCAGGGGCGATACTAAATTCTGAAAAAAAGCAGAATTCATTTTCCCTAGTCATTTATATATATATATATATATATATATAAGCTTACATTACTTATATATTAAAGCTTACAAATACGATAAACCATTAGGCAGAGTTATTTTTAACTACAACAGTTACTCTAGGAATTTACAGAGTTGTATTGAGAACAGTATTTGTCATTGTAATAAAGTTGAATATAATAAATACGTTAATTCAAATTACGGACATATTCTTACCGGGGATCTTACTATAGTGACAGACGCAAATCTCAGAAATTACATGAGATATGGTACAAAATACAGATTGAGGAGAGTTGTGAGTAGAGGGTTAGCTATAAAACGTTTGTCAAATAATATAGATATCTTCATTCAAAAATTAATATATAAATATGGTTTACCAAAAAGCGTTTTTGAGGAATGGAGGCACTATATTTTAAAAGAATTTCAAGGCTTTTACCAAAAAGATTTTGAGGGTGTCTCGGGAGAATCTTACAAAGATTTGATTAAATCAGTAAAAAATCTACAGGATGATTTTATCATTACGTATGTGGATAAAGCTAACACCAACTATGCTATAATATGTAAAAAATTATACGGAGATATTCTAAGGGAAACCTACAATAATGAGGGAAATTATCAACTACTAAAAACTACTAAACAAGTTATTGTAAACAGAGTGAAGGCGTTTTATAAAAAAATAAAATCAAAGCAAAATAGTGTGGAATTTCCTTATCTTGTAATGATTCCAAAATTCCATAAAAACCCAATTACTTTTAGAACTGTAACTTGTGGGTTTGGTTCTTACCTGGAATGTGTAAATAAAAAATTGCTGAATATATTAAAAAAGATTTTCGATCAGGTTATAAATGAATATTCTTCGATAGTAATAAAAAATAGCTATGAACTTATAAAAAGTTTAAAAAAGCTGAAAAAAATTACAGGATTATATACATACGATTTCGAGGATTTGTATAATAGCATAAATTTAGATGATTTGAAGTACAGAGTTATGGATTTTTTCAAGAAATCTAAAGAGAAAGATATCAGTATTGAAATATTCACCGATTTATTTCAATTTGTTGTTTACGAAAATTATCTGTATGAAGGGAAACAAATATATAAACAAGTGAGAGGTATTCCAATGGGGGGGAGTTGTAGCTCCATCCTTGCAGATATTTATCTGTTTACATATGAAGCCGGTTTATTGTTGGAAAAAGACTTAAAGATATACAGATATATAGATGATGTTTTGGTGGTTGAGCTGAATAACAATAAAGAAATTTATCAATTTAAATGTTATCCAGACACTTTGAATTTAAAGAGTGCTTCGGATGATCAGGGCAGTGTCAACTACATGGACGTTAATTTGGAGATTATAAAAGGAATTTTAGTATATAGTATTTATGATAAAAGAAATTATTTTGATTTTGATACAATAAAAATATTAAACTTTAATAGTAACGTGCATGTTTCAATTTTTAGAAATATATATTTAAATGGTTTAAATCGTATTGCAAATTTGTGTTCAAATGTTGATAAATTGGTTGGTGAAATTTATAACCTTTACATAAACGCCAGTAAACAAAATTACCCAATACATTTTCTGAATGATTTAACTTTCAATTTTATCAAGAAAAAAAGCTATCGAAATAAAATATTGGAATTGTTCGATGATGGTGATTTATCGATACGTGATTCCTATCGAAAATAGCTTAGCGGTGAGGATATTCACAGACTTCATTTGACGGCTTTCGGGTTAGTTTGTGGTTTTCATTTCTTTCAATTTCTATTTGTTTGGTCTCGGCAAGTGAGGGGGAATGTTGTGCACGTAAAACATGTTTAACCCCGCAGTACAAGTCATAAGCCTTGACCACTTGTCTTCATGTTTAGTTTTTTCTTAGTTACTCTTGGTTTTGTTAATTATTGTTTTAGTTACAGTTTGTTAGATGTTTTTCGTGTAATAAATTATGTGATTTGGATTTTTCAATATATATATATATATATATATATATATATTAATCCAGGTTAAAGGGGCTGTTGTTTCATGTAATATGTTTTATGTTTTAATGGTATCATGTTTTATATTTCGATATACAAATGAAAAATATTTTATTTTATAAACTAGCTTTTACACCATAACATTATCTGTGTATTACATTTCCGCCCTTGTTTATTAACACTAAGAAGACCGGAAATTTTACTCAAGTTTTCTAAAAATATTTTACGCCGGAATTTTTATTTAAATCTGTTTAACACATTCATTTAACTTTTTTCTTCTTTCTGTCTTTTAAACTTATTTTACAAAGAAATCTCTTTCGAATCGAAATATATTCATATGGTAGGGATCAAAACGACAATCACGGTCTTTTTAGTGTTAAATTATATTTGTTTTAACTTATCCAAGTTTATTTAAGCTAATTCCTGTACACTGCACAAATTAAGAATTGTATATTAAAAAATAATAATAATTTTTTAAATATAAGATATAAGAATCTTATAAGATACAAGATACAAGATTTATAAAAACTTTTCAAAATAACAGACATTACATTACATTACAAGATAAAAAAAAACTAAAAACAATATAAAAGGACCTTTCGGATTCATTCTGAATCCCTCATCAGCTAATTCCTAACGTAAAAGTCATACTAGATTTTAAAGTTCAACAAGGAGAAAAACATTACATCAAGTTGCCAAAAAATTATAGTTAAAACATAACTGAATATTCTATTGGTAGAAATGCAGCCTCGTTAATTGCTAAATCAGCAGTTCTCGTGTTCAGTTTTGTTTTAACTGTAATTTTTTTGGCAATTTGATGTAATGTTTTTCTACTTGTTGAACTTTAAAATCTAGTATGACTTTTACGTTAGGAATTAGCTGATGAGGGATTCAGAATGAATTCGAAATGTCATTTTATATTGTTTCTAGTGTTTCTATCTTTTAATGTAATGTAATGTATCTTATTTTGAAAAGTTTTTATAAATATGAATGAATTCAGACGTAGTCCTTTTGTTTATATCAAAGATACAAGATATAAGATAAAGTTACAAGAACTTCTTCTGCTTTACAGATTTAAGATTTGGAAAAATAAATATTAATATATGGGAAAAATTACTTTTCCGCTAATAAAATTAAAAATAGCTATCCGAATTACATAAGTTAGTTTACTGAAATTTAAAGAATATGTTATTTTGCGTACTTTTCATAAGGCATTAAATTAAGGGAAAAATTCTTTAGAGCTTTGGAAAATGTCATATTACAACAGGATTAAACAGATATAAAAATTGCTAATATTTTTTTTAAAGATTTTATTACAATTATTGGGGTCGGAAAACTAATCTCTAATTTAAATTTAAAGATTGAAAAATATGACTGAAATAAAAGAAACTTCAACGGTTTAACTCTTTATGTACTGAATTATGAATTCATGAAAATTTTTATCTTCTAAACCATTTTTAGTGTATTTTTGAAACTACAATAGAAGATTTACATAATCATTTAATAAATTTTCGAAGGATTGAAGGATTTAGAAGGATTCATTAAATTTGAATTTATATGAATTTTGTGCAATATTTATAATCCCACTTAAATCTTTTTATTTTAAATATTTTTCTTAGTATTTTGTAGATTTAGGAAATGTACAAATATTAAAGTTCTTACAATAGAAATATAGAAATATTTCCGAATTGAAAAATACCCCCCCCCCCCCCAACGCGAAGAAATCTGAAAAGATGCAAAGGCAAAATAAATCATCCTTTTAAAAATATTTTTGTTTTGTGTAACCAATAATGCTTTTGGAACAAGATAAAGTAATGCACCTATAACTCATTCTAAACTGTGTAACTACTAATAGATGTATTAAATGTATTTCATAACAAGTTATTTTTATGTTACTTGTAAGTACCGTCAATAGATAAAGGGCTAATGATAATTAGCCAATCTTTTATTATTATTATTATTATTACTAAACGCTGAAACATAAATGAAGTCATAATAATAGTTGGATTGACATATGGTCTCCCTATTAGACGTTGATATTAAAAAAATAATATTACGATAAAATAATTCTCACTGAAATACATGTTCTATTAATAGAACGCCAGGGCCGGGTGTGTTGAACTGATTTAAAGGCATTCACAGAGAAATCGTACGGAGCAATCGAACTAATGCTATAAGTGTCCAATGATTTAAATTCCGCGTTTGTTGTAAATCCGAAAAAAATCTGTCATATTTTAGGAAATGTCATATTGACCTCTCTCTGATATATAATTAAATGACAATTAATATGTAATCTTCCAAATAATTTATTGTTGAAATTGATAACTCACATTGATGAGATGAATGAATTACTTCAGTCAGTTTTAAAGCTATTGCACTAATGTTTCTAATGAAAAACATCGTTGTTTCAGAATGTTTTTCTTCATTAATATTCCGAACTTTAATTAAGGTTTGAATGTGACGGTAATGTTATAAATTTCAAGACACATCTAATGCCTCAAATTTAAATCTAGAATTCTAAAGTCACCATCTAAGAACTATAATAAGAAATAAATTTGACTGGCTCACTGCAGAACAAAATAGGGCATTTCGCAAGCTTCCAAACAAACCAAAAAGAACAAGTAGCAACAATTGAAAAAATAAATCTATCTTTACTCTTAAACAGCACAAGCGTTGCCATCTATATGTTGAAAATCAATTTAATAATATTTTCAGATTGTATTTTATTGGCAACATCAGGCATTATAGCTTCAATATTATTCTAATAGTATTTTAGAGCCTAAATTGGGTATGTTGCCGAAAAGCAACACCCAACATTTAAGGGTTAGTACAAAAATCATTTCAAAATTTTAAGATTTGAGATTTTTTTTTTCAAAAACTAATCATTATATTTTCCATTATTCTATTTTAGACACATATTTTATCTCTACTAAATTAAAAAAATTGGGATTCACTGTGACCATTAAGTTATGAGAAATCAAGCGCATAAGACATATAACGTAAATTCGTATATTAAAAAAAACCTTAAATTTTAAATGTAATTAAGAAAACTGTGTATGAATCTAGGTCTTTTTTTCAGATTATCAATTATTCCTATACTAGCAAACCCCACGGCTTTGCCCGTGCAATAGTTGAAATATGCCAAGTGATATTTGTATGTCTAATTTTTATTAGAAAAAATGATACTAATAGGAATAATTCAAAAATTACTAATAAAGCCACAGTCAGGAGTCCCAGCGCTGCGCCAGAAATGGCCGATTGCTACCACTAAATTGTAATAGTATTTTTTGACTTATTTAATGACAGAATTTATGACATTTAAATAAGGACAATAATGATAATAAAATGTAGTGGTAGCAATCGGGCATTTCTGGCGCAGCACTGGCACCCCTGCCACAGTTTAAGTAAACTTCGTTATTACACCACATAATGCAGATATGAGACCTAAATTAATAATAACTAAAACTAATTCTAAATAAATGATAATTTAAAGAGTATTTTTAAGCATTTATTCTCATTTCAATATTTATTTGAAGTTTTGAATTTTTTAGAAACCATCTTCCTATAACACATTTACATCTTAAAATTAACCATTATGTCAAATTCCAAGCTTCTCGTCTAACAGTCTACCACCTCTCTATGGTGGTAGTATTACCAACATAAAATGGCTATGCTAAAACAGAGCCAGTCACCATTAAATTGCCAACAGTAATTTTGAAATCGGTTTAGTATTTCCTAATATTCCATTGAAAGCGTAATTTAGAAATTTTTTAAAGACTTATTTAGAAAGTTTTATGTTCCTGCCAACCCAAGATAGTAGTGGCGCCGGCATTTTTTTCGACAGTTCTTAGAGCGCATTTATATGTTATAAGTAACATAAGTAACAATGTCATATTTCAAGTTTATAGCCTCTTCAGTATCACAGAAATTGCAATTTAGAAGGTGTTTTGCTCCTGCAACCCACTAGTGGTAGTGACACCGGTATAAAATATAGCTTATGTTTGAGCAGGTTCTATCACCCCCCAACTTGCAACTATTATTTTTTAAAACGCTTTGGTATTTAATACGATTGCATAAAAATCATAATTTAAAACGTGCTATTAGAATGCTATTCGCTCAGTTCATCCTGTTAAAATTGGAATTTTCGTTCACTGTTCTTAGAAAGCATTTGCATCTTTTAAGTGGTAAATTTCAGAGTGTTAGTCCCCTCAATATCACAACAAACGCAATTTAGACTATTTTTTGCTACTGCAACGCCCAGGTTGTGGTGACAACAACAAAAACTATAGCCTATGTTAGAGCAGACACTGTCACAATCAATTTGCAACCATTACTTTTGAAATCGGTTTGGTATTTACTGAGATTGAGTAGAAATCGCAATTTAGAACGTTTTCAGAACAACGCTTTTCGAGCATTTTTAAATCTTTTAATTTTCGATTTTTTTTTTTTTTTTTTTTTTTTTTTTACGAAGTGCTCTTAGAGGGCATTTATATCTAATACATAACTACCATGCAAAATTTCATGTTTCTACACCCTTCAGTAACGTAAACATCGCATTTTTAGAACGTTTTGGGCTCTTGCACCACCTTTGAATTAGTGGTACCAACATGGAATGCTTATGTTTGAGGAAGGGTTTTCAAAATCAATTTCCAACCATTACTTTTTTAATTTGTTTGGTACTTCCTGCGATTGCATAGAAATGGCAATTTAAAACGTTTTTTAGAACACCTTTTCCCCATTTTCACCCCTTTTAAATTTCAATTTTTATAGGAAATGTTCTTGGGGATCATTTTTATCTAATAAGTAACTACCATGCCAAATTTCATGTTGCCCTTGAGAAGCACAAAAATCGCAATTTAGAATGTCTTTGCTCCTCCGACATCACCTCCACCCCCCACCGGTGGTAGTGGCACCAAAATAAAAATAGAGCCTATGTTAGATCAAGGGCTATCACCATCAATTTCCAATCATTACTTTTGAAATTGGTTTGATACTTTCTTTGATTGCGTAGAAATCACAATTTAGAACGTTTTTTGGAATGCTTTTCGTGCATTATCACCGCTTTAAAATTTGGATTTTTTTAAGAAATGATCTTATGTGTCATTTATATCAAGTAAGTAACTACTATGCGGAATTTCATGTTTCTAAGTCCTTCAGTAATACAAAATTCGTATCTTTAGAACTTTTGTGGTCCTGGCTACCCCTTTGGGATAGTGATACCAAAATATAATATAGCCTATAATGGAGCAATGGAGCTATCACTATCATTTTCATCCCATTATTACTTTCTTCTATCTTTACAAGAAGAAAGTATTGGATTCATGAAAATTTTCGAATTCCAGTTTTCGACGGATTTACACGTTTTAGGGGTCAGAGATTCCGAAAAACATGTTTTTACAAAATGTCTGTCTGTGACTCTGTGAGTCTGTCTGTCTGTCTGTGTGTATGTGACACAAATTTTCTGGGCGCTCTATCTCAAGAACTAATGCACGGAATTTAATAAAAATTTATATTAAGTTAGTCCCTAATACAAATTGATGCTGATTAGTTTTTGGTGTAAATCGCTCAGCAGGTGGCGCTGCTATGCTGCATTTCCCGCGATTTCTGCACTAGCTCTATCTCAAGAACTAATGCACGGATTTTCATCAAACTTCAGATTTAGTTAATCCTTGATATGAGTTGGTGCTGGTAACGTTTTGGTGCAAATCGCCCAACAGATGGCGCTGCTATGCTGCATTTTGCAGCATTTACACGATTTTCGTAATAGCTCTATCTCAAGAAATAATGCACGGATTTTCATCAAACTTCAGATTCTGTTAGTGCTTGACATGAGTTGACGTTTTGCACCTTGTGGTGTAAATCGCTCAACAGGTGACCCTGCTATGCTGCATTTTTTGTGATTTCCGCGATAGCTCTATCTCAAGAACTTATGCTCGGGTTTTCAACAAACTTCAGATTCAGGTATACCTGGATATGAATTAGTGCTGTTTATGTTTTGCTGTAAATCGCTCAACAGGTGGCGCTGCTATGCAGCGTTTTTCTCGACTTCCACAATAGCTCAATGTCCAGAACTAATGTACGGATTTTCATCAAATTTCAGATTCAGTTAGTTCTTGACATGAATTGATGTTTTGTACCTTTTGGTGTAAATCGCTCAACAGGTGGCGCTGCTGTGCTGCATTTTTTGTGATATCCACAGTAGCTTTAGCTCCAGAACTAATACACGGATTTTCATCCAACTTCAGATTCCGGTATACGAATTAGTACTGTTTGTGTTTTGGCGATTCCGGTTTACGATTCCGGTATATGAATTAGTACTGTTTGTGTTTTGGTGCAAATCGCTCAACATGTGGCGCTGCTATGCTACATTTTTCAAAATTTCTCCTACAGCTCTATTTCAATAACTAATGCACGAATTTTCATCAAATTTCAAATTCAGGTATACTTTTATATGAATAAATTGATGTAATTTATTTTACTATTTAAATGATTTAATTGACGTGATTTATATAGAAGAAAGTTTTGTGATGGCCACAACATACTAGTTTTTTTAATAGATTCGGTACTTTCGTAGAAATCGCCATTTACAACGTTTTATAGAACGCTTTTTGCGCATTTTCACTCCTTTTAAATTTCAGATTTTTTAAAGAAATGTTGTTAGAGAACATTTACATCTTATATGCAACTACCATTCCATATTTCATGTTTCTAGCCCTTGAGTAACACCAAAATCGTATTTTTAGAACTTTTTTTGCTCTTGCACCCTTTCTGGTGTAGTTTCGTGGACATGACATAGCTTGTGTTGGAACAGGGACTAACACCATCCTTTTGATACCATTACTTCTGAAATCGGTTCTGTAGTTCCAGAGATCACCTCGAACAAACAAACAAACAAAATTTACTTTTTTATAATATTAGTATAGATAACTCTTTTAATGTGTGTTTAAAATTTCATATCCAAAATTTAAACAGGTGCTGGGTTATAGCAAACCATATCAGGGTCTCATTTTCATGCACTTTTCAGCTTCAAATGTACCTGACCCTTTAACACATGAAAATATTTTCTCTACATAAAAAAATCGTTATTAAGTTGTACACAGCACCGCTATTCCTGTTCTTTTAGAACAAATTATATAATGATTCCTTCGAAATTATCCTGAAATATTCTCGTCTGCCATATTAAATTTGCAAAGAAAATTCTTCATAATTTAATGAAAAAGAAATTTTAAGTAAAACACATATTTTATTTACTACTGTTCACAGAACAAGAAATAAATTATCCCATTATAAATTCTCTTTACTTCAAAATTTGCAAGAATATTTTGATCATAAATTTATGTTCAGAAAGTTAAGTTTTACCGCTGGATTTCTTTTAAATAAATTAAAAAAAATAATTTGTATCAGAGAACATATGACACAATTAACTACCTGTCAGTTTTTCATGAATAATTACTGTAAAAAAGGGATATTTGTAGTTTAGGTTTTCAATGTTTCTGATAAAATCGTAACAGTAAATTTTAAAATATACTTTTCGTGACAGTTGAAAAAATGAAATGTTGCAAAGAAACTCAAAATATTATACGATAATTTTATAGATTCAGATAGAGCTAAATACATTTAGACAACGAAAATTTCTCGTGTATTTTATATCTAAAACAGAAAACTCAGTTTATGCAGCAGAATAGTTATACATATATAAATATATATGTGTATATATTTTTATTTTATTTTATTTCTTTTTTTTACTTGCAAGGTAACTTTTGGTGCTGCTTACACCTAGCTTCAAGACCTGGTGCATTTGGAAGGCCCATACATAAAAGGTAGAGAAACGATAAAATTTCTCTGTTAAATTCGTATTTTATATATTTTTTACACTTTTATTTTTTTTATATTGGATTTTTATTTCTTTATTTCACGCCAAAAGTAAGTTACGGTGCCAAATATTGCGCTAAAATGTTTCGCCTGATTTATCCCTCTAATGACTATCATATGTACTAGGGGATCGTACCCGGGCTTCCCGGGTTAAAGAATATAGGTGAAAACATTTTTTTTAAATTGAAAACTAATATATTTTTTTTTTATATGCAATATTTTTTTAGATTGCCTACTTGCATTAAAAAAGCAATTTTCCTATGAGAAATACGAATTATACAATAAAATATTTCTTTGAAATTTATCAAAAGCGGTATTTTCTTATTCGCCGCATGCAATGAGTTATTTTATCAAGATTTTGCTATTTACTGCAGCCTTTTATATTCTGATAATTTCAGAGCTTATACATGTCTGTTAAATTTGTGTTTTATTTATATTGTTTTATTTATTTATTCATAGGGAAGTTTTTTTAATGTATATTAGCCGTAAGAATTGATGAACTCTTTATTTTGTTTTATGGGCAAACGGATTAATCTTTCGTAATCGAGCTCCTCGCGATATAGATAAATAAAAAAATATTTCATGTTTTAAAATTGTTTTTAAAACCCTAGACAAACAGTAAATTGAGATGAACTTTGAAAACAAATTCCATTTGAGAAAGAAAATCCAATTTGGTGATCTAAAAATTTAAATTGTAAAAACCGTAATTGAAAAATCCATAACTTGGTAATATTTTTTTTTAAACAGGGCACATTAGTATATTTTCAGAGACTGGGAAGCCTCAAGAGGGGTTGGCGGGCGTAGCTCGCAGGGCTGTCCCCCCTAGTTTATAATATATATATTTTTTAAATAAATCAGTCATAAAACACATTACGGAAATTGTTAATATTAAATATTTACGATAATATATGCATCGTCCGCATGCCCGTTAGAGTCTTGTTAGTTGTGTTATTTGCGTTCACCGTAAAAAAAGTGCCAAATCTGGCAAACATGTTCATAATTGTAGAAATGCAAGTATTTTTCATTTTTCTCTTTTTTCTGGTAACTGAAAATATCAATAAAGAAACTTTTAATTTTAATATATATATATTTAATAAATCACACATAGCCAAACATACAAATGTTTGATACTAACATTTCATATTTACGACAATATAAGAGTCACCCTCATAATAGAGAGACAGTTGTCGGTTTGATATAATCGGTTTAATGGTGTCAGAGTTTAATGCATATATAATGCTCTGCGCAGGCGCTGTAGGGAAACGCCGCACAGTTGTAAGGAAGAGGGTTCACTACTGATATTTTAATTTGTCTTTGCGTTCTTAAAAAGATAAACTGTTACTTTTTTATTGCTATTTCGTCTTAACACTTCTGGCTAGTATCAAAAATCTTTTACGTGGCTTCTGTATTTGCCTATATAAGTCTCAGTTTAAACACCAGAGAAATAAATCTGATGTTTTTAGAGAGTACTGGTACCTGGCATTTCTGCAAAGCATAAATGGTGGCCGGTTCCCACTTCTTCACGTCAGTGGGGCGCGCCGGCGTCTAACCCAATACTTTGGGGTGGGTCGATGAAACGTTTTGGGGGTAAGATGCAGGTTTTTTCCCCTTGGGGTAAGATGCTGTTTATTTTCCATTGCGGTCAAGTGCCTGTTTGTTTCTTCATTGTTTAAATTATTTTTGTATATTAACTAACTTGGCAACAATTTTAATCAGATAATTTAAATCAGTGATTAAATCGTGATTTTAATCAACTGATTAACATTAATTAAAATTATAAATTTCCTAAATGTTTAAAATGACATAAAGAAATATTAAAATCTAAGGTGAAGATCATTTGAAATGTTCCTATATGTATTATTAACTTATAAAAAAACTTTTTTTGCCTTATAAATAATTGTTTAATAATTATTAATTTTAATCATTGTTAAAAATTTGATGTTAAATACAGTTATAAATAATTTTAATAAATGTAAATATCGGTAATATATAATACAGTTTTTGATAACTAGGGTCTTCTGCCCCAAAGAGCTACGCTCCCCAACCTTTATAAAGACACCGCAGACTCCAAAAACACGCTAATTTGATCAGCTTTGAAAAAGATAACGGATTAAATTTCCTACCAAGATTCAAAAGATTAAGATTTTTCTTTTTTTAACTGAATGAGAATTAGTGTTCAGAGTGTCTAGAAGAGTGCAATAAAACCTCTAAAAAATGTGATTGGATCAAATGCATTCAGTGAAATTGTTGGTTATATAATAGTTGCTCAAAGTTCCTAAACAAATGTGCAGTCTGTGGCAGATCTGAGTTGTAGCTGAAAAGAACAAAGGGGAATATGAAAAACGCCAACAAAAAAATCTGCATTCTATAGAACTTTATCACAGTGGCTTTATCGTATTTAAACTTATTATAATGCTTAAAAATAGGCATACTTAAGAGCCATAATTCTTTTAAATGTTAAATAGAATATAACTTATTTTTTCAAAGATTAGTTTGTCCTTTTATTAAATTGCCATAGTTTGTTACATTCTAATTTCTGTAATTTCCTAATATTAAGTAAGTTTACAACTTTAGCAAGTCTAAAATATTAAAGTTACTGTTATTCGTCCAATTATATTTTATACTGCTTCACGAAAATTATTGTTTACATTGAAACTCCAGTGGCATCTTACCACTAGATAGTTGGCCATCTTACCCATGGGTATGGGTAAGATACCGAAATGCAAGTGTTTACAAAAACAAAATTTTTGATGCTTTATATAATATCTGTAAAATGAAATAAAGTTTCAAATGATACATAAGGTTGCAAACTTCAACAAGAAATCACTGAATAATAATTTTAAATGATGCTACAGGCGATTTTTAAAGCAATAAAGCCAAAACTACGGCATCTTCACCCAATTTACCCTTCTATTTTTTGGGAAGTTTAAAACTATAAAAGCCAACCAAATGAAAGTATAATAGAGATATCTATTTTTTTTATATTTAACAAACATATTTTATGATTTTGAAAGTAATCGGTATATTTTTGGAAAATTATCTAGCGAGCGAAAACATTAAATAATTAAAAAAATAAGTAATTATAACTAAAAAAATTATGCGAAAAAAAATTGAATGGTGCTTTTTATTGCTATTTCGTCTTAACACTTTTGGCTAGTGTCAAAAATCTTTTACGTGACTTCTTTATTTTCCTATATAAGTCTCAGTTTAAACACCAGAGAAATAACTCTTATGTTTTTAGAGAGTAGTGGTACATGGACTTTCAGAAAAGCATAAATGGTGGCCGGTTCCCGATTCTTCATGTCAGTGGGGGATAGCGGCGTCTTACCCAATACTTTGGGGTGGGTCAAGAGCAAAATAGACATGAGAATCTGTTTCCTCTCCCGGTGAACTACTACAGATATTTTGAAGTATGTATTTCTTTAACTTTTATCCAAATATATATTATTTATGTCGAAATACATATATTCTTTTGCATTTGAAATTGGAACATAAAACGATACATTTGTAAATGCACAAAATTTAAACAACTCATTTTATAAAATAAGAAAACCTGCATACTTACTCGTAAATATCAGATTATATTTCAAATACATTAGAGCAATTCAGTGAATGTAATAGTTTTAAAATAAGCATTTTATAACTTACATTTAAACATTAATAAAATAGGGTAGACTATTTGCAGTCAAACTCAATAGTGAAATAACATTCATTTTTATCATTAGTAAGTCAGTAATTAGCTGCTGACTAGTCTGCAAGTGACATTTAACATTTCAAATGATATATTGTTTAAGCAAGTAAAACAAAATAATATAGAATTCAGTATAAATTAAAGTTAAAATAAAAGGTTAGTGGTAGAGCTATATGTTCGCACATATATATATCGTAACTCTAACTATACATTTGTAAAATAAGAAATATATCATACTAGTGAGTTTCAACATGTAATTATTCCAATGTATAAAAAATGCAGCTAATGTAACATGCAATAAATAACAGTAAAAATCGGCATTACTTTTAAAAAATGTGTTGAAGTTAATGAACTCCACTACAAATAGGTCAACAATAATTATCATTCCTCGTTTCTAAAATGTAATATTTACTAATTATTCCTTTCTTTTTAAAAAGTCATTTTAAGTTGTATGTCAAACGGTTATCTAAATTTATTCTTAATTTATGAATCAGCAGACTATGTATATTTAGAGTCCTGCAATTTGCAAATGTTTTGCATTATGTAATGTATGTTTATTATCACCATCTATTAAAGTTACTTAACTTTTTTTATGTGTTATATTTCAAAACTCAGTTGTCCTTTAATATAGTGCAATATCTCTCTCAAAATTAAAGTGAAGCTTTAACCAGTTAAAAATAAGTCGTTTTTTCATAAAGCAAATTTTATTTTTTTAAATAAAATTTTCTCGGTATATGACACATCAAGATGTGCCATTTGTTAAAATAGATTTCACAATGGAAAATTTGATTTGCATTACATTTTATACCTTGTTTATTTAAATACATTTGTATTTGTTTTAAATTATTACATTTTATTTACAACCATTGCAGTAAATAGTACAAACTAAGAATACATCAGAAATTGTAAGACATGGTTTAAAATTAGAAAAAAATTCTGATGCAAACTTACACTTACGATTTATAAAAATAAATTTTGTTGAACTGATTTAAATACATTGAAAATTTAAAATAAAATCGTGTAGTTCAATCCCACTGTAGGTCTAAGTTTCTAATGATATAAATTTCTCTTTTGAATGCGAAAACTGATGTGCACTGCGAAAAAGAAATCATAAGAGGAACAATTTACTGATTGTTGGAAGATGACTCATATTTTAATTTCTTCCTCAAGTAAGGCGTTTTCTTCCTCTTTTTACACATTTTACTTCCGCTAAGCTGTCGTTCTTTGATTATTTCTAGTTTCTTTTGCTTTTTATTTCCTTCTTTTTTTTGTTTTGTTTATAAACTCTGTGCTTGTAATATTTGCATCTTTTTGCTTTCTCTTACTTGGCTATATAGGTCTTTTGAACATTGTGATAGAAGATAATTTGTTTAACAGCTTAGATGGTGAGAATTGTAAACGGCCTACATTATTCATATTCACACATGGTGAATAACCATTGTTGCTGTGAATATTTTGATAAGTAGCAGAATGCGTTAATATACGTTCATTTAAATGTAATTTCTAATTAAATCGCAGTGATGAATTTATTGAACCGAAAAACAAAAATATATTTTGCGGCATCTGTCCCATAGTAGCAGGTGAGATGCCGCGCCGCCATTTTATATTATATGAGCGACGCGGGAGAAAAGCAAACACATGTCAGTATTCTGCGAAGATCTAGTCTACAGTTGCAATGGGTTATGGGTTGAAATCTCTGTTTATTTGGCTTAAAATATGTAATAAATTTCGATTAGAATAATTTTAGCAACTTACCTCTAAATACTTATATCTAAATACTGACAATTAAGTAGTGGAAACGCCTATAACACAGCAAACATCACATGGGAACACTACGAACCTCTTAAATTGGTCTAGGGAGCTCTAGTGTCAACCACACAGTCTCTGCGGCATCTGTCCCCACTTTACCCGAGATTTTTTACAGTTTAATTCACAAACACCTTTTATGTCCTGCAGTTTGTATTAGAAAATATCCACTATATCTCTTCGACATGTTCTAAAAATACAGTCGATATCTTTGAATGGAATCACTAAAGAAATTGATTAATTTCATTGATCAGTTTCTTAAATAATTTTTTAATATATTATAGACAGCGTAGCAACCGGATTAGTTGCATTTGCATTGTAACAGATAATTAGATTTTGGGGGAAAATGGAAATTAAATTTTCATTCTACATTTAAAAAGTATTATTCATTTTTTTTTTTTTTTATTGGAAAGAAAAAATCATATCTGCAATGTACATTAATTGAAAGAAGTTACTAAATTTACACATTTTGTAAGTTACCTAATTTTGATGCAATTAAAGTGAAATTCATTTACATGAAAATTGCGATAAATGATCGACAAAATTTAATTGGTCTGTAGGATTTCGGAAAAATACTTGCTTCTGTAGTGTAGGTTAGAATTATTTTTGCAAAATAATAATAATAATAGCATACACCTTGTGCACATAATCGTTCTCAAAACCCCACTTTCTATCACATTCCAGTCATCTGTAATTTAAATAATTTCAACATATATAATTCCATACGGATCAATAATTTAGATTTCAATATAATATATACGTCTGTTTCTAATAAATAATATCATTCTTTTAAACTGCAATGATAAATAATTACTTTCTTCTGTTAATCATCGAATACAATATTATAATCTAATATTTTCGGCTTAATATTTTCAGTTACTTCTTTTAAAAGTTTTTTTTTTTTTATAAACTTTTAAGTTATATGTTTCTCTGTCTGCCTGTTGGCGTGTCTCTGCGTGCTCTTTATACGATAAAAAATTGTAGGAAGTTATGCAAGAGAATTGAACCGAACTTCATATATGGGGCATTCTCACAATCTTTTGACTTTCGGGGAAAAAATCTTGCGAAATTAAACTAGCTAAAATAACATTTTAATCTGATAGACAAATACCTTAATGATTCAAAATAAAGAAAAAATGGTCAGCAGCGAAAAATGTTTTATTTAACTGAGGTTTAAGTTAAAGTTACGAGTTTAATTTTCTTTACCATTTTACGACTATAACTTTTTATTTTCTTCTAAATTTTTACTTATAATGAATTTGCATAGTACCCGCAGGACATTCAAATAAGAAATAATAAAAATTTAATACTTTTAATGCAGAATTTTTGTATAACATTGTCTTAAAGGGGTGTTAAAGAAGGGACGGTAAGTTGAAACAAGTGGGTCTTAGTTGAAACTAGTGGGTTGAAACAAGTCGGGTACATTGTGTGATCATAGATCGCACAAAGGGTTCGTTTAATATTTCTTTCAAAACGTCCAGTACATTTATCGCCATGGAACACCTTATAATTTTGGCAAACCCTTCCTAAACTAACGAAAAGCTTCAAACAGAGTCGCCTTGTTATATTTCCTAATTTTGTTCGTGCCTCCCCCCCCCCCAGAAGAGCTACGATATATCACATGACGGGTATCAGCCAAATTTAGAAAAGTGCCACCCTTGGGGTGATGAAGCGGGGTAACGGTCACCATGATTTTTGACAAGGCCTTATGTTTAAAATTTTGTGTTATAAAGTATCTTAAAGTTTAAAACAGATCGCATTGTTAGATTTCCTACTTTAAATGAAATCGCGGTCTGTTAGTTTCACATTTCATCACCAGTTAGCGCACTCTATTCTTAACAAAAGTGTATCTGAACGGAACTCCTTTACACAACCTATCAGTAGATATGTTACTCGAGGGGGTGGCGATCTTTAGCAAGAATTTAAGATGTTTGTTGAAATTTCTATTTGGAAATAGTGGTAATTTAACTTTTGACATATTTATATTTAATAAGTAGCATGTATCTGAGTTCTCCGTCAAAAAAACGCACCTCAAACAGTATGAAACAAAAAGGTAAAAAAAGGAAATGTATTGCTCCTCCCCCTCTCCCCACCTGCCCGAAATTTCATGCGCCATTTTTTATAAACTTTTTCTTATGTGTCATAAACTATCTTAAAGTTTCAAACAGATCGCCTTGTTAGATTTGCTATTTTAAATGAAATCGCTGTCTGTTAGTTCCACATCCACCACGAGGGAGCGTCCTCTATTCTTAACATAACTGTATCTAAACGTAACTCCGTTAAACAGGCTAACAGGAGATATGCTAGTCGAGGGGGTGGCGGTCCTAACCAAGAATTTAAGATATTTGCTTAAATTACTATTCGAAAATAGTGGTATGGACACTTATGAAATTTTTGATATTGAATAAGTAATAGTTTTCTCATCACGCCATCAAAAAACCGCACGCAAAACATTACAAAACGCCCTGTTATACTACCTAATTTTGTTCGCGCCCCTTCCCCTCCCCCTCCATCCAGAATGTGACGCGCCCTTCTTTTTTATAATCTTTTACTATTTGTTATAAATAATCTTAAAGTTTCAAACAGATCGCTTTGTTGAAATTCCTACTTTAAATGTAATCGCGTTCTGTTAGTCCCACATTTCACCACCAGGTATCGCACACTATTCTTAACAAAAGTGTATCTGAACGAAACTCCAGTACACAACCTAGGGGGGTCGGGGGGCTTAAAAAAGAATTTAATATATTTGCTGAAATTACTATTCGAAAATAGTGGTATCAATATTATCTGGCATAAGTAACATTTATGCTGTATTTTTTAAGAATCGGACACCGTTCAGAAGAATACTGCAATGAAACATCACGTGACTACCTTTTAAAATAAGTATATAATAGAAATAAATCAATTAGTGAAATTAGCGCCCCCCCCCCTGCCCGAAATTTCACGCGTCATTTTTTATAAACTTTTTCATATGTGTTATAAACTATCTTAAAGTTTCAAACAGATCGTTTTGTTATATTTCCTATTTTAACAAAAAACGCGTTATGTTAGTTCCACATTCCAAAACCAGGGAGCGCGCTCTATTCTTAACAAAACTGTATAGGAAGGAAACTCCGTTAAACAACCTATCAGTAGATATGTTACTTGAGGTGGTGGCGGTCTTAATAAGAAATTAAGATATTTGCTGAAATTACTATTCGGAAATAGTGGTAACTAAAATTTAGACAATTTTATATTAAATAAGTAGCATATATCTCAAGACTCCCTCAAAAAAGGCACATAAAGCGGTCAGAAACGTTAACTTTTAAAATAGAAATCTAGCGCCCCCCCCCCCCCGCTCCATCCCCGGAATTTCACGCGTCATTCTTTTTTACAATTTATCTTATGTGTTATAAAATATCTTAAAGTTTCAAACAGATCGACATGTTAGATTTCCTAATTTTTAACAAAATCGCGTTATGTTAGTTCCACATTCCACCACCAGGGAGCGCACTCTATTCTTAACAAAAGCATATCTGAACGAAACTCCTTCACGCAATCTTTCCGCAGATACATGGGTCGGGATGGTGGCGGACTTAACCAAGAATTTAAAACATTTGCTGCGGTAACAAACGCTAAGATTTTAAAAATAAATCTAGCTCCCCCCCCCCTCCTCAAAATATCACACTCCATTCTTTTTTACACTTTTTCTTATGTTTTATAAACTATCTTAAAATTTCGAACAGATCGAGTGGCGGTCTCTTAACCAATAATTTAAGATATTTCCTGAAATTACTATTCGAAAACATACGTATGAATGCTTGTAAACTTTCTGATGATGAATGAGTTATACTTATCTCATAGCGCTGTTCAAAAACCCCACGCAAATTGTTAGACATCCTAATTTAAATTATTTCGTGGTTAAAAAAGCTCGTGTCTCCATTTTAATCTACGCATTTGATAACAATAAACCGATTAATTAAATAATAATTAATATCTCAGCTTATATTTAAGCTATCGCTTTGAACTGGGTATGTATGAAATCTGCGAGAGATTTCCCGTCCGGATGTCAAAAAATTTTATCAAAAAAATTAATATTTAAAAAGTTAAAATTTCGTATTGAAATATTCCACTATCAAAAACCGCAGTCGTCGTCGCCATGTCTGACACCTACTTCTCGAGAAAATGTAATTCATTTCATTGTCTTTCCAAATAAATAAATAAAATTTTTATCGATCAATTTTTAGTGGATATCTTCCCTTATACACATCGCACAAACATGAACTTTATACCAAATGAAAGTAAATTTTTTTACCGCGTCTGTCTATACTTTTTGCAAATTTCTCGGACCAATACTTTGTGAGATATGATTTCGCTTTAAAATGTCCACTTCATTTATTGCTTAATTTGCGCTCTGGTAAACCTCATTTTCTGGTAATCCTAAGGAGAATTGGAAATAAAACTCCGGTGGTTTGGAGAAAGTGCGTTTATACCTGCATTAAAAAGGTTGATTGATTAATTTTAGAAGTTAATTAGCCCATAATTCGGTTAATTACCAACTTTTTCAAAATTTTAGGATTTGTCGTTTGATATGAAGTGTTCATCTATAAGTACCCAAAATTTCAAGTCTCCAACACGTATAGTTTCTGAGAACGGGCTCTGTGACAGACGGACAGACGGAAAGACAGATAGACAGACAGACAGACAGACAAAGGAGTGAGACGAATTGGGTTTTGTCAGTTGAACGGAACCCTAAAAGGGGGACGGTAAGGATGGAACGGTAAGGAAAATTACCACTTATTTTTAGGCAAATCATGTAAAGACTAAGTGATAGCCACAATGTTCATTGATTTTTAGAAACAGTTGTTAACATTGGATTAAATTATTTTTTTTTTATTAACCTCGAAAATTGCAGGAATAAACCTTGGGGACGGCAAGACTACCAATAAAGCCACGATCTTGAAATTGACATTTAAATGCTGATTTAAATTCTGCAGTAAATTTCCTGTCAAAGAATTTTAAACATTCTTTCTCTAGCCTACTTCTGCATGAGAAGAAATTTGACAAAAATTCTGTGGCTGCATCTGAACTGATTTTTTGTATAAGTTTGGCAAGTGGGACGGTAAGGATGAAAAACCTAGGGATATAGTTCAAAAAATACTATCAACCATAAAAATGTGTGCAGCTTAATTTTTTGCTACGTATTTATATAAAACAATTGTCCCAGTTGCGAAAAAAAAAATACATGGGATTAGTTTTATTGAAACAATTTTATACAGAAAGCTCCAAACTTATTTATCGTCCAAAACTTATTTATCTCGTTAATATTGTTATGCAATCATGCAATGGGATGTTCCCCAGTATATAAAAGTAAAAAAAAAAAGTACTAAAATAAAAATTATTATTCATGGACATAAAAGTCAAAATATTGTGAGAATGCCCCATATATGTTTCAGTCTATTGGCAGGAGATCGAGTTAAAATTTGTGCTTTCAGGTAGCAGAGGTGCTGTAATACTGATTTTTGTCACAATTACTTTGTTGTAATTATCATCCGAAAGTTTAACGAAGCATAGGATTAAGCCAATATTCATGACTATGGCTGCAATTTTCTAGTTGAAATTAGGGATATTCCACCAGAAAGAAACTATCCCTAATTTTAAAAAAAATATACATATATGAGAAAGCGCAGAAGGGGGTGGGGACTGTGATAACTGTTTTTGCTCAATTTTCCTAGATTTTGAAAGTTCAAATGAAGGATTTTTGAAAGATATTTTGAATGTTATTTACGATAATAATGATATTTTTTTATGATATTTATAGTCAGATGTAATGTCATTGGCGGAGATTGTATACAATTTTGGAGTATATCGGACTGAAGGTGTGGTTGTACTAGCGATTTCATGTGTGATTTTTAATTTTATCATCGGAAAGTGCATAAAGTTATTGAGCGAAACTTTATTTTTAATGATTTGACTTAGGATGTTTGATCCCACTTGAAATTGGGGATATTCCCACAGAAGTGGGCTCTGTGCTAACAATTTTTTAAACATTTTCCAGATTTTTTGCACTTATGAAGAATTTATAACTATTTCCCGACGAAATTTCGATGTAATGTCATTGTTTAAGATAGGAGAAAATCGACTTGAAGGTGGCACTGTAATAACGAATTTAGGCACAATTTTTCTTTAATATCATCAGAAATTCTATGAAATTATAGATAGTATTGAACCAATTTTCATGTATAAGTTTTTGAATATGGACATCAGGTCACAGTTGAAAATGGGTTTATACCCTCATAAAGGATAGCTGTGATAGCAGTTTTTATGCGAATTTTATACGTTTTTAAATTTTTGTTCTTTTAATTTTATGTGAAGAAATTGTAAGTAATTTTCGAAAAAAATTTACATTTATATGTAAAGTAATGGTGTGAGGTTTGTATAATTTTTTTAGAAAGAGGGCCTGAATGTGACGCTATGATTACGATTTTTGCTTTCAATTTCCACAACGGACGTGATAGTCGTTGAAAAAAAAATTCTTTTGAATCACCAATTGTAAAATCTAGGTTTAATTTGTATAAATGTAATAAACAAACTTTTTACCGTGTTTTCATGTACTACCCGTTGCTTAGATTTCATTACAGATTCTGTTTCCTCTTATAAAATTGTATATGCAATTAAAAAATTCCGCTTTCTGAAGTAATAGCATGTATGAAATTGAAGAAAATTGTGAAATTGGCACAAACGTGTAGTTTTTATTTCCTTTAAGTTCAAGCAATCAATTATGTATAACTTAAGTTATCTTAAATCAATTTAAGTTAAGTTTCATCAACAAGTAATAACATTTTTTTTTATTATTATTATTCAACTGCTTATTATAAAATTTCCATTAGTAATGTGAATTCTTGTAATGTTATAATTTCTTGAAATGTTAAAATGTTCAGAAATTTCATAATGATTATATACAAAATATTTGAATTAATTTTTAAAACATGCTTCAGAGAATGAAATTTACATTATTCAAATACAAAACTTTTTTTTTTTTACTTTTGTTGTATTTTACGAATTAAAACACACATTTCCATATTTTTTTCTTAAATAACTATTTCAGTGTACTATTAACCAATTCTCTCAGATTGTATTGTGATTGTATATGTATTATGTTAATTTGTTTATATATTACTATTTTATGATATAATTAATATTTGAAGAATTGATACAATATTATTCCAAATCTTTCATAATTCAAAAGCGAATTTATTTTAAGCGTAGATTTTATAAAGCGAGAATTTATAAAAGCGAATTATTTTTAAAAGTGAAACACAAATCATCATAAACACAAGCATAAATAGAGAGACACTGAGGTACATTATGTACCTACCAAGACTGCAGCAGCATAATTTCTATCGTAATTGTATACTACATATACTGATTATTGACAGCTGTTTATATTCTATCATATGCTATTAACGGGATAGAAATGCTTTAATCATCATGTTACACAAACTAGAAGATATCAATTAGTAATTATATATATTCATATATATATATGTAAGGAATAAATTTCGGGAGCTTTCCGGAACCTATAGAGGAGTAGTCGCGGCCGGTTCATTTTCCGGCATGGTGTCCGTGCAGCCGGTTTCTCATATAGAAGGACATCTTAGGGTGTCATACTTGGATAAATAATTTAGACTCGGGGACCACTTGATGGACCGAACTCATTTATTTGGCGCTCCGTCTTACAGTCCGTTTCGCGAGTTCGGCCGGGGGTCCTCGGGCCCGTTACGTTGATTATAAGAGTGCTACATGGCCGTAGGTTTGACAGGCTTCTCAAATCTGCAAGATCTCTCGTTTTTGGCGCGGGTTTTAGCTAATATCTTGGGGTTTAACATATTTTCCAGCAGCGGGCATAGTTGTAAATTTGGGAGGAACATTTCTTTAATTGGCTGATTAGCTTTTGATTGATTGTCCGGGATAAGATGCCAGAGTTAGGCTTGGCTCGCCCGGGGATGAGCTAACCACAACTGAATGAGAATATTCCGAACGTCAGCAAGTTTACTCTTAAAGATCATCCGAAAATGATATCTGAAAGTAATACGATGTATTGCTGGGAAACAAAGTTACAAGGGGTAAAACTGGTTTTAGAATGAGATTTAAAGTTATGAGAAATAAACTTCGGATTTTAATTTAAAATTTTGAAGTTTAATTTGGAATTTTGAATTTTAAAGGGTTTTTATCCTTTCATATATATATATATATATATATATATATATATATATATTATAAATTCACATCCGATAATTTCAATAACTTGTGATAAATGTTCTTGATTGGAGATAGTTGTGTTTTATTAATCTTTCGATTACGAACTAATATTTTTACTATTTTTATATTATTTAGTACCACAATTTATAAATAAATATATTTTTGGGAAGTTTACCTTGTAATTATTCTGGTATAACTCTGTGGCAGGATTTGGTTATCAAGAAGTTGTGCGAATAAAGTAAAAAGTTCGTTACGACATATCTCCTAACTACGTAATCAAAGGATTAACGCAAGGTCTCATAAAAACATGCTGCACAACATAAGGATGTATGTTATAATTTTATATCCTTTTTCGGTACTTCTATTTTATCAGGTTGATCAATTTCTATTAAAACAATATCTATCGCCAAGCTATTTAACAAACTATAACTCACAATAAACGAATGGAAGAATGATGCTATTGAAATATGTGTAAATTGGGAGGTGCCACTATTCGAAAGTATAAGAATACAAATATATATGTTGTAGGAATTTAAAAAGTGTTCAATAGAGATGTCCGCTTTTCGGGAGTGTCCTTTTTTTGGAGGGGGAGCTTATTGTATACACATTTTGAAGCTGAAAAAGCATTTTGAACATTCTTTAAAAAAAGGGTCAAACAAAAACCGACCCACAAGAGACAAAACCCGACCTGAAACTGAAAAAAATACGGCACTATGAAAATCAACCTGACCCAAACCCAACTCGTATCAAAAAAGGAAAAATCAACACGACTTGAACCCGACCCGCAAATAAAAATATAGCGACAAACCGACCAGACACGAACCACGGGTCATGTCGGGTGCGGGTTAAAGTGTGTAACAAGACTGGATGCAGACTAATAAATAATTCAAAAATACTGATAATAAGTGATAAAATGTTACACAAAACATGTCATTTTTTTTATGTACACATATATTTTAAAACATAAATAACCAGAGCATAAATAACACGAGTAAGCGATGTAAGTCCTGTTGTTATTTAGTAATCGAGCAATTTCGGCAGAATCTTTACAGCAAGACATTATAAACTATTAAAATAAGAAAACCAGTCTCAAAATGAATTAACAACTTGTGATGAGAAATTGACTCAAACAATTTGTGTTTTTATTTATTTATTTAATTTTCATTTCTACTAATTACTGAACACTGTTTATTCTGTTACTTTACTGTGTGAACTTATGTTACTTTTTAGAAAAGGCCAAGAAATTATTTCATTCAAAATATCTTAAATTTTTAATATTAGCTAAGATAGTAGATGACAACATAAGAATTAATAGTAAAAACATGCACTAATTAAATTTATATTTGCAGAAACAAATGAACTTTATATTATAAGTATATGATTAGGCTGATAATATTTATGCTTTAAATTGCATGTGTACATTCTAAAAAATATGACATTTTTTGTGTAACATTTTATAACTTATTATCAGTTTTTTCTGAATTATTTATTAGTCTATAATTGTTATAACGACTTTATTAATTTTCTCTTCAAACATGTCTTTTTTCTTTGGTCTTACAATATGGCGTTACATATATATTAATAGCTTCAAAAATACGTCAAGTCCGTCCGCAGTAGTAAAGTCCAATTATATCTTTGAAATTCATCCCACTGCATGTTGGTTAGCTATCTTAATTTTTTTTAAACCTTCTTTTATTTTTCCTTTAATTAAGCACTTTACACGATTTTTGTTATTATTAAAATAGGAAATCTAACGCGTAAGTCGAGGTTCTAACTTTACATACACTGAAAAAAATGGATACTCAAAATTGAGTAAAAAGCAGTTAATTTTAAATACTTGACATACTCAAAATAACTCCGATCCAATTGTACTCGAAATTGAGAAACACGTGTACTCACTTTTGATCCCATGGTTGTGTCCAAATATGAATCTTTATGTACTGCCCCTCTGAACCTACAAATTAAAGTGAAAATGTCCTAACATTTATTTTCCGTTCTAAATTACTAACAAGAAACGTTTAGTAATATTATATAAGATTGAATATTTATTAAGAAAAATAGCAAAATTATTAGCAAGATATCCAAATCTAATATTTTTATAACAAGAGCTTTATTTGTAAATACTTTTTAATTATTTTACAATAACTTATATAATTTAATATTTTAATCATCATGAACATATTTTATGCCACCATAAATGAAATAAACCCATTACAGGGTACAAAATTATCGTTTTGTTTGCGTTTGATAATATGCGATGTTTCAAAATTGAGAAAACATATATTCATTTTTTATCCAAACATACTCAATTTGATATAAGTACATAGATTTACTCATTTTTGAGTACTTCATTTTTTTCAGTGTAATTTTTTTTATATAGTTAGTACTTGTTACACAATACCCTCTTACTTTAAATTATAACTTCTCACACGTCTTTTAAAACAAATTATTTAATATTCTGCCGAAAGTATCTTGAAATATTTTCCTCTGCCATATTAAAGCTGTCAAGAAAATTCTTCGTAATTTGATAATAAAGTAGGTCACATATTTTATTTGCTACAGTTTACAGAACAAAAAGTAAAATATCATGTTATAAATCCTCTTTCTTCAGAATGTGTAAGCGCATTTTGATCAAAAATTTATGTTCAAAAAGTTATGTTTGAAGATTTACCGCTGAGTTTCCTTTAAATAAATTAAAAATTAGATTGTATCAGCGAAAATATGAGCTATTCAACTACCTGTCACTTTTCTAGGAAAATTAACGCAAAACGAAATACTTTTCGTTTAGTTTTCCGATATTTTGTAACGATAAATTTTAGAATATGCTTTTCTTGACTGTCCAGAAAATAAAATGTTTTAAAGAAACTCAAAATACTATGCAATAGATTTATAGACTTATATAAAGCTAAACTAATTAAGAGAAGGAAGATTTTTGATGTATTTTATTTTTAAAGTATCAAAATCAGCTTCTTCACAGAATTTCCATGTAATTTCTTCCTTAAAATTTCCATTTGCAGCTATTCGTTTATCTTAGTATTTTTAAAATGATCTAGCAATATTATATTGCAAAAACTTTTCCGTTAGTAACACTGATGTCATACACTGAAAAAAATTGAAGTACTAAAAAATGAGTAAATTGATGTACTCATATCGAATTGAGTATGTTTGAGCCAAAAATGAACCAATGCTTTCTCAATTTTGAAACATCACATGTTATCAAAGACAAACGAAACGATAATTTTGTACTCTGTAATGGTTTATTTTATTCATGGCGGCATTAAAGATGTTTATTAATGTAAATATTAAATTATGCACAATATTTTAAAATAATTTAAAAGTACTTGCAAATAATGATCTTGTCATAAAATCATTCGATTTGGGTATCTTGATAATAATTTTGGTGACTTTGATAAACTTTGATATATTTCTTAATTAATAATCATAATTAGTAATGCTAATTAATAATCTAGTAATCGTTTGTTGTTCATAATTTTGAGCGGAAAATAAATGTCAGCACATTTTTACTCCGTTCCCGACATATTTGTTGGTGCAAGGTGTGGTATATAAAGATTCATATCTGAAAACAATCATGGAATCAAAAATGAATACACGTATTTCTCAATTTTTAGTACATTTGGATCGGAGCTACTTTGAGTATGTGACACATTTAAAATTGAGTACTTTTTACTCAATTTTGAGAAACCATTTTTTTTCTGTGTATAGACGGTGGCAATAAATGGGCAAAAAAAATTCGATTTTACTTCAATTTTTTATGCATAGAGTAATTTTTACGCCGTTGAATAGGCCAAAAAATTTTCTTTCAAATGCAATTTATTTTTAAAAAATTCGTCAATATGCGGATATTTTTTATGTTTTTTTTAAATTTATTTCCAAGCATGATTTTCTTAAACTTAGGTCTACCGGAAGTGATTACGAAATGTGAACCCGTTTGCACATAAAACGATATAACAGTTTGACATTTCTTTCCGGCTAATAATACATAAAATGAAAAGAAAGTGCCCAATTAAACTAATCGCATTGAACTCGCAGGCTATACGCACTAATTATATATTATACTCTTATTTCCAAGAATAAGAAGTAAATAGTAAAATAAAGAAATAACTATAAAGAAATCAAAGAAACTAAAAAAAAAAAAAAAAAAAAAAAAAAAAAAAAAAAAAAACATTGAGCTAAATTAAGGGAGGGATTAGATCTCCATTTACCCCTTTATACTTAACCAATGAACCTCCAAATCTAATGAGGGGACCGCTGTATAATAATAAACTGGTATACCAAATATGAAGCAAACTGGAAAATTCTGCATGTAAAACTCATTTCTCTAAATTAAGGGCAGGATATCCTCCGTTCCCGACATTATACTTAACCAATGAACCCCAAAACTAATCAGGGAAGTGCCTTATCAGAATGAATCTATATTCAATATTATAAGCAAATCGGATATTTATATCAAGAGATATTGCGTTACGTACATACATATGTACATACATAAGGACGTACATGCAGAACCTGTGGGTACATTAGCTCTTAGGCTTTGATAGCCTGTGAGCTAAAAATGAGTATTTGTTAAATAAATAAATAAAATAATGAAATAATATAAATTAAAAAAAAATTAACAGACGTTGTAATAGAATTATGAACGTAAACAACTGAAACTATCAAAATAAACAATGGAGGTAACGAAATTTTTGGTGATTAACTTATAACTTGCGACTAATAGAAATAAACCGCTTTTAATAAATTTCAAAGAAATATCTGATTACATTACTGACATTTTTCATTAAAAAACTATTTTTTGAGGTTAATGCGTAATCTAAAAAAATATAGTAAATTAAAAAATCTATCATCGTTTTCAATTTATAAAAATATATTTTTCACCTGCACTGTTAAAAATTTCCGTTCAATTTTAGGTAGCTTTCATTACAAAAATCTACCTATTGCAGCCGTTCGGAGGAAAACGATTCCGAAAAATTTTGGTATATTTTCACCGATCATGACCCCCAGACCCCGAAACCACCCTCCGTTCAAAATTTATATATATATATATATATATATATATATATATATGATCTTTGTCATACTGTAACTCTCGTATTTATGAACCGATTTGGATAAAATTTCGTGTGTACATAGTACATACCAATGTCTCGACCGAGTTCGTTGGCCAGCTTCATCCGCCATCTTGTTTCAAAATGGCGGCTATTTAATTTTTTTTTTTAAATTAAAATTTAAAATGAGGCACAAAAAAAATTATACATTGAAAAATAATTTTTTCTTATGTGTTTGGGCTTGATACAAAGATTCTGGAGCATTTTTAGTTTTGTCTATATCTTAAAAAATGGCTGAGTTATAGCACTTTGAATTTCTAGAATGGCTGGCGTTTTAAAACGATCTGATTTCTGTCACGCTATAATACAAGTATTTATGAACCGATTTGGATGTGACAAAGAATGTGCATAGTACATAGAAATGTCTCGACCGAGTTCGTTGGCCAGCCTCATCCACCATCTTGTTTAAAAATGTCGGCCATTTAAAAATTAAAAAAAATTAAAATTTAAAAGTGAGGTACGAAATAATTAGGAATTGAAAACGATTTTTTCCTTATGTGTTTGAGCTTGATACAAAGATTCCGGAGCATTTTTTGTTTCGTCTATATCTTAAAAAATGGCTGAGTTATAACACTTTGAAATTCTAGTATGGCTGACATTTTGAAACGATCTGATTTTTGTCACGCTATAACACGCGTATTTATGAACTGATTAGGATGTGACAAGGCATGTGCATAGTACATAGCAATCTCTCGGCCGAGTTCGATTGCTAACTTCTTCGGCCATCTTGTTTTAAAATGGCGGCCATTTAAAAATTTAAAAAGAAAAATATTTCAAAATGAAGTATAAAAAAAATTAGAAATTGAAAAAGATTTTTTTCTTATGTGTTTCAGCTTGTTACAAAGATTCCGGATTATTTTTTGTTTTGCCTTTATCTAAAAAAAAAAAAAAAGCCGAGATATAGCAGTTTGAATTTCGAATGTATGTGACATTTTTAAAAATCTGATTTTTTGCCTGCAACAGCACTCGCATATATCAACCGATTTAGATATGAGTGAGCATGTGCACAGGAATTACTAAGGTCTCGACCAAGTTCATTGGTGAGCTTTGTTGCGCCCATTATGCTTTTTTAAAATGGCGGGCTATCACCGATAGTTCGGGTTAATATAATTATTAATATAATTCGGGATATCACCGAATTTGACGACAAATATAAATGATTTTAATAAAACCAGCTTTGATAACGCTGACTAATTTCGCGAAATTCTCATTCATATTCAATATTGACAAAAATTAGTATTTAATCTTCTTTAATCGGGTTCCACTAATTTGAGCTCCATGTGTTTGAATAATATAAGCTGGCTTTAAAAAAATAAGGAATATGAAAGCTACCTCTTCCTCCCGGCACTGGCCGGAAGGACTTTTTAACCATCATATGGTTCAAAGTCAGCAAATGTAACAAAAGATGTTTAAATCTCTATTTCAAAAATTCTGTTTTTGTCGAATCCTGGAGTATGGTTCCTTCTTTTGCCATCCTATGAGAAAACGTTGCAGCCAATCACTGATCGGCCGCCATTGAATCTGCCGTGTACGTGTACGTATAGGATAAAAGCTTTCATAAGGAATTTTTATTTTGTTTCATTTAATTTTAACGATATATAAGGATTTATTTATATTTCTTAACTATAATTTGTGATTAAAGTATACATCCTTATTAATTGTTAGCTATTTTTATGTAATGTTGATAAAATGTAATTTTACAATGTGTCTATTTGTATTAGGCCTAGTTCAGTAATATGTGGATACGTTGTTGCATTTTCATTTCTTATATTTTGCGTCTAATATATTGATTTTAATATGTATATTATGAATTAGGCACTTATATTGTGAATTAAGCTTTGCTAAGTAGCTGAGTGTTATGAGTTGGATTCATCAAGAATTCAAATTCTGTTTACATTTTAATGTGCATTTGAAATGTATTATATTAGCATGTTGCTTGATTAAACGTATGTTAGCTATATAATATTGAAATTAAACAAAAGTGTTATTCACTCATCTCTAGCGTAAACTAAAATAACACAAACAAAACATACTAATAACAAATATTTTAAACTTTTATCAATGTCAATACTCTAGTTCTTGACGTTCAAGTATTACGTAAGCATTCAAGGAGGAATTCAAGATTTTCTTATTTTTGCTGGAAATGAATCTTGTGATTTGAACAATGCTTACATCAGCACAGAAAGGTTAAAAAAGCATTGAAAAAATTGTGTAGCTTTTTAAAATTGTTAAGGGTAGGGGTTCAGATAAATGCTTACATAATACTTGATTTACTGCATTAGAAATGCCACAAATTTATTTCTCAACCCAAGTTTGAGAACTGAATTTCTAGTATCTAGTTAAATAGTCTGTGTGTCTAGTATCTTGTTTCGGTTTACGAAATGAATTTGTTCGTTCAAACACGCTTGGTTTTAAAGCTTAACAAATAAATATCCATTATTCATAGTCTTGGAAATGTTTCAAGAAAAATATTAATAAAAATGCACAAACATATATTACTAAACAGTATAATATTTAAATTTGATAAGAATTTTCTAAATGGTGTAAAAAAAAAAAAAAAAAAAAAAAAAAAAAAAAAAAAAAAAAAAACATTATTACTTGAGAGTTAAACGGCAACCAATCACTTAAATTTGAAACATTACATTTTAAATATAAGCAATGTTCATACATTTTGCTGGACGGAAATTTAAAGTATTTATTTTGAAATTCAAACAACACACACACACACACACACACACACACATATATATATATATATATATTTTTTTTTTAAATCCATAACTGTGAAATTTTAACTCTCCGAGCGCCTTGCAAAATGGTAATATTGTAATGTTGTGTTCTTTGCATTTTCTTTTAAATGATAAGAAAATATGATTCTTTCAATTAAAAAAAAAAAAAAAAAAAAAAAAAAAAAAAAACTGAATTACAAATAGGAATGTAATCCTTGAGAGTACTAATCATTCTTCAATGTATTTAAAATTCATTAAATCTATAGAATTATGTTATGTTAAATATTTCTTGTATTGCTGTGAAACCTGGAGGTTAGTGAACGGAATATTACGACCCTAACACTTAGAGGGTTTTAAGGTGTATAAAAATAGTTAAATTGTCTGCAGTCAAAATGCCTTAAATAAATTATTTAAAATTAGATTTGTGTTTGATGAAAATTTAACTTCCTTATACAATTTTATGAATGTTATCTTTAATTTTCAAAAGTATATAATTTATTTTAGTTTAGTTTCGAAACAAATGCTTCTGATTGTCTCCATAAAAATGTATGACCATTGTCATGAATTGAATTTATGGCTCAACCTATTTCCAAAGTATTTCTCAACCAAAATTCAGTTTATGGTTCAGCCTATTTCCAAACAAAGGTTCAACTTATTACCAATCCATGGTTCAACCTATTACTAAATCATGTTTCAATCTATACACATGGTTCAACCATGGTTTAAAGAAAGCACCAAATGATGGGGAAGGTTTTTCCATCTTATGATTGCAGCTACACTTCTGCCATGTGTTGGCGAAACGTTGAACCGAAATTTTTAACAGTGTGTTTTTTAGCCCGGGATGGATCCTCTAGTATTAATAAAATTATGTTTTTGTTTGTGTGTATCTTTGTTTATTTATTTTTTGGTGGGGTCTAGGGAAATATATCGTCCATGCACTTTAATCTCAGAATTTGGATATAGTGTTTACATCTGTTGTTATTTTATGTTGAATGAAAAGACTCGCGTATTTCCCATATCTTCCAAGTACGCTGACAATTCTGACACATTCATAAAAGCAATCCAAATTCAATGCTTTTGCCAAATATAGCAAAATTTGTTCTAATTTCTGTAAAGATTGTTTCGAAATCCGTAGGGCGATTTTTGAATTTATCGATACTTTTTTAAGATCTTAATTTTTCCGAAAATGAAAAGTTTGTTTTTATGTCAACCAATTTCTATTTGATACTTTATCCATTCATGTTATTTTTTAAATATCTCAATAGAGCAGAAATAAAAATAAATTAAATAAAAAATAAAAATTTTGAAACTTTAATAGAAGGCATGGACATCATTTTTTTCGGTACGCAAGGGAAAAATGGAAGGTTAAATATCTAGCGTAGCTTTCTAATTAACCGTTATTACAAAAAAAAAAAAAAAAAAAAAAAAAAAAAAAAAAAAAAAAAAAAAAAATTACTGTTATGAGACATATAAACTCGCAGTTGAGAACTTTTTTTCTAGTTGTGAGTTGGATTTTGTTTTTATCAATGTTCTTGAAACGCAATTCCCTCACCCCTCCCTCTACGGAGCTGGAGAAATTCCTACCCCGGATATAAATGTCGTAATTCAATACCGAGTTCTGCTTTATTCAAGGTAAGTGCACAGCCAGTTGGTTCAATTTCTAGTAAAATTATGCATATGGAAAATATCATGAAACACTTTCAAATATTCGGAAACTATTTTTCCTGAATCTTCATCATTTGTTAGCTGAAATTTTTAAACAAATATTTGGTTTCTGCAAATATGATACTAGTGTTTGGGTACAATTTCTGCAATCTCAACACATGGATCTAAGTATCACAAAATACACAGTATGTAAAAACGTGATAGCTATATATACATTCAAAGTGGATAACATTTAACACAAACTAATAAAGTCGTACTAAAATTTCTTTTTTAAATTCCAATAAATGCACTAGCAAATTCAACTTGATGATAAATACATGGTATCCATTAAGTCTACAGTAACCCAGGCTAAATCATAATAATTTTACTAATTAAATAAATTTTCAAAAAAGCACTAAATATATAACCATTTCGCAAGGAACGTTGGCCAACTTTGTACAAATAACTTAAAAATACATTAGAAAAAAATGCTGATAACTTACATTTAGAAATTAACCGATCCTCGGTTAAACATTGCAGTTATACGTAAATTTAATGACATAAAAAGTGGGTATCCTCATTATAATACTTGTATATTTTTATATATTTCACAAAATTGTTACATTATTAGTTCGGTAGTACTTTAAATGTCTTTATATATAAACGACATGTAACAGTAAAGAGGATAATTCTAAATGTTAAAAGAAAGTATTGGTTTGTAAAAGAAATACAAAAGCATGATTGTAATTACTTTTAAACTAATGGTTAAAGTGACAGCATTATTTAGTATATGGTTATTCAACTCGGAATTACTAGTGATTTTTTTTTTTTAATCTATATTTATAAATGTAGTAAAGTGTGTCTATGTGACGTTTTATGAAGAAACCGCTTAGCGCAAGCTTCAAGATTTTTCAGAAATGTACTTTTAAGTCACAGGTTATGCAATACATGTAGATTACCGGGTTTTGTTTAGACCATATACTATATAAAAAAAAATACCTTGATACTTTTCGCGATTATTTCACATTAGTAAAAATATCCTATTTCATTTCTTTTGCTCAATATAGTACACGTTGTCCCTTTTTCGTGGCCCCACCAGTGGTCGAGATGTTCTGCTCTCGAAGCTGGTAGTCGGTAGGTGCTGGGTTTGTTCCCAATCGTGCCCGTCAGTATAATCGTTCGGAGTTTTCGTGGTTTTCTTCGAATCTTGGTTTTCCAAGCGTAAATGCGGGTTACGTTCCCTTAGAAAGACCCTCACGGAGCGCGCTCCCCCCTTTATGGCCTATATCACTCGTGCTGTTAATTGGCCGTCTTAAAAACAACCAACCAACGAACCCTTTTTTCGTGATAGCTTATTCAGAATAGCGATCAGTGATTTTTTAATTTTCCATGCATTAGTATTTGTTTGTTAATTAGCATCTTTTAGCGTTCATCGGCGATTTTTTTTTTTTTTTTTTTTTTTTTTTTTTTTTTTTTTACTTTTGTAAAAATAAGATGGTTTCAATATTTTATCCCAATACAATAAATATTGTTTTCTGCGATTTTTTTATATTTTTTTCAAATTTTTTATGTGACTTGTAGCTTTTTTTTTTTTTTTTTTGCTTATCTTGTCGATTTTTTTACCTTCTTAACAGGATTATTGTTTCCGTAGTTTATATTTTCATCTCTGAGATTTTAGAAATTCTTGCGATTTTTTTTTTCTCCATTTTTAACAATTTTCGCGTTACTCGGCAATTCCGTGGTATTTTTATCTGAAACGGAATGAACTTTCATGTAAGTTTTGCTATTATCTGTATTACAGTGTTAAATCAATCTCTAAAGTAACGTGAACGACGAATTAATTCAAAAGAATTTCGATTTTTTTCAAATTAAGCAAAAAAAATATATATAAATAAATGATAGTAAATAATAATGGAAATAAACCTTTAGAGGCATACCTTGCATGCGTTCATTCTGCCGAATGATGAGTAGGCCTCAAACCCAAGTTCGTTTGATTCGAAGATTCTTTGTAAAAAACTGGACATCAAAGCGAGTAAAAATGCTTTAATATAAGGGAATATTGAAACATTCATTCTGTACCACCTTTACTCAAAACTACTGAATTAGCAATCCATGTATATAGATTTCTCTCATGGCGCTTTTTATTTTATATAGTTACTAAAAAATGCTCACTTATTAAGAAACATATTTATATTATTTTGGTAACTAATAAAGTTGTCTTTCAAATTATAAAGGTCATTCACAATCATTTATTCTCTTTTCCGATAAAACCTTTATAAAATAGTAACTAAATTTCGCATTTTGTTTATAGGAAATAATATATATATATATATATATATACATTAATTAAGAAGTAGTCAAACAAGATTAAGAAAATATTTGCATACTCAAACAAAGGATGTTTAACTTTATGAAAATGACGTGAATAATATTTGTTTTGATCTTAGGGCATGTTTACATAAGGACACTAAAAGAGGAAATTAAAGTTCAAAAAGGTATGCCATCAAAGTTTATTAAATATTTTGATAAATGATTTTTTATATGTAAAAAAAGTATATATTGAGAACAAATTGGTCCTTTTTTAAAACTTACTCCATGTGAGCAGTTACACAGAGATATAAAAAAATAGTATAATAAATAAAATAAATATAATAAATAGTATAATAAATAGTAAAAAAATAAAAAAAAAACTTTCCTTTTTTTTCGATTTGAATAAATGTATGTTTAAAAATAAAATGCCTTTACAAATTAAAGTAACAAGAATATTAATGAATTATGAAGTACCCAAAATTCTTCTTTTGGAAGATAAATGTTTTTGAAAAATGTTTAACGAATTAAAAAAAATGCATTTTTTTAATTAAACATTTTACATTTGAAATAACACTAATTTTTTACTCTGTTCAAATGGAAAATTTCAAAATTTCAAAATAAATAAATTCAAAAAATTTAGGAGGGAATTGTGTAATTTAGTATTAAAGCCCGACTTTAATACAAAAATAATAACATGAAATGTTATAAAATAGTATCACAGAGCAATATTAAAGAAAAATACAATGCCAATCAAAATAGAGCTACACTGTTTTGCATTTTATTGTGCATTTTAAAAGGAATTGCCTAGTTTATTCATAAATTCTGTTAAATCAATCTAAGAGTTGCATTCTGCTTTAGAGATGATCAGTTGTAGCAGCGCTTCATATACCACGTATGCCATTATTCCTAATTAAATGAATATCCGATTAAATTTACCTAGAGAGGGAGCGACTACCAGTTTTAAATTATTTTCAAGATAACATACTTAGTATATGAGGGTTAATTCAAGAAAAAGCTCAGAAGCACCAGCATTTGGAATGTAATTATTGTTGAGGGAATATTTTCCCCCAAAGTAGAGACTGACGGAGATTTAAGTCTTACAGAGCTTGTGTGGATACGTAGTGTAAGTTCGTTGTCGCGGGAGAGCGATTGAAAATGCAAGACGTTTAGAAAAGTGGTCTTCGCTTGTGCCACTTTGATATGGTTACATGAAGACATGTGACTCAAATGCATGTAGAGAGATCGTGTCATTTTCCTGAATGAGAGTGCCAGGCCCCATATTGCTCGCCAATCTAAAATAAAGAAATTAAATTTAAAAAATCAAAAACCCGACTGCATAAAAAGCGAACTAATTAATTATTTCTCATCATTGTGAAACTATTTTTTTTATATCATATACCTACCTTTTTTTTATTTACTTGTATTGATGAGTTTTAAGTTGCGTTTAATTGCTAGTTCCTATCTATAAACACTGTTTTGATGAGGCCTATGGATGTCTATAATGGTGAGAGTTGCAGTAAAGCAAAAGATCCTACCTACACAACTTCAAGGTTGTGTAATATTTAAACGGAGCTTCTGCGTGCAAAATAGTCAACAAAACATCGTCTTCATTTTGAAAGACCTATCCAATGATATGCCATTCAATAGGTTGCATAAAACTTTTTTTCGTCTCTACCGCCATTTTTTATTTTACGGCCACCATTTTGAATTTATAAAAACAAAACCTATCCTATAACCATCAGACGATTAAGATGAATTGATAGAGACCTCATTCATTAAAATGCATCCAGCAGTTGGGATGTTTCAGTGGTATACATAAATCCACATACCCAGACACGTGTGAAACACATAACCCTTCTTTTCAGTCGGGTAAAAATTGCTCGGAAATTTTGAGTAGAAAGGTTGGATCCACTCCATGTAACCCAAATTTGGCATCCAGTGACTATTTCCTTTTCCGAAATTGAAGGAACACTTATATGGGACAAAGTTCTCTTCAGACAGACGGAAGAGAAAGTAATGAAGTTCAGAAAAAGTGAGTTTTCTATCAAATTATTAAATATTTTACTAATTTCAAATGCTAAAACATGTAAATTAAAATTTTAAAACCAGTAAAAATATGTTAATATCGACTGTTGACATGTCTCATACTATGCACGTTATTTTTTATTTTACACTGTAAAAAAAATACTGCCAGTTTTCCGGTAGGAATCGGAAAAATAGTTGCTCTTATCGTACCGGAATAATTTCCGACCCAGCTCGGAATAAAATCCGTAAAAATAAGGAAATAGTCAGTAAAACGGTATTTTACGAATTTTATTCCGATTTTACGGATTCTATTCCGAGCTGGGTTGGAAATTATTCCGATACGATAAGGGCAACTATTTTTCCGATTCCTACCGGAAAACTGGCATTATTTTTTTTACAGTGTACTTGGAAGTTTATTTATTTTTATTTTCATAATCAAGGGTAGCTCGAGAATTATTTTTGGTATGTGAAATGATGCTGCATGTTACATATTGATTTTTTTGCGCGTTACATTCTCTATGGTTTCTTTTAGAATGGAAGAATACACTGTAAAAAATATAATGCCAGTTTTCCAGCAGGTTCTGAAAAATAGTTGCCCTTATCGTACCGGAATAATTTCCGACCCAACTCGGAATAAAATCCGTAAAATACCGTTTTACTGACTATTTCCTTATTTTTATTCCGAGCTGGGTCGGATATTATTCCGGTTCGATAAGGGTAACTATCTTTCCGATTCCTACCGGAAAACTGGCAGTATTTTTTTTTTTACAGTGTAGTATAGACAGGAGGGGGAAATTGTTTACTTTTATTGAAATTTATTTGGATGGTTTCTTCTCGATAAAATCTTGTTATGACTGTGGTTTTTCTATTATATTTAATACCAGATATATGCTCCTTTTTTTTAGCACATACCTGATATTAAGTGTAATAGAAAAAAAAGTAACACATAGCTTAATTTAAGTATAACAGAAAAACCACAGCCCTAGCAAGATTTTATCAAGAAGAAACATGCAATTAAATTTCAATAAAAGTAAAATAACTTTCCCTTCTAGTCTATACAATACATCCATTAGAAGAGAAACCATAGAGATTGTAACGCGCAAAAAATCAATATGTAACGATGCAGCATCATTTCACTTACCAAAAATATGGATCGAGCTACTCAGTCATTATGGAAATAAAAATAGAATAATTATCCAAATTAAATAAAAATAAAATAACGTGTATTGTATGAAACAATAAATGACAATCTGAATGATGGCGTTTAATAGGTTACAAAAATTTGAATACTTTTATTTATTTGTTTTGAAAATGAATCGGGGTGAGTCGAAACATGCCAACAGTCGAAATAAACGTATTAGGTAGATTTCGTAAGAAATACTACCTATTGCAGTCGTTACCATGGTGCGACTTTTGAAAAATTCCTTCATAACTTTTCATTACATGACCCCAGGAACCCAAAACCACCCCCACCTAAAAAGTTTATATATATATATATATATGTATGTATGTATGTACTAAATTTTGTCCGCACGATAAAAGTCGCAATTATGCACGGAACGTCTTCAAACTCGCCAACAACTTTAAAATAGCTAATTTCTCGGCGGGGATTGAAAATGAGCAAAATCGGTCCAAGGGAATGGGAATGGGGAAGGTTTAAAATTTTGAATACCGTCTTAACATGATTCTGATAAAACCAGCTTTTACACAACAATGGCAAGAAAAAATAAATATTTTTCGTTATAGCTGTTGCCAACAATAAAAAAAAGCAATAAAATTCTCACCACAACAATTGGTTTTCTAATGCAGTGTTTTCACGTGAAAAATTAAATTAGATAAACAGTTTGACGAATTGAAAACAAATTGAATATTACGTCATAAGTTTTCTAGAGCAAGATTTCTGCATGAAAATTCAAAATGAAATAAATAGTTTGACGAATTGAAAACAAATTGAATATTATGTCATAAGTTCTCTAGCGCAAGATTTCTGCATAAAAATTCAAAATGAAATAAATAGTTTGACGAATTAAAAAAAAAAAAAAAAAATATTGCGTCATATTGAAAATATAATGGACCACAGCAGGTGAATATGTAACGCCATTGAGTTTGAAGGAACGTATTAAAACATGATAAAAACCCAAGTATGGAAATATTAACATATTTTAACACTTTGAGGTTCTCTGAATTTGATTTAGCCATTTTTAAACCTATTCCATATACATGCGTGTGTGTATATTAGAATTTTCACAAAATGTTTAGCTCCCTAGAGCTCATTCTTAGCGAAGTAACTGGGTTTATCTTTAATCTTGATTTAAGTTTTGTTGGTGAATTTAGTACTTAACTTCGAAATCTACCTCCGCCTGTAGGCCCAAGCCGGCAGGGATTTTTTTTTACTTCTTTTAAAGTTTTAATTTACATTTTAGCATTTGAAATTAGTATATTATTACAAGGTGTTAATTTGCTAGATATTTATTAGACATTTTATGAAAATATTTAAATTTTGTGAAAGATGGAACTACTCTTTCTTTTAAAAAAATTCAAATACATTGTTGTAAGATTCTCCACCTTGAGATTTTTATAGTTAAACCTTCACAAAGTTAAACAAACAGAATTCGTATGAATAGAATCAGTGAAATTTTTAAAGATCTAAACTTTATTTAAAACTTTTATTGATACTTGTCATTCAAATATATTCCAAACTTTTGGAATGCTTCGCATGCTATCAAAAGAAGTTTGAATAATGCAATATTTTAGCTTTAGTGTTAACACAATAGGACGGAATTTTTAGGATTTTAACATTTAAATTTCCTAAACTTTATGTTCGTAAGTATGTTCTTTCTGTAAGTTTTCTATTTATTGTATTACAAGAAATGTACTTTAGACAAAATTATATTAAAACTACAAGGGGAAATGAAAGTACATCAAAACAACGTCCATTACATCTAATTAACCCTTAAATGCCGGGTGTTGCTTTTCGGCAACATGCCCAATTTAGGCTTCTAAAATACTATTACAATAATTTTGAAGCTATAATGTCTAATGTTGGCAAAAAAATACATTCTGAAAATATTATTAAATCGATTTTCAACATGTAGATGACAACACTTGTGTTGTTTAAGAATAAAGATATATTTATTTTTTCAATTGTTGCTACTTGTTCTTTTGATTTGTTTGGAAGCTTGCGAAATACCCTATTTTGTTCTGCAGTGAGCAAATAATATTTATTTCGTATCATTGTTCCTAAAATTATTGTGTGATTAATATTGTAGAATTTTATGGAGGAAAAGTATTCTTTTAATTAAAGACCAGTATTGCCGATTAGTAACAAACAATTTTTTAGCCGTAAACCACACTTAAAACAAAATATGATTTTTTTAAGTATTTTTCCCATGATTTATTTAAAAAATGAAAGCCGAAAAACATTATTAAAATGATTTTTAAAAAATCAGGCATTTAAGGGTTAACACCTTAAGAACCACGACTTACCTGCGTACGGCATGAAATCTTCTATTGCAATACCAGAGCATAAGTGCGTACGTCCTCATTTTGCGTCCAGACTGCATTGTTCCAAGCATTTTTCTTTTTCGTTGCTAATTGCTATCGTGATTAGTTTTGTATGGCTTTATAGCAAAAACATGCACTGCTGATTTTTTTTTTCTTCATTTCTGCGCTTTATTGTTATGTAACAATAATTTGAAAGATAAATTTTACACATGTAATTGTTGTTTATTGCAAAACCTATTGCTGTTTGTATAATATAAATAAACCTTTATTGCATTTCCTCACATTACGTGTAATTAAATGATTCACATGTAATTTAAAATAATGACATAAACCACTTTTTCACGAAATTTAATACATCTGGTACGCAGCATATTTTCACTAAAGTGAATCTGGTGACTAAGGCGAAAACGACATATAAAACTTCTTAAAAATTGTTAATAGTATCATCAATAGTTCATACGACTATGGTAAACTAAATACAATTTTTTTTAAAGACTTTATCTCATATTTATTGGATCAAATGAAAATTGTTCAGAAAATCACCGTTATATTTTTAATATGTTCAGTTTTCCCATTATGAAAAATAAATATTAGACGCATCTCACATAAAGGGCATAATTAGTAAAAAACAGTAATAAAACAGCTTATTTTTTTAATTTTGATCGAATAAATTCTGCGAAAATGACAAACGCGATGCAGAAATACTTTACATTCGAATAAATAATATTATATCAATACAGATTTTTTTTTTTAATATATAATTTGTAAGCTTCATTATTTGACTAACAAGAAAATTTTAGACATTTGTTGCGGAGAAATCCCCAAAAGCTGTTTTACTTATTTTAATTTTAAATTTGTATCATGCATCTTTATTAAGTTCTTCAGTCGTTGTAATTTTGGATTGAAAATATTTATATAGTAATCATTTATGTATATATCGGTATCAATGAATTTTATTTTTAATAATAAAATAAGAAATCTGTATTATTTTAGTGCATATATATTTTTATGGATTGTAAGTTTTATAATGATTAGACATTAGTAAAATATATCGCTCCCACCAGTGTTTTTTTTTTTTTTTTTTTTTTTTTTTTTTTTTTTGCTGCATATAATGATCGTACATACAAAGGTGTGAGGATAAATGATTTCACAAATCCACACAAAGATTTCATAAATCCATTTCCGAAGCCTCAATAATACAGAAATACTCATCAATTTAGATCTTGATTTTTGGGGAGCGTATCACATATGGAAAAATTCATACAGTTGAGTTAGCGATTTCTCCAGCACACCCAATTTTTCAAAGATATGGCTTCAATTACAATACATAATTCGTTTTCATTCCCTCCCTCCCACCCCAACTTTATATTTTTCCTCTTTTTGTTTGGAGTCCCCCAGAGTAATTGGGAATTTCTGATTGGTCTCCTCGTCTGCGCGAGAGATCGACTCCGCGGTTGTTTTCATAACCGTGAATCGGATTTCGCCGATGACAGTTGATCTGTGAGGTACGGCTCCCTGGCTCTCTGTATCCCTCTTTTTAATCTACATTCCATTTAATTTTATCTCCATTTTAGTTTTTAATCACTGATGATGAAGCCTCTAAGGCTTCGAAACAGATGTTTTCGATTTACACACACTCACATTTGTGCTTTTTCTAACGTTGTTTTTATTTCTTAATACAACGTTGTTACCAATTTAGACAGTGGGTTCAATAGAGATAAATCCTCCAACACAGGGGAATAAAAATTATGAAACTACAGAGTATTTAATATTCCCTTTGTGAGGAAGACTTTCATCAGGTTTACAGGTCCAATTAGTTCGGCAACATTAAAGGCGATAAAAGACAAAAGCAAGCGGCTAGACTATAAAGTTACGGATAAAATGCCGTCTGAGACACCCAAGATTATCCAATAAAGAGAACAGTTTTAATAAATAAAATAAGAAAGGAAAATCATGCATCAAGCATAGATTGTGAAACACTTTTTATCACTTCCACAATATTTTAACAAAATTTCTTCGTTTAATAAATTAAATATTATACCTAGGGCCTCATTTTAGAAAAGTATAACACATTTGAATACCATATTTCAACAATTACCGCCCGTAGGAAGAAAAGATCTCCAGTTGTTTTGTGCAGCTCTTTATATGTTCTACAGATTGGTACAGACTCTCTATAATCCTTCTATATATAAAAAAAAAGTTTTGATTTGAAAATGGACCAATGAAAATCTGCGTAGATATTCCCGGTAGATCGGCATCAAATTTGAATGCTTAAGCATGGCCTTTCTTCGTTAATATTGAAAAAACTGTTGCATACAAAAATATGAAAATCGGTGGTTTTATAGATGAATGTTTGATAAACACGCTGATGAAGACAGTTTTCAAATCGAAGATTTATTTTAAGAGATATTTAATGCTAAATTTGGACAAAATCGTTCCATTAAAAAAATTTTATTGGAGCAAAAATTATACATGAGAATTTAATCATTTTTAGATAATTTTATACGTTATAAGTTTCCGGTGTGCTGATTGCGTTTATTGTTTTTATTTGACTAATTTTTTGAGGTTTTATTTCTATTTTAAATTCAAATTTTCAGCATTTCGAGAAATATTTTTTATATATTTTAGAAAATGTTATTAATTGAAACTGTTGCCAATTGTATAAACAGCGCAAACAATGTTTACTTCAAATTAAAAATTTATTTACACGTGACTATTATAAACAGAATTTTTTTTTAATTATAATTAAATGATTACATGTTAAAAGCAGGAAAATTACGTCATAAGGACCATATTTACACTTGAATTTTAAAAGAGAAACAAAATGTAAAATATATATCTATATATATATATATATATATTGTGTGTTAAAACTTGTAAATTGAGAAAATTACGTCATATTTAAAATGGCCAAAAAATATGGCAAAACAATTTAAATTATAAAATATATTTGCGCGAGATTTTTTGAGATAATCTTCTCAACTATTATCGTGAATTCCAAGGCAGCGCAAATAATATTTCTTTCTAACAACAAAAGTATTTACACCTGAATATTAATAAGAGAAATAAAACTTTGGTGTAAATTACGTCAGATTTAAAACGATACATTTAAAATGAATAATTTAAAAGAACTATTTTAAAGCGCTGTTTAAAAATACCATTAGACAATGACACTGTTTACTTAATTCATTTTACATTAGCTTATTTTCAAATGTTTAACTAATTTTATAATTAAATACGAAAGCAGCCATTGTATCTCTTAACAGCAGCAGATTTGGCCTTAAAAATCCCCAATCCAAGGAAAACGAAGGGAAACCTGTTTGCAGAGAGATCGCTACTTTTTTTTTAATTTTAATTCAATATTTTTAAATACGATCAAATTAGCGTGCTTTTTGGATTTTGGTGTTCCTGAACGGTGGTTGGTGAGCGTAGCTCGTAGTGGGCAGAGCCTCCTAGTATACTAAAATCTATTTTAGAAAGAAAGCGAATAACACAGTTGAAATTCACCTTCAGAAATTTCTACCATAGACGGAAACGTATGAATACTTTTGTATACCACTATGTACAGGATGCGAAAAAGGTTTTAGTCGGATTGTTTCCAGGTGTAAAATTTTAGCATTGTTTTTTTAAATTATTTATTTAAGTGTGTTTTCTTATGGTTTTAACTTACTTTTATGTATTCATGGCAATATATAACATAGCTCCTTTTTTCAGGCTAGAAGGGTTCGCAGAACAAGGCGAGCGATTTTATGCAAACGGTTCAAGACGGGAAAGCTGTAATGAAGATTGCTAAGGAATCTGAAATTGTACGGAATAAAATTAATAATGATACTGAAAATCGACTGAGCAAAAATGCACAATATATTTTTTTTTTTCGTCGAGCCGACATCGAAAGACGTTGAGTCTAGCCCAAGCCAGACATTCAAAATTAATGCCAATGGATTTATAATTTAACGTAACTATGAAAAATAGTCTTCAATTAAATTTAATGTCGAGTGTCTCGTTTATGTAGAAAAATATATATATAAAGACTTATTCATATACAAATATATAATTTCGAATATAAGGCACTTGTTTATACTTTCTTTAAAGAAATTAAACCCAAAATCGAGTAGTGTGTGACAAAATTCAATCAGAAACATAATCGCAACAAACACATTATCTCCAGATCGACCTGACATGATCATCAGGTATTGTAACACTGTGTTACACGACGCTATTATTACCACAATTGGTTTAAAATTAAAATGATAAGTATTAACATTTATCGTTGACTGCAAAATGAGAGAACAGGCAAATGTGATAAAGGGTTGTTTTTTACATAAATATACATGAGATTGAAATTTAATTGATTAAAAAGTATATATAAACAGAATGTGGTTTTCACGATATAAAATGTTTCTGAAGAACTCTATTTCAATATTCGAATTTTTTACATGCTCCCATTATATATGGGAAAAAATACATATAGATATTTGGGGCATTCTCACAATCTTTTGTCTTTTAAGTACTTGAATAATAATTTTTATTTCAGTACATATTATTCTGTTTTTTAAATTTCATATATTGGAGAACATCCCATTGCATGAATGCATAACAATATTAACGAGATAAATAAGTATTGGACGATGTTTGGGGGCCAAATATCCAGGAAACTCCTATACTGTCCCGTATCCCTAATGCTGATTTTTAAGTTTGGAGCTGTGTGTGTAAAATTATTTCAATAAAAGTAATTCGATGTAATTTTTTCTGAAACTAGGTCTATTGTTTTACATAAATATGTGGCAAAAAATTAACCTGCACACATTTTTATGGCTATTATTATTTTTTTTAACTCTGTCCCTGTGTTTTACATTTCTTACCGTCCCTCCTCTAAAATTATACAGAAAATCACTTCAGATGCATCCACAAAATTTTTTTCAAGTTTTTTTCTCATACAAAAGTATGCTAGAGAAAGAATGTCAAAAATCCTTTGAAAGGAAATTTACTGCAGAATTTAAATCAGCATTTAAATACCAATTTCTAGCATTATGGCTTTATTGGTAGTCTTATTGTCCCCAAGCTTTATTCCTGCACTTTTCGAAGTAAGTTAATTTTTTTTTTATTCAATCCTATGTAAATGACTGTTTGTAAAAATCAATTAACATATTGGCTATCAGTTAGTCTTAACATGATTTTCCTAAATGTAGGTGATAATTTTCATTTCCGTCCCATCCTTACAATCCTTTTTTTTTCCCTTACCGTCCCTTTTTTCCTATACCTTCCCCTTTTTCCTATACCTTCCCCTTTTTTATTTGACCATTCCTTTTTTAATACCCCTTTAAGACAATGTCATTCCAAAATTTTTGTACTAAAAATATTACATTGTTATTATTTCTTACTTGAATGCCCTATGGAAATTCATTATAAGTAAAAATTTAAATGAAAATAAAAAGTTTTAGTGGTGAAATGGTAAGGAAATTTAAACTCGCAAGTTTAACTTTAACCTCAATTAAATAAAACATTTTCACTGCTGACCATTTTTTCTTTATTTTGAATCATTAAGGCATTCGTCTATCGGATTAAAATGTTATTTTAGCAAGTTTAATTTCACAAGATTTTTATTCATGAAAGTCAAAAGATTGCGAGAATGCCCCATGTATGTATGCATGTCTGCACACTTGTTATAGCTACTATTTCAAAAGGAATGCAAATCTGTTTATGAACGTAGGTGTATAAATGGAAAAAAAAAAACTTTACAAAAATATACTGTAGTTTCACGGTATTTATGTTTTACTGAACTAACCAGAAATATTCACTTTATATCTTTTAAATAACTCTGTTCTTCAAATGTAAGATTTATTGAAGCAAATACTTTCACAATTTAGCTTTTTTAGAAATTTTACGTATAAAGTTTTCATTTTTACAAAATTATACACGAGATTGAAATTTAATTGATTAAAAAATATAAAAAAATTGATTGTGGTTTTCATGATATAAAATGTTTATAAAGAACTATAATTCAATATTTGAATTTTATACATACTCAAATTATATACGGGAAAAAAGACATATACGTATATATGTATGTATGCCTGCATATTTATTATGGCTACTATTTCAAATAAAATGCAAATATATTTGCGCCATTTAGGCGTATAAAATGAAAGGACTTTATAAAAATATGCTGTAATTACATGGTATTTATGTTTTACTGAAATAACCACAAATATTCACTTTATAACTTTCAAATAACTCTGTTCTTCAAAGGTAAGATTTATTGAAGCAACTACTTTCACAATTGAGCTTTTTTAGAAATTTTTCTTTGACTTCAGCCTGAAAAAAAAGAAAAGATATGAACAAGGACGGAAGAACTTTTAAAGCATATTTCAAATTTCAAAAGACAAAAGTATTGAACAAATTTTTCTGAATAAAGTTCTACGTCTTCTTTTCGATTATAAATTTTAGTAAAAGATATGAACTTTATACAAACAAAATGTAACTTTTGAATATTAATATTTTTACGTTTAAGTCTTAATTTTTGAAGTGGTTTTATTTCTAATACGATTTTTTTATTTGAAATGAATTATTTTTCATTTAAAAATATTTTCAAAAAAAAAACTTTCTACTAAAAATTTTATCAAATTTAAAAGAAATAATACATAATAAATTAAAAAATAAAATTATTTTTATTTTATACAACTTTCCTTAGATATATATTTAATGCAAATTTTCTATATATATGCTAGAAACTATTTATTCTAAAATAATTCTGCAAATACTTTTATTTACATAATTCATTGAGATGTTTCACAATATTGTATAACTTTGAATATTTAAACAATACTTTCTGAAATTTATAAAAATGTTAGAGAACATGAATTTCGTGCAAGTATGTTGTTCCTTAGTATTTATCTGCTAAGACTAGTTTTTGTACAAAACAACAGTGAAACATTCATGCATTAATTTATATTTTATTATTTAACGTTCTTAAAAACAATTTAATATCAGAAAACTGCACTATTAGCAGCTTAAAATTACCATTCTAATTAGTATATTTAAATATCATTAAACCTAAAGGCTCCTCTAACGTTATCTATATTATTATTTCTTAGTCCCATTCAATATGTAAATAAGTCTTGGAAATTTAATACATATTTTTATTTAATAATTTCATTCTCATTTTAGTTCTTTGCTACCGAAATAAATGAATTATCGGATAAAAAATATTAGTCTGAAATCTACAATTCTTCTTTAAAAAGAAGTTAACACGTTAAAGATACGCATAAAAATTTACAGTTAGTAAGGTTAGTTGGGGCAACTGGGCCATGATTTTACAATGTGATTCTGGAGCTTCTGACAATTCAGCTTCAAAACGCTAATGTTCATTTGAATTAAAGTCTGAACTTCTGTAAATGTGTTCAGTTAGGTTCCCTCTATCAGACAGAAATGCTCAAAATTGCATTTTAATATATAAAATATGCATGGGGCAAGTGAACCAGGAGGGTCTATGTTCCACACACGTTTATTTTTTTTCATATGAGATATCAGGTCCTGTTTGAAAAATTGTAAACAACTTAAAAAAATTTAAACCAGGCAGATCATGTAAATTATATATCATCTAAAGAGCGTTTTAAGTGAAACCTTTGCTGTCTTTGTGTCTAAAAAAAGCACTAAAGGGAAAATATTAGATTTATTTATACAAAAAATAAAAATAAAAATTAAGTAAGTACTTATGTACTTTAGTATAGGTAATAAGTATAAAAGTCACATGAGTATTTTAAAGAAAAAATAACAAGGTAAATCTATGAACAAACGGCTACGTAGGTACTTAAGTACTTTATTTGTATGCAGGTGCCGCATTATATAGGGAAAATTGTATTGTTCCTACCAGAACCCTTAATGAGTTACCTTCATGATAATTTTATTTAACATATTCTAAAGAAAGATGCGATGAAGATATTATATTCAAAATAGTGGTAGGAACAATAAAAGTTTCTCTATAGTATGCGACCCTGTGTATCGTACAATTTCAAGGTTTGGCTATCTCGTTTTCATGGGCTACTTGCCTTCGTAAAATGTTCAATTAATTTAATGACACCAGTATTTTCAAGAGAATCTATTTATAAACAAGTAAAAGCATATTTTCGCGTATTTAATAAATGTGGAATTTTCATTATAAAATTCCGGTGCCAATGTGGCAATTAGGGATTAAAACTGTGTGATGCCATAACGGCATCACCACTTCTCAAGGGATCAAGAAATTTAGTTTGATTCCACCCAATATGCTTTTTTAAAATTTTATTACGTAATTTTAATAAGGTATTCTATAATTTCCTTTATTGTGAGCAAAAAACAATGGAGAAATTTATTTCCCGTAGTAAGAGAAACTCAAAAAAAGTATTTATAACTAATGGGGAAACTGGATCCAGCATGGTCCAGTTACCCCGGATACATGTCCCAGCTACCCCATTCTTTAAAAATTTATGGGGTAACTGGGACACCAGGCTTACATTGGAAACATGAAGTAAATATGTATAAATACCTAATAATATTAATGTAGTTATATGCCTAATCTTTAAAAAAAAAGATTGTTTAATAAAAGTACTTATCGTATTTTAATAAAAAGCGAGGAAGTTCAACCATATTGACGTTCTTTTTAAAAAAAAGAAATGTAAATTTTTGAAAACCTACCACAGCAAAGTGAGAGTTATGATTGAGTTGGCACACGTTGTTTAAGGAAGTAGAGATTAAGGTGCATTGTTCACAAAAGCTAAAACTTAAAAATATCAACAGTTTTTTTTTTTATAAAATAGCCTATGGTCCAGTTACCTCGTGGGTTAAGTTACCCCAACTAACTTTACCACTTTAAATAATTTAAATTGTGATGCTATTGCATTCGATATATCCTCAAAGGAAATGCCAGTTTAATTCTATGAATTCCTAAAAGTAGAACTTCATAATTTCGAATAAAACGTTATCTTACATGTTGCACTGTTTAGGTTTTAGATTCATAATAGTATCTTCCAATTATTTTGTGTGTATGACATTTCGGATAACCGATTATGAAATTTTAGGTAAATAATGTGCTTAGCACTCTAATTTTATTGTTGAATTTGTATTCCATTTCAAAAATGAATTCCCCATTAATTAGATTTTTTATTTTTTATTTTTTATATAAATTATCGTTACTAAAAAATATCAGCCCTCATTGTTTATAACATGTTTTATGAAAATGGAAAAAGGCTTTATAATTTTTTCATAACTAATTAATATATTTTTAACACGGTGACTGACACTGAAGCTGAAAAATTTACAATGTTTTAAGTAATTTTTAAAAAGTATAATCCTGTAATAAATAAAAGGCAAATTTTAAATAAATTTTCTGTAATTACTTAAAATAATATATATATTTTTAGTTTTATATCATATTTTAGACCGTCAGTTATCGCTGAATGACGCGTTCTGAACGAAGGGTTCAGTGTCAGTCACCGGTGATTCACGTGGCGCTTAATGTGCTAATGTAATTAATTTCAATCACTTTAAGAAGAATTTCTTGAAGAAAGAATTAAAAAAATGTTAATAGTAGAATATAAAAGTAAAATAACAAAATATCAATTTATAAAAATAGGTCAACATTTCTACTACACACGGCAAATTATTAATAAAAAAATTAAGGTACTTAAAAATAATATAATAAATTAGTATGTTAAATATTTATTTAGATTTATATAGTTTAATTAAAAGTATTTCTAATAATATTTAATATTATTATAAAATGCTAAGTAAATATTATGATATTCAATGAATATTTTCATGATTTTATTCAATGATATATTTTACAATTATTATATAAAATAAGTAAGGATTTCTTTGTTTATACAATTTTTGTTTACACTATATTGAAATTTTAAAACTAGTATTTAGGCTGAGATGATGATGCAGCTTTTAAAAGTTACATACAGTATTTCTAAGGTAACACATTAATTCGAAATATGTTGTAATTTAATAACAAATGTTTTAACAATGTTTTTGTAAGTATTACAATTTTTTCGCTCTTTTTATATTAGATCAAATTTCTCTCTCTCTCTCTCTTTTTTTTTTTTTTTTCTTTTTTTTTTTTTTTTTTTTTTTTTTTTTTTTTAAGTGTATAGCTTCCTTTTAAAGCTATTATGAGAATCCCTTTGATCATTCTTTTTCAGAAGACATATCTTTAATACAGCTAATGGCTAAATGATTTTAAAAATATATAAATAAAACTTCAAACGTAAGCGGCAAATAATAAAAAATATAAAGGTCTTTTATTTAAAGGATTTATAGATAAATATATCGAGAAAAAAATTCAACGGCGAACTTAAATATACAACTGTATCATATATTTAAACAATTAAATATTTCCACTTTAAATTAATAAAGTTTTGATTTAGTTAATGATTTAATAATTTTAGTTAATTTAGTAAGAATGTTTAAAAAAGAGCGGAAACAAACAAACAAGTAAAACGTTGTAATTGCATTTAAATTAGATCCTAAAAGAATTAGTAGCACAGAGCTTTAAAAAATATAACAATTTTTCAAGTAAAAGAATTGTGAAAAAGTATTTTAATCTAAGTTGTAATTAGTTTAATTTTAATACAGAACTTAATTAGAATCGAAACAAACGTAAGTTAAATTAAAGAAATTTAAATGACCTAACTTCTTATGTAAAGAGTTATATTAAAATTGCTCTAAATATGTTTTTTAATGAAAAACGTGGGGGGGGGGGTGACTTTTTTACGTACCAGTTTTGTAAAAGGCTAAAAATATATATAGAAAAATAAATTAGAGATTAGTGTAATGTTTTTATTATTTTTTTCATTAAAATTTCATTTAATTTAATTTCATAAATTTCATTTAATTTAAATTCACCATTAATTTTGCTAGGTAAAATTCCCTATTGCCTGGACTATTATTACGTACTAATGAGAACAAGACTACTGAAATTCAATAATCTCGATTCTCCGGAAATATTTGCTTCGGACTCTAGAAATATTCCTTCTGATAAGAGGTATATAAAAATTTTCGAAATTGTTTATTTTAAGGAGTCAGTATAAAAGACAATTAAAGAAAACATAAATTTCGCATAATAAATGGAGTCAATCGGATAATTAGTTACCGAGATATTTCTAATCATACTTTCTACACTCTTCAATTTTTCATGACACTGTATTTCATTCAAATTTCATTTCAAAGATATATTTTAAGTGGAACTGAGACGCTTAAGCCGATGCAGTAAACTATTAGTTAATATGATTATAATTTGTGGAGTTATAAGGATGTTTCTTTTACGCAATTCAGTAACAGAGCATTTAAAGTTTAGGACGTCATCGAGCCACGATTTTAAACATTCTAACTACCGAAAAAATTGAGATGGAGGTTAGATAATTACTTTTTATCTGAATACTAGCTAGACACTCTGAATACGTCTTTATAAAACTTTTTCCTTCGTTCTTTTATACATGCTGATTTTTAAGTGTTGATATTATTTAACCAATCTGAAAAACAGCCGTTAGCTAGCTGTTGATAAGGCTTTAAAATCCCTTAGTCAAAGTAAAATGAATAGAAACCCGATGACAGGAATTTGCCACTTTTCTTTTATTAAAGATTTAATCTTGTATAATCTTTTAAAAGCAGATTAACTTAAAAAGTTTTTAAGAGTCTGCGGTTTCTGGACAGGAATCGTGAGCGTAACTCGTAGGGCGCTGTCACCCCTAGTTTTATCAAATTATATTATGTACTACCGATATTTACATTTATTGAAACGTGTTAAAGCCCAAGAGACCTATAGTTATATGGAAGCATATTATAACCTACCGATATTTAGATTTATTAAAATTTGTAATAACTACATTTATTAAACATTTTTCGACAACCATTAAACTTATAATTAATTAAAAAAATATTTATAAGGCAAAAAAGGTTTAAGGCAAAGTACATATAGAACACATTATGTTCACGTTAATTTTTAACTTAAAAAAAAAAAAAAAAAAAAAAAAAAAAAAGAACATTTAGCAAATTTATTTTACCTTTAAAAAATTTTGTTTATTTTTAAAAATATGGTTCAAATGGTGAAGACACTGCATTTTAACGTTAAAAAAACGTACATTTTGAAAAAAATAAACTGCATGATTAATGACATTTATAAAAAGTTTAAATAAATTTGAATTTTTTAAAACCCCTACTACTTTCATACATGTTAATATTTTTGTCTACTTTTTTTTAAGATTTTCAAATTTATATTACACAAGACTGCATGTAGATTTTTAGAAACATCTAATATTACATTTAATATAATTCTTTTAAAGATACATATAGTGCAAAATGACGAAATCTAACACATCTTCATAAATTTTTATTTAAAAAAAATAACAAAAAACTTGAAGATTAACTCAATATGCAGATTTATTACATATATAATTAAGAACATGTACAAAAAATTTTAAATCTCTATCTCAAATACAAAAAAATAATAATAATAATAATAATAATAATAACATTTTGAAAACATGAAAGTGAAGTAAATAAGAACATGAAGAAAAAAACATTTAAATTTTTCATCTGTGTGGGGAAATGCGATGGTTCTATTAATAGAATTTACAATATCTCTTGATATAATTACTGGAGTTGTAAAAATGAGATGACAAATTATTCATAATTAAGTGGGCTTTTATTTAATATATAAATAAAATTTTTTATCAGTTTTGAGATTTTAATTTGATTCTTTTATCAGTTTTGAGGTAAACTGTCCCCTTAAAGAAATTTACTCGAACAAAAAATATCCACATTTTGAGGTAAACTGTCCCCTTAATGAATGATTTTAGGTAGATTTCGTAAGAAGTACCACATATTACACTGCTAAAATACTATTTTTAAAAATAAGTAAATTGTATTAATTATTGAGCACTTCCCGATCTTAAAATACCTCCAAGTACGTAACTCTTAAATTACTATTTTAATCCTTGAAATTTTGTTTATGAGCCGCCCCGTGATTTGAACCCGTGTCCTCAAGGTGGAAGATCAGTACTGTCCTGACTGTGAGCTGCTTCCAAATGACACCTTTTATGAATCAGCGACGAAAGATCGCTAACAGCAGAGATGAATTTTCCCTTTCTTAATTATTCTAATTTCTAATAAAACAATTTTTAAACTAAATTTTCTTCTTTAACATTTATAATGAAATTGTCAATAAATTTGAAAAGTGTGTATTATAAATTAAAAAATTATAACAAAGATAGACATATCTTTAAATAAAATCTTGGAAATCCCTACTATCAATTCGGTATAAGAAAAGGGTTTATCAGAAAACTCATATTTTTGAGTACATAGGATTTAAACATGAATATTAAGACTTTAAAATATAAAATATATGTATTCATTTCTGCATACATTTTTAAATCAAGTATGCAGTATATAACACTATTCTTAAAAATAAGTAAATTGTACTAATTACTTATTTTGAAGTAATCATCATTGAAATAAGTTTGAAGTAATCACTTTTGAAGTATTCATGTAAAAATATACTTTATTTTTACATGATATTTTGAAGTATACACAACTTCAAAATATCATGTACTCTTTTCTGATTTAATTGTACTTAAAAAATCTAGTACAAAGAAATTTTAATTTTTAAGTAGATTAATGCTTCTTTTTGAAGCAATTGTACTTAAAAAATATGAGTACATAAAAATGGTCATTTTTAAGTAGAATATTTTTGAGAGTGTACATGGTCTCCTATGTCGGAATTTCTGAAAAATTCTTGCGAATCTGCACCGACCATGACACCCAAAATCCATAACCACCCCAAGTTAAAAACTTTATCAATCTATCTAACAACATTTAAATAAATAAATAAATATATGTTAGAAAATGAATAATGATTTACCGAAATTGCAAGACACTGTGAAATAATTACAGCTGTGTTTCAAGATTGCATTTGAAAGATGAAATCGTTTTTTATCTGAGTGAAGAGCAACTACCCATTTCTCCCTCTTTACACGTGCAGAGAGAAAAAAAAGGAATTTCCAACATCTGGTATACATAAAAGTGTTGCACAACGAGATGCAATAAGAAAGACTAATGAACTGAAAACTTTTCTTTCTTTTTTTAGTCAGTCTCTAAATATATGCCCTAAGCAAAACACGCAGTGTATCTGCGCTCTGAAAAACCTTAAGGAAATAATATGTTAATTAAATATATAACTTTGAATGTAAATTTAATTTTAACTTTATCTATATTCATTTAATTAAATAGTGTAGTCCTGTGATCCTGTGCCCTCTTTTGTTACTGAGTGGAATATTTTCGTGCTGATTCACTTTGGATTTTTATAGCAGGTTGGATTACCTTACGCGGATACGATCAACGCTGAAAATAAAGGTAGGAGCATGCCAATTTTATCTTTCTCCTTTGATACTCATCGGTCAATTTTCCTTTTATAAATTCAGAGTTTAACTCCTCTTCATTTCTCGCTTCAAGTGCGATAATCAAAGTATCATAACTCGGTGGGAGGGAGCATAAAAGTAACGCGGATAAATGCGTGTCCTTAATTTCTTCCCCTATCGCCTTTAATCTGTCGGCTGTTTCTAGTATTTTTACGATATGACTTATCATATCTCCGTTTTCCCCGAGTTTTATACTGTATAACTTTCTGAGTAAATATAATTTGCTCGAAAGGTTTGCGCGCTCGTGTATAGTATTTAAAACATTCCAAGTTGTCTTGGCTGTCGTTTCATTTTTCACATAAATAAGTTGTGAGTCTTCTAAAGTTAATATAATTGTAGCCCTAGCACGATTATCTCGCTTAGTCCACTCAGTGGTTAGTGGTGTTGGGGGGTCATCCTGTGTATAATTAAATAAATCTTCCCTCATTAGGAGCATCTGGGTTTTAAAACTCCATTGGGCATAGTTATGCGGATTTAATTTTTCGATATTAAAAGTTTCTTTTAGGGAGGAGGCCATTGTTTTATCTTTAAAAGGTTTCTTTTATTTTAGTTTCTTAACTTTCAAGAGTTTTCGTTTATTTTCATAATAAAGCAGTGAAGCATGGGTGTAAACTCATTTTTGAAAGCGAAACCTGTAAATTAATCCAAAACGGCATAACCTTTATAGAAGGGAAAATTAAAGGTAATTTATATGAAGTAGACCTTTACAAACATAAACAAGTAAACTATGCGAATTTAGCTCATCAATGCAAGAATAAAAACTGTATTGAACTCATGCATAGGAGATTCGGACACAGAGATATAAATGCTTTAAAGCAACTGCAAACTAAAAGTTTAGCAACAGGTTTTAATATGGAAAATTGTAAACATGAAGTAATATGCGAAAGTTGCATAAAATGTAAATTAACAAATGCTCCGTATCCTAAACAAGCTACAAACAAAGCTAGTAAAATTCTTGATTTGGTTCATTCTGATGTATGTGGCCCGATGCCAACAGAAAGTATGGGAGGAAAGAAATTCTTTCTCACATTTACTGATGATTTCAGTAGATTTACAGTGGTATTTCTTTTATCAAAGAAAAGTGAAGTCATCACTAAACTAAAAGAGTACGTAGCCATAACGAAAAATAAATTCGGTCGCAATATAAAGGAATTAAGAACTGACAACGGCGGGGAATATACCAGTGATGAGATAGAAAATTACTTAAAAGAAGCAGGTATACACCATCAGCTAACCGTGCCAAATTCTCCAGCTCAAAACAGTGTTTCGGAGAGGAAGAATCGTACACTAGTTGAAATGACGCGATGCCTGTTATCGGAAGCGAAACTACCTCAGAAGTTTTGGGGTGAAGCTCTAAATACAGCGGTATACTTAACTAATCGACTCCCCACGAAAGCTCACAATTCTACTCCATACCAATTATGGACAAATAAAATACCGGATTTAAGCAACATTAGAATGTTTGGCTGCAAAGCTTACGCTTATCTCGACAAATCCCAAAGAGGAAAACTTGATGATAAAGCGATTGAAGGAATTTTTGTCGGTTACGACAATAGATCTAAAAGTTATAGGATCTATACTGGTAATAATAAAATTATACGAGCAAGAACCGTCAGATTTCTAGAAAACTTTAATTCAAACACAACACCAAATTTAAATCTGAAAAATGATAGCGAAGTTCAGAAACAACCCGAAAAAGCAGGGGAAAATTCCTCAGAAATTATAATAAGTATGCAGGAAGAAAAACAAACAGACAGTAAGGAAAATACAACAAATGAACCTAGAAGATCACAAAGATCGAATAGAGGTGTTCCACCAGACAGACTCGCATACATTACTAAAGAAAATAAAATTATAGAGCCGAAAAATTTCGAAGATATTAAAAATCTAAACAATCCATATGAGAAAAACCAATGGTACGAAGCAACTAGTGAAGAAATTGCTTCATTAATAAAAAATAACACCTGGGATCTAGTTGATCCTCCACCAGGCGTAAAAGTAATTGGAAATAAGTGGGTTTTTACGGTTAAATATAATTCAAATGGAGAAATTAATAAATACAAAGAGCGTTTGGTAGCGAAAGGCTATTCTCAAAAATTTGGTAGTGACTATTATGAAACCTTTGCACCAGTAGTAGCCTATACAACGCTAAGAGCATTTCTAGCGTGTGCAGCTCACAAAAACTTAAATGTAAACCATTTAGATATTAAAACCGCGTTTCTCCATGGAAATTTAGAAGAAGTTGTTTATATGTCGCAACCAGAAGGACATATTAAACCGGGTGAAGAAAATAAAGTATGTAAGCTAAGAAAGGCTATATATGGCCTAAAACAAGCAGCAAGAGCATGGAATATTAAAATAGCTGAAAGTTTAAACAAACTAGGTTTTGTGCAAAGCACCGCTGATCCATGTCTCTTCACACGAGAAACTAACGGAAATAAAACTTATATCATCATTTATGTCGACGATCTGTTAATTTCAGGAGATACTAAGGAAATAAATGAAATAATGAAACAACTTAGTAAAGAATACGAAGTGAAAAATTTAGGTATGGTAAATTACTACTTAGGCATAAACATAAAAAGAATTAAAGAAGGAACTTATGCACTCGATCAGGAAAATAAAATAAAAGAACTGATTGAAAAATTTAATTTAAAGGACTCTAAACCTTGTGATACTCCGATGGAGGCAGGTTACTTAAACTTAGATGACGATGAAAATTTACTACCTAATAATCATAAGTATAGACAAGCCATAGGGGCATTGCTATACATAGCTACGATAACTCGTCCAGATATTTCAGCGGCTATTAACATCCTTAGTCGCAGAAATGAGAAACCAAGAGAAAAAGACTGGAGGGCAGTCAAGAGGGTTATAAGATATTTAAAAACAACACAAGAATTAAAATTAGTTATAAGCAACGAATATGATCCGATTCTGACGACATTTGCAGATTCAGATTGGGCAGGAGATAAAAGTGATCGAAAATCAACCACAGGAAATTTAAGTAAATTAGGAAATGCAGCGATTTCCTGGTCAACAAAAAAGTAAAACTCAGTTGCATTATCATCTGCTGAGGCTGAGTATATTTCCGCAGCCACATCAGCACAAGAAACCATATGGTTGATAAAGCTATTAAAGGATCTAGATTTAAACCAAAACCTACCAATTATTCTGTATGAGGATAATGTGTCATGCATCAAGATGACTCAAAATTATAAACATCATTCAAAAACAAAGCACGTGGATATCAAATTTAATTCAATTAAAGATTTACGAGAGAAGGGAATCATCGAATTAGAATATTGTCCCAGTAAGGAAATGACTGCAGACATCTTTACGAAGCCCCTTCCCAAACCTGACTTTATCAAACACAGAGACAACTTGAACTTAAGAACTATTGCAACTTCAGAAATCATGCAGGGGTGTTAGAAAGTGAATAATGATTTACCGAAATTGCAAGACACTGTGAAATAATTACAGCTGTGTTTCAAGATTGCATTTGGAAGATGAAATCGTTTTTTATCTGAGTGAAGAGCAACTACCCATTTCTCCCTCTTTACACGTGCAGAGAGAAAAAAAAAGGAATTTCCAACATCTGGTATACATAAAAGTGTTGCACAACGAGATGCAATAAGAAAGACTAATGAACTGAAAACTTTTCTTTCTTTTTTTAGTCAGTCTCTAAATATATGCCCTAAGCAAAACACGCAGTGTGTCTGCGCTCTGAAAAACCTTAAGGAAATAATATGTTAATTAAATATATAACTTTGAATGTAAATTTAATTTTAACTTTATCTATATTCATTTAATTAAATAGTGTAGTCCTGTGATCCTGTGCCCTCTTTTGTTACTGAGTGGAATATTTTCGTGCTGATTCACTTTGGATTTTTATAGCAGGTTGGATTACCTTACGCGGATACGATCAACGCTGAAAATAAAGGTAGGAGCATGCCAATTTTATCTTTCTCCTTTTTTGTGAAGATGTTAAAAGGGAAAACATTATTTTCTAAATATAATTCATGAAGAGAAGCTCAGTTATTTAACTGCCGTGATTTCACAATAAAATTCAATAATATATATATATATATATCACTTTTTATGGACACGATAACTTCCATAATTCTGCACAAATCTCTTCCAAACTGATACATAAAATCAGCGGGCATAAAATCTCAGTCAAGCTCGTCAATGAGCAAAATCGGACCAAGGGTATGGAATCAGTGATGGGTTTTAACACATAACTGCTTAATTGTAATACATATCAAATCAGTTTAAAAAAATTATTACTTCTAGAAAAAGGGCCAAAAATTGGATTCACCTGTAACATGAACTTTCCCCAATATGTATATAAATAATAAAAGTAGAAGGTTAAGTTTTATAATAAATCATTCTCTGAAAAATTATCTTTCAAGGGTAGTTTTATCGAAATCTGCACAGAAGAACTCAAGTGATAAACAGTCGAATTTCAGAAACAGCCGTAATACAGAGTTTTCAAATATTAATTTATTAATTAAATTTTAATTAATTAATTTTATTTTATATGGAGGACAAAATGGCGGCCATTGGTTATTGAACAGCATTTAATGCATCTTCATATCTAAAAGGGGGGTTACCATAGGGGGGACACCGTACTCTCGCCAAATACCTCCAAGTTTGTCGCCAACTTGGAGATATATTGTCAAATTTGGCGACCAAAATGAGTCGCCAAAATGACGCCAACTTGGCGATATCTCTAATATTTCGCCAAATTCCCATAGACTTCCATTGTAAACCTACTTGCTTATAGAAAATCAACAAATTGAGATATTTTAATGCAACAAAAACTAATATTAGATTAAGGGACTTATTAAATTTTTCTTTGATTACCTAAGTAGGAATTGACTTTAAAAACAAAATTTTTTATATTACTTGTTTAAATATTATTCATACACATTTGAGTGAAAATTTCAAAAGCAAACTTAATAAAGAATTTTTTTGAAATAAAAGTACATTATTGTAAGTAAGAATGAATCAATATTCCTCTTTTCCAAAAACAATAGTATGTAACAAATTATACACGGGTCATTCCATGTCAGTTCAGGCAGGCATGTAACCCACCATCACAGATTTTAATGAAACTGCGTGTGTTTGTTCCTTTTATTAAGATATGATTCCCAGTATTATTTTTTTACTCCTTGGTCAAATAGTTTCTGAGAAAAAAATTGTCAAAATTTTGAAAAACTGCCATCAGTTGGCATTCTTGACTGCTCGATTTTCAAATGTAGCATGACATAAATATGATCATATTTCAATATCTATTCCACAAATCATCTTCAAATAATTTATGCATAATATACAGGGTACGTATTTTATGAAAAAAATACTGTTACGCTTATATAACATTTTAAGTGTGTCTAAAAAAATGTTTAATCTTTGAAGTCGTGATTTTTTTATGAAAAATAATGCATTAACTAAAATAGCATTATTAACAAAAGGCGGTATTTTTATTAAATTTATTTTTTGTGGGGGATATACTTAAAGGTGTCCTTTACCTGTTTCTGAAATAAAAGTAGTGGGATTTTGGGTGTTTTTAGTAGTATTTCATATTTAAAAATATTTTGAGGCGTATTTCAAATCAAATCAAGCAGAGTCATTCCATGTCAGTTCGCCTAAGACATTTAATTCACTGTCACAAATTTCAAAGAAACTGGGTATGTTTATAGCTCATTTTAAGACAGGATCAAAGAAATTAAAGGTGATTACAAGTAAAATATTTTTTTAAGATAAAAAAAATATCTAAATTTTGAATTTTTTTTAAAAATGTTTTTAATGACAGATCTATATTCAAAGACTGCATAAAAAAAAGTCATTTCAATATAAAATCACTAAATAAGTTTCAAATAATGTATATGTGACAAATAATGTAGGCAGATTATTATTTATTGTTGTTTGTCATGTTTAAATGCTAAGAGTGTGTTTAATCTTGTGAATTCTTAAAATCAAAAATTTTGTGAAAAATAATGTGTTAATCAAAAATTTATTATTAACCAAAGGCAGGCTGTTATTACTTTTTTTAATTGTACGTAAAAATATCATTTCAATAGTTATAAAATAAAAATAGTGAAAATATGAGCAATTTTAACAAAATTTTCATAAAATGTGAATGTTTAATGATAAATATTGAAGCTTTTCATGCTAAGATGTACTAAAATGACTACGATATCGTGTATTTCTACTGTTGCTTAAATATAATACATATAATAATAAAATAACAAATATTATTTATAGCAATAAAAATTAAATTAAATAGTATCAGTTCCTTTACCAACACTACATTGCTCAACAGCCGACATAAAATCAACAGCCCACTCTTATTGAAAAATACTTTCAACTGTTCAAATAATAAATAAACTGCATTTAAAAATTTTAATATCAACTTATTATCTTAAGACGATAATAATAACTAAACAACATGATGAATTTACAAATGAGCTTTTAATTGAAAAGTCATGAAATGGTCCCTTTAAATATTGTTGTTCATCGAGTCAATCAAAACAAATTATATAAAAAAAATAGTGAGCCTAATATGCTGACTGCAGTGACACTTCTAACAAAACTAATTAATTCATTACCATCTGAAATCAAACCCGAACGATCAAAAAGAAAAAAAAATCATCTGTAGTGTGAATGTGACATACCCAGTGGTTTTTGAGGTAGGAATGTCTTTGTGACATTTTCACCTGTACTTCAATAAAATATAAACATGTAAGCTTTTTTCATTCATCCAAATTAAGTAAAACAATTATAAAATTTTGTTGTCATTACACCAGATGTTAAATTTTTCGTTTTATACTATTAGATAAGTTCTTTACTTTTAGACATTATTGACATAATATCATAAAATTTACTATATGTATTTTATATAAGTGTATAAACAATATATATAGGCTTTATTAAACATAAATGAATAATTTTTAAATAATTTGTTTGAGAACAGGGATATATATGCACACATATATATGTTGAAAATCCATCTTTCAGCAATATTGTGATGAAATAAATCAAATTACCGTAATTTCCGGTGTATAGCCCGCGGATCAAATAATCGTGTTTCGACCCAGAATTTTTTTAAAATAAAATGTAACTTTTTAGATCACAGTAAATATTGGTCTTCAAATACTGAATAAAATTTCTGGGTCCAAACTGAATTGTTTGATCTGCGGGCTATACATCCGAAATTACGGTACATATCATTAGAAACTGAATAAAGTTACAAAAGTGCAACTCATTAAGTTTTAAATATTTTTTTAGATATAGTTATTTGAAAGATATAAATATAATGGATTATGCATTTTTTGCATATATTTAAAGCACAATACGTCAAAATTTTCTTCAAAAGAGTGAAATTTGGTATTTTTTTTTCAGTATTAGCAGCTCAATGCTAAATTTTCAATATTAACAGCCAAATATGAGTTTAAAGATTAGGACTGTCATTTTGAAAATTTCTATTGGGCGGTGAGGAGCTAATGATTTTTCTCTTTTTTGGAAAGGGATAATTGCTCTTCGCCCTAGAAGTTTTACTAAAAAACAATATTGTTTATTTTTTTTCTTTAAGAAACGAACATAAAAAATAATTTGAAAAATAAAATAAATGTATAAATAAAAATATTTCCAGGGATGATACATTGAATAGGTTTTACATTTGAAAATATTGATAATTTTAAATATGATTTAAATACTACTAAAACCAACCAAAATCCCACTATTTTTATTTCAGATCCAGTTATAATGTAGTATTATGTAGAATTTAAAATTAAAAAAATAGTCATAGAAACTCCGCCTCTGATTGATAAAGATTTTTTAATAATTTCATTATTTTTTGTAAAATATTTTTGATTTCAAAGATTATACAATTTTTTAGACACATTTAAATATTTTTTAACATTACAGCAATATTTCTTTCATAATCTACATACTTTATTTACCTTGCTTAAATTATTTGAAGAAAATTTCTTTATTAGTTATTGAAATATGATTTTATATATAAAATGAAGCCTTTGAAAATTGAACAATCATTAATGGCAACTCGTGGCATTTTTCCAAAATTTTGATAATTTTTTCTCATATGTTCACTATTTTTATTTTATAACCATTTAAAAGATATTTTTACGTACAATTAAAAAAAAGCAATAACACCCTGCCTTCGATTAATAATAAATTTTTGATTAACACATTATTTTTGACAAAATTCTTGATTTTAGAAATTCATAAGATAAAAGACACTCTTAGTGTTTAAACATGATAAAAAACAAGAAATAATAATCAGCCTACATTATTTGTCACATATACATTATTTGAAACCTATTTAGTGATTTTATATTGAAATGACTTTTTTTTTTTTTTTAATGCAGTCTTTGAATATCGAACTGTCATTAAAAAAATTTAAAACAATTTTTCAAAATTCTGATATTTTTTATCTTAAAAAATATTTTACTTAGGATCAAGAAAATTAAAGGTGATTACGTCTTAAAATAAGCTATAAACAAACCCAATTTCATTGAAATTTGTGACAGTGATTAAATGGCTTAGGGGAACTGACATGGAATGACTCTGCTTGATTTGATATGAAATGCACCTCAAAATATTTTTAAATAGGAAATACTACCAAAAACACCCAAAATCCCACTATTTTTATTTCAGAATCAGGTAAAGGACACCTTTAAGTATATCTCCCGTAAAAAATAAATTTAATAAAAATACCGCCTTTTGTTGATAATGCTTTTTTTGTTAATGCATTATTTTTCATAAAAAATTCACGACTTCAAAGTTTAAATATTTTTTTAGACACACTTAAAATGTTATAAGCGTAACAATATATTTTTTTCATAAGCTGCGTATCCTAAATATTGTGCATAAATTATTTGAAGATGATTTGTAGAGTAGATATTGAAATATGATTATATATATGACATGCTACATTTGAAAACCGAGCTATCAAGAATGCCAACTGACGGCAGTTTTTCAAAATTTTGACAATTTTTTTCTCAGAAACTATTTTACCAAGGAGCAAAAAAAATTACTGGTGATCATATCTTAATAGTAAGAACAAACACACGCAGTTTCATTAAAATCTGTGATGGTGGGTTACATATTGATATTTTACTGCCTGATTTGAAGTGGAATGCCCCACACCCCTTTCACAAAATAACTTTGAAATATTTTCATTTGCCATATTAACCCATTTGTGCGGGAATTTTTGTTTTAACAAATTTACTGATAAAATCGCTTTAAAATGTTTAAAAAATGAACTGGAAAAATACTAAAATAATTACGCAATTTTTTGTAATATTTGAATAGTATAATATTCATAATTATAATTTTGGTCTAAATTTATATAAAACAAGCTTTTAAATAGTATATTATATGCTATATTTAGTATTTTTATGAAATAATGAAAAAAATATATGTTTATTTTTTTACAAAAACTAATAACATTATAAATATTATTAATAATAAACTAAGAATAATCGTATTTGAGGCTTAAAAACAATTTATTTCATAATCACCTTGGAAAGTGGTTTACGTAATTAACTGTGCAGTAAATGGCTAACAAAAAAATTTGACCATTCGTGCCTAGCGTCTTTTATTTTGCACGTTACAAAAATGCATTAAAAATAGGCCTAAACAGATACTTTCACATTTAAAAATTACTTATTTCAAAGAATTCTACAAGCTAAGATTAAGACTTATATATTTGGATCCTTCATAGAAAAAACGCAAATAAACTTACTTTTTACATTTCACCATCTTGAAAAATGAAAAATCTATGAACTCTGAAAAAAGCCTTCATTTAAGCAAATATATATCCATTTTATGCTGTCATCTTTCGTTACAGGAAAAAGTCATTTATATATAATTATTTCATTCAATTATTATGTCGTAAAAAAGAAGAAAATTAAACAAATTTAGTAAAATTTGAAGTGTCACAAAAAGGGGACGTTAGGCTTAAATGGGTTAAATATGTCAAACAGATTCCTCCTAACATTAAAATGAAAGCTCTAAAATAATCACGTATTTATTCCAAAATCTAACAGACAGAAATATTTTAGGTTCTTTAATCTCTACTAGCTGACCCGCCCGGCGTTGCCCGGGCCCGTATAATATTCTTAAATGATTCTGAAATATTTATCTCAATCCGTACAGAGGGGGGCGAGTAGAGACGGTGCAAATTACTAGGACCCGACTCTTGTTCAGTTCCACAGTTGTGTAAACTCAAAGGTTAAGTTTTTTAATTTTTATATGCCTCATACTTTAAATTTTTTTATTCCAAATTAACTGATTAGCCCAGTGGTTAGGGGGTTGAATTCGGAATTAATTAGAGGAAAGCTGGAAATTGTTTTAATCCCTTCAGTTTAGGTCTAGAATGAATATGCTATGTTCCCCCCCTCGTACTAGGTGAGCGTTAGGAAATATGTATAGATTTATAGTCGAAAAACTGTTTTTCTTTTTAAATACCATAACAGTATCTCCAAACAGCTAACTCTGTCAAAAACATTGTCAATACAAATGTTGTAGAGCTTAAAATTATGAGTAAAATGAGTACCTATACTTAATATTTTTGTTGAACATTAAGGTCACAATTCCAGTTTAAAGTTTTAGACCCGTGGTCAGGGGGTTGAACTCAGAATTAATTAGGAGAAAACTGGAAATTGTTTTAACACCTTCAGTTTAGGTCTAAAATGAACGTACGATGTTTTCTTCCTCGTACTTGGGTGAATGTTAGAAATTATGTACATACAGTCGTCTCTCTGTTTAACGTCGCTCTACTTAACGACGATCTCTACTTAAGGACGATTTTTTGCGGTCCCGGCTCCTTTAAGTAAAAAAATCTCTATTTAAAGACGAAATTGTTTCTGTTTAACGACGATTTTCACGTATTTTTCAGGTATATTTCGTATATTCCAGGACATACAAATGTGACAATTCATTTTTTACCGCTAATTATACAAGTAAATTGCAGCCATTAGACCTGGGAATCATTTGTAGTGTAAAAACATATTACTAATCCTTAATTAGGAAATTATTAAATAATTTTGCTGACAAAAATGAAATTCAATAATTTACAATTTTGGGAGACATGCAATTGATTACATCAGCCTCGAAAGAAGTTTCTCCTTGCACAATTGAAAACTGCTTTTGGGCATCTGGAATTGCCATTCAAGAACAAATGGATATAACAGATGCACAACTCGACACAGAAGATATCACCACCGAAGAATGGAAAAGTCTTATTGGTGATGAAGATGTTTCAGTAAAAGATTCTATCGATTGAGACGAAGGCTTTTAACAACCAACTTCAGAAATTTAGACCAAATTTATGAAGACATCGCAAATGAAAATTCAACTTCAGATGCAGAAGATGGTGATGATGATGATGATACAGAAAGCGAGACACCACCTCCTTCTTACTCAGATGCAAATTCTGCCCTGAATATTCTTCGCCAGTACATTGTTCCATTAAATATGGAGGATGACTCATTCAACATTCTTAAAAAGCTTGAAGCAGAGATACTAAAAACTAGACCACCATTGAAACAATCTACACTTTTTGATTTTTTAAAAACTTAATTTGTTTAATTAAATGAATTATAAATATTTTTATTGTACTGTAAGTAACATTGTATGCAGTATAATTAATGCAATTTGTATTTGTGCAATAGAAATATGAATTATTATATTCGTTATCCGTATCAATAAAATAATAAAAAAGAAAGAAAACATAAAATAAATTTAAATAAATAAATAAAACAGTTCTAAACAAGCCAATACATTGAGAAAGGTATTGAAAGTGTCTTAACCCTTAACTACTGTGACAAAAACTGTCCCATAACTACTGTGAGCGGTCTCTCAGACCGCTAAATCAAAACATAATTAAAATATCAACTAAGTGGTAAAAAATGGTTTGTTTACCAATACCTATGTACTTTATTGATTTATGTATCATTTTTCGAAACTTTAAGTTTATTTCTGAAGACTAAAGTCTGGTACTTTGTTATATGGGAATAGTAAGAAAAAACGATTTATTGCAGGACAGCGAGGAAAAGAAATGTGTAATTTTAAACTCATGTAACAATCGTTGAATAAAAATGTATTATTTTGCAAAAAATATATGAATATCTAATAAAAGTATAGTTAAATAGTATAAACTAGGTTTTATTTGCATAAAAAATGTCGTTTTATAAATAAAAAAAACGTTCGTAAATTAAAGATTACATACATATCTACAAATTTTTTTCTAAATGGAGTTTAATACATGTGAAATTATATATAACCGTAGAAATTAAAAAAAAAAAAAATACTACACAGTAGACAATGTTCAGTTGCTGCCAATGTCTTGCATTTTCGAACATTGAAGGGAGACTCTCGATTTGATTTGAAAACTGCTGAGTACAATGATAATCACCGAAATGCTTTTATTTCAATATCATCTGTATCAGTAAGTTCGTGTCTCGTTTAATCAGAATAAAGAAATTTACATTCTTTAATTTTTACATTAGTCCATTTAAGTAAAATTTCTATAACGTTTTTAGCAAATAGTAAATTCCAAGTTTCTTCTGGTTCTGCTTTATGCCCAGTTTTTGCAGGACCTTTTAAATTCGGCAGCAGCACCACAATATTGTTTCGGAGTTCGAATAACACGATTTGTTTTTTTTTTTTTTTTTTTTGTATTCCATATAAATTATTTTTTCCACAAAAATACTCTGAGTTACTTGAAATATTTTCTTCATCATCCAGTGATAATTCCGAACGCGAATCGTGATCATTTTTTAAGAATCTGAATATTCTATATCAGACCAATTTTTTACAGGCCCCTCAATTTCAATTTGTTTGAGTTACACCGGACGTTATCTCGAATAATTAGATTTCATTTTTTCAATAATATCATGAAAAAAGTATAAAATTATCCACAAAATAAAAGGTTCCTTCTCGGAGAAAAACGGAATCACATCTACTGTGAGCGGTCTGACAGACCGCTTTCGCAATGAAATGAGTAAAAAAAAAAATAACAAAAGTAGATAGCAGAAAGAAAAGCAGAATGTGACCTTGGGGGTCCGTTTCAGGAAGGCAGAGGTAAGGGTGAGGATCATTATCTATTCTGAGGGGTGGAAATGCATGCTGAAAAATCTGGAGCGGTCTGTCAGACCGCTCACAGTAGTTATGGGTTAAGCCTGTAAAGTGTGAAGGGAAATGTTTTTCAAATATTATTTTTCCTCAAATTCTGTTTAAGGCCGATCTCTATTTAAGGACGATTTTTCGAGGTTCCTTGAAAGTCGTTAAACAGAGACCCAACTGTATTTATTTTCGAAAAACACGTTTTTTTTTTTTTTTTTTTTTTTTTTAATTACCATAACAATATCACAAAACAGCTAACTGTGTAAAAAACATTGTCAAAACAAATGTTGTAGACCTAATTCTGAATAAAATCAGTACCACCATTAATATTTTTGTTCAACATTAAGGTCGCAATTCTACTTCAAAATTTTTCAAATCAAGAGCTTGAAGCCAGGAGAGACCAAGTTAACTTAACAATATCTCAAAACTGCGCCCTTAATATTAAACAAAAATATTAAGTGTAGGTACTCATTTTACTCAGAATTTTAGACTCTACAACTTTTGTAATGTTTAATGCAACTTTTGACAATGTTTTTGATAGAGTTAGTTGTTTTTAGATATTGTTAAGTTAACTTGGACTCTCCTGGCTTCAAGCTCTTGACTAGCGATTAAGGCAAAATTTTGAAATATAGTTGCGACCTTAATGTTGAACAAAAATATTAATGATGGTACTCATTTTATTCAGAATTTTAAGCTCTACAACATTAGTATTGACAATATTTTTTATAGAGTTAGCTGTTTTGAGATATTGTTAAGATAATAAAAAAAACGGGTTTTTCGAAAATAAATATGTACACATTTGCTAACATTCACCCAAGTACGAGGAAGAAAACATAGTACGTTCATTTTGGACCTAAACTGAAGGGATTAAAACAATTTCCAGTTTTCTTCCAATTAATTCTGAGTTCAACCCCTGACCACTGGTCTGAAATTTTAAACTGGAATTGTGACCTTAATGTTCAACAAAAATATTAATTGTAGGTACTCATTTTACTCAGAATTTTAAGCTCTACAACATTTGTACTGACAATGTTTTTGACAGAGTTAGATGTTTCGAGATACTGTTATGGTATGTAAACAAACGTGTTTTTTGACTATAAATCTATACATATTTCCTAACGCTCACCTAGTACAAGGGGAAAAACATAGTATATTCATTCTAGACCTAAACTGAAGTGATTAAGACAATTTCCAGCTTTCCCCTAATTAATTCCAAATACGACCTTCTTTTTCTCCCCTACCACTGGACTATATGACTTTAATTAAAATGTAATTATATTTTCAATAATTTAATTTTTTATTTAAAATCTTTACATGAAAAAGCAATTACAAATACAACATAAAGTGTAATACTGAAAAAGAAGTAATAAAATTGTAAGCAAATATTACTATATACATTTTTTTAAGTACCATCCAGCAAATATATTTTCTAATAGAGTAAAACCTGTTTATAACGAAATCCTGCCATAAAAGAAAAAAAATTCCAGCGCTCCCCCCCCCCAAAAAAAAAAAAATGCTATTATGCTTTGTTCAATTTAAATAACCTGCATAAAAAGTAATTTATCACTGGTCGTTTTCGTTTCCGTCTAAGCAGGTTTTATTGTACCTTACTTCTGGGGGGGGGGGGGGCGTAATAATATTCTTAAATGAACTTGAAATTCCTATCACAGGTCCGTACAGTCAAAACCACCTGTCCGTACAAAATTACATTTTACGCCATGACAACATTTTGTAAACTTCTTGCTGCTGTGTAATTCGCATTTCCAATACAGTGCTTTGCAGAACGTGCACGTTTCAACCACAGTTATGCATGCCTCGGATCGTTTATATCAGTAATTTCGATTTCAGAAGCAACACGTGCATGCTACAGCCTATTTTGCCGATCGCTTAACGGCGTTCTCGATCTCTATTTGGATTTCGAATCTATTTCGATTCGACTCGAATTCGGCTACTTCTTCACTTTCAAGCATTTGCCCAGATTTTTTACAGGCATTTCAAATGATATTTTGAGGCTACATAATTGCAGCGAAAGATATTGCACCAAAAACGCGAAACGTAAACAAACCCGATCGCCGTAAATCCTGCCAAAGGACTCTTACACAATAACCAATGAGATGTGTTTCTCGGGTGTTGCCATTAAACAATAACAAATAATCGCGATTTCTGTGCCACGTACGTTAGCCTAATATATATGGCGATAATGCCTTTAAAATTACTACCTTTATTACTTCTATTACCTACTTTATTATCGTACATACAAACTTTGGACAAAATTTCTCATTGTTAAGAAAAAATTAGAAATAAACGCACCTACTTGTACGTAAGGATTAATCGATACTCCTCTTTTTGTGAAATCAATATTTTGAAACATATTACATAATCTTCTCTCGAAAACATATTGAAATAATTTCTTCTGCCATATTTAATCTGTCAAATATATTATTCTTAATTTAATAAAAAGAAAGTAATAAATAAACCAGCTATTTTATTTACTGTATCCTTCCTGAGCGATGGGTTTAACATTAAATTATACATTTTCGTGACATAATTATGTCTAAACTTATTTTGATAAAAAGTTTACGTAAAATATATATATTCTGTGGGTTATTCATAGTTTCTTATCTTACATATTGGTTTCCTATGTTTATATCTTATTCATCTTTAGAATTTTACCAATCTGTTCATATATTTGTGATTTCATCTTTATTATATATATATATATATATATGTATGTATGTATGTATTATACGTATATATGTATAAATGTAGGATGGATTTTAATTTTGGTAGCATCATTCATTTCACCTGTGACGAACATGGCCAAAATAATAAACTCTGTGGTATTTATTATTGTCTATGACTTGAACGCATGAGAAATTATAGCAAAATTCGCGGGTCACCAACACAAGGACTTTATACTTTGAAAATAAGAAAGCAGTCAGTCCCTCATATTTTCCCTATTCGTGAAACATTGACACGAAAATTGTGAAAAAAAAAAAAAAAAAAAAAAAAAAAAAAAAAAAAAAAAAACAATTGTCTAGATTTTCCCTAATTAGAATGTTCTACAGATATTGTAAAAATAATATTTTAGGTGTTAATTCTACTATGTTTGAAGAAGATAGTTCTAACACATTGTAAATTTTAATTCTATAAGGAATTAAATTTATATTCGAATGATTTCAGCATTCTGTTATTATTTAAATACTCAAATACATTCACGTTTTGCTAAACGATTTTTTTTATTTTAAGCGTAAACCACTCATAATTATAAAGAAGAATCTTGGTGCAATATAATAGAAGCATAAAAAATACAACGTTAAAAGCCCCCAAAAATTTAAATTTTAAGCATACCGGTTTCGATAGCATATTACATACCTTCCTCAGTGCTAAGGATGGCGGGAATTTGGTCACATATATAGGAGAGATGGGGATTCAAGTTAAAGGTTTATTGACCAATAGGAAAACAGTGGATTTCAGGTAATAGCCAATAGGAAAATAGATGGAAAATTGAACCAAAGTTGTGAAGGGGGGGGGGAATTAAGAGACTGAAGTTTTTTATATAATATTTCCAACAATCTGATAATGGGGGAATAGCAAATTCACAATTAACAATATATATTTTTTAATTTTTATAAATATGAAACGATTCAAGGAAGTTAAGTTCGTGAATAGAAGTAGGTTTAGATATTATTTTAACAGAATTGAAGTCAAAAGTATGATTCATCTCTCAGCAATGTTTTCAATAAGGTCTTGGAGTTTGGATAGGGTGAGTTTTTTGGTATGGGCAAAAATTATTTTGAAGAACATTTTTTTCCCTCACTACTTTGGTTCCATTTCCCATCTATTTTCCTATTGGCTGTTTCCTGTAATCCTATGTTTTTATATTGATCAATAAACCTTTAACTTGAATTCCCATCTCTCTTATATATGTGAGCAAATTCCCGCCATCCTTAGCACTGAGAAAGGTATGCTATATGCCACCGAAACCGGTATGCTTAAAATTAAAAATTTTTGGTGATTTTAACGTTGTATTTTTTACGCTTCTATTAAACCACTCATAGTTGGAATCCTGCTAAGTCAGGTAGCATCAGACACAAGCTGGTAGATTCTGCTTAAAGACAACCTGATATCCGACCAAACTCAACAAATAAATTTCGACAGGTCTACCCGATAGGCAGCCGACATTTTTTTCTCGCCTACCCCCATCAGAAATACTTTAAAGAGCACAAGACTAGAAACACGAAATCAAAGGAGATTGATCTATAATTTAATATGAAAAAATAGCCTACAATCATTTCTAAAGCTAATTTTAAATTTTATGTAGAAAAATAAACATATACAAATATATAGTTTTTGATCTAAAGAAATATTCATTTTTTTTAAAATCGGGTTAATCCGAAATGCAGCATGGAGTATCAAATCTTTGCCTGAAAGTAACTGCAACGAAAATATTATGCACAGCCCGTTCCGACATGGTCCGCAGGTCGAGTAAAATTGAATTAACCCGACCTGTGGCTTTACTCTACACTTGGCATAACTGATTTGAAATGAAATTAAGTTCTCTTACATGTTTCACAAAAAATTAACAGGTCGCAGATGATGAACTGGTAGTTTTTATTCATTTTTGCATGAGATTGATATTCAATTGTGTACAAAATATACAGTGTGTCCATGTATAACCTGACCGACATTTATTTTCGCAACCGTTGGTCCTAGATACATACTTCCAATTGCAAATGTGGTCAAAATTAGGTGAGAGTTAAGATAAAAAATGTTTGAAGCGAAAAAACAATTTAGCGAAGGATTACAGAATTTAAGTTTTTATAGGGTCCCCCGGTCCTATAAGTTATATTTAGTAAAATTTTCCAGTTATAATGAGAAGTAAGGACAAAAAAGTCCCGTTATTCTACGATTAAAATTGACCGAGTAATATCTGTTTAAAGTTGGAGCATATTTTTTGCTTCAAATTAGGGATCATTCACAAATTTTGTTGAAATATATCTATCGTCAGATATACAGGGTGATTCAAAAAAGATGGGGAAATTTTAAGAGGTGATAGTACACACCCAAACAAACATTTTGTATAAAAGAATGCATGGTCGAAAACTAAACGTAAAAAAGTTAGAGGGCGCCAAAAGTTATGTTCTTATACGAGGCTAAAACACACAATGAACGATTAAGTTAAGTTACGAAAACAAATTTAATGGCATTTGATTACAATAAGTGATCAAAACATTGACCGGCAGCTGTTATGCGCGCAGTACAACGGCGAAGAACAGATTGGCGAACTTTCTGAAACACTCCAGGCATATCGCGAACTTCCCCTACAGCAGCCGAAAGCTTGGCAACAAGGTCTTCTGCGGATTGAATGGGAATCTCATACACAAGAGCCTTTAGTGTCCCCACAAAAAAAATCGAGACATGAAAGATCTGGCGAGTGCGGTGGTGCCTGGTGTGTTTCAGATCCAATCTGCTCTTCGACGTCAATGTTTTGAGCACTTATTGTAATCAAATGCCATTAAATTTATTTTCGTAACTTAACTTAATCGTTCATTGTGTGTTTTTGCCTCGTATAAGAACATAACTTTTGGCGCCCTCTAACTTTTTTACGTTTAGTTTTCGACCGTGCATTCTTTGATACAAAATGTTTGTTTGGGTGTGTACTATCACCTCTTAAAATTTTTGCCATCTTTTATGAATCACCCTGTATTAAAGAAATGGTTGAGAGTAAAATTAGCATTGCAATATAATAGAATGGGCCGAAACCCCCCCCCCCCCTTTTTTTTTGATTCGCTATACCGCGGAAAACTTGGCTTTAGGGTAGCTTAGTAAAATGCAAAAACAAATTAAATATATTTTTTAAAGTTTGGCGGTAGTGCATTGCCCTTGAATATTTGAAATTTATTGAAAAAGCAGTAGTTTTCTTTCGATTTTTTAAAGGTATAAACGAAAAAAGATAAAAAACTGCTATGGTGAAAGGGCTTTAAAAGAATTATCAAAAAGCACATTATAATAAAAAAAGAAACAAAATTACTTCATTTAGGGTAGCGCAAAGCAATTAAAATATCCATAAATTGACGCATTCAAGCTGTATTATGAGTCCTTCTACTCTGTTAGCAGTCCAGCGCGACGAGCCCTGCTGCGAATTGGAGCCCGTCAGTACTACTTGTACTGAAGTTTCACAATGCACTGTGCGATACGCATGCGTGTGTTTTATGACACAACTGTTCTTGTGAGTTGATCAGTAGTATTTTGCCGGCAATGATTAGCAGTGTATTTTTCTTGTGCGTTTCAATCGCGTTTCATAAAGACTGATTTAATAAATGACCGCTTAATAAGAGATTCGATCGCTCTGTTATGGCTGTTTCCAAAGAAATTACTCGCAGTGACTTTAACTGCCCGTTATTTCGCAACCCAGAAGAGTTACCGGTGAATAAACTTCCAAATTATGAAGACGTTCTCAATTGTTGCTTCCATGAAAATTACAACTTAGCCTTGAAATCAAACAACAGGTCAGTTAAGTTTTCTCATCTCTCTATTATTGTGACGCCAAAAGTTCAATCTGTGATTGATAAAGCTGCAATACTGACAGTAACGCCTTACACAATTCTTCAGTTAACAAATGGATATCATGACAGTTATCGTAATCTTATGGAGTCCTTTAAGCGTGATAAGGGAAAGTAAAAGTTGAAAAAGAGAGTTGATGATTAAAAAAAATAATCTTTGTTACTGTTTGATGTCTCTGCGTGTAAGTGAAGATGACATTAGTCTACAATTGTGAAATGGTCCCTGATGTTTGTGAGTGTTCTGTCTCTATTATTTGTAACTGTGAAAAAGCAAAAAATATACCCATCATTGAACTAAAATTCTTGTACTTTCAAAGAATGCATTGTATTGGTAAAATTGGAATTGTGGACGTAAAGTAAACAAAAAAAATGTGATTGGATGTGATGGCACTGTTACTAATACGGTGTGGAAAACCGGTGTTATTCACATTGAAGAAGAAGTTAAAAGACCACTACAGTGGGGAGAGGTGGTAGTGTATGTCTCTTACATTTCAATGAGTTGCCATTCCGGCATTTGTTTCAAACTTTAGATGGTGATCTGACTGCGCCAAAATCACTAGTCCGATTGGCACGCAGCTCAGGAAATGTGAGAAACTCCCAGTGAAAATTTAACAGTGTTGAGTGTGAATTTCCAGAACTGACCGGCAAAATTTAAGCAAAGATCAGCAGTACCTACTAGACATTATTTGTACTATAAAAGCAGGCAGCTATGTTGAAGATTTATCTGTTCTGAGCCTGGCACACTTTCCACTCAAGGTGGGTAAAGACGAAGAACAGAATTCTCCAGATGTATTTAAGTATTAAAAATCCAACAGACGAACACAAGATTATAGTTTCTTTTCTGCTATAGTCTTATGTACCTGTATGGTTAAGTATTAAAAAAAGTAAATACTTCACAAATGGACCGGAACATGTATTTAAAGTTATAAAATCGTCAAAATTCCTCTCTGAAAACTTGCTGAAGGTCATTGAACCAGTAATTTAGAGAAACGCGTTTTTTGCCAATCCAGAAAATTTGCTTTTGAGTATGATAGTAGATAAAAGGGATCATATACGAGAGTTATGTTTCAGAAGAATTATAAAGGCTAGAAACTTAGCTTCTAAAAGAAAGTCAATCAGGTGTTTTCAAACATTCAAAATCATTTTTCTAGCTACAGACTACATGGAAATGATTCACTGGAACTCTACTACACTTTCACCACCACCTTTTTCTGAGAACAGCCACCAACGAAGAGATTTGGTCTAAGGTCGAATCAGGTAAAAGAGCGGCCTAGTGGAAATTTGACCAATTCCCATGTCAATCCAAAACGGTAGAACGGTGCGTGAAGCTGGTAACCAAGGCATCATAAAAAGTCTTCGGGTCCAGAGATGTTTTTATAAGAAAGACACTTTTTTCGAGATCTTCAGTGCCTAGTTTTTCAAGCAAATCTTAATTCAAACTTCCAAAAGATAGTAAAAACAAGTAAAGGACTATATTTTATTACAAAGTGAAATTACACTCACGTACAATCAGATAAAGGTAATCATATCGGGTAATAGTACAATCAGAAAAGTAGTTTTTATTTCAATGAAAATTTGTCATTTAAAAAAAAATGCCATTTTTTAAACGTAATCCGCTGTCAATATGCTGCGAAATGTATTTATTTTTTCATTTATTTATCATTTCTATACTCTTTTCTACTAAAATATGTCTACAGCTGCTTGTTATATAAGTTATTTGATTTATTTCCATTTATTAGAAAAATTATCAAAATCGTGTTTTTTCCCACATTTTAAGCTCGATATGCTACCTCCAAACGTATAAATTTATTAATTTTGTTATTGCATTTTACTAAGCTACCCTAAAAGTTTTTCGCGATATAGCGAATCAAAAAGAGAAAAAAAGATTCTTTCGGCCCACCTTACAATATAACTTTAAAATCTTTAATCATTATGACATATTACTGCAAAATATACAATTTGTACTGAATATATAAGAGTATAAAAATAACAGAATATTTGTTAAATTAATGGATGAAAAAACAACTTCAATTTTTACAAAAAGATACATATTTTAAAATGCTGTTAGATTACAGCGTCTTTCAAATTTTGTATTGTGCCACGTTTTTTAGCTTTTGAAAATTGATTCACATGTATTTTTTTAGCGCTGAATCCGAAAATGACCTTCATTTTAAACCATCACGTCAGGATTTTTCTCAAATCGGAAATTTCAAGTTAAAAAGCTCAAAGTTAAAATTGATCCCCCCTCTCCTCCCAACCACATCGGACCCCTGGGTGTTTAGCTGTAAGAAACACAGTATAAGTCAGAAAATTTAATAAATTATTGAATTAAATAAAATTAAACTTAATAATAAAGTCTTACATCTGCTTTGAGTATCAGATTTTTCGCTATTTTTTAACCTTTAAATTTACGATTTGAGAAAAATTCTGACATGAAGGTGAAAAGTGAAGGTAATTTTTTTTATTCAGCGTTAAAAAATACATAAAACGTAATTATAAAAGTTAAAAAACACAACCATCATAAGTTTATGTTATCTAATTTAAAATCCTTTCTTAAACTTGTTGACGGTATTCTATCCGAATTATGTTATGTTATCCACTAATATAAGTATGTATAAGACGATAAGCGTCGAAAATCAAAAAAAAATATTACATTATAATCTGATTTAAGTCAGTATGTAAAATTTTAACTTTGATCGGACATTTGAAAATCAGTTAAAGATTGAGTGCAAATTTTAAACGGGAAAGACGATCGTTGCAAGTTAAATAAAACCTTATGAAAATAACAAAATTTTTGTTAGAAGAAGTCATAGCCTCAAATTCTTGTAAAATACAACATATGCTAAAATACAATTATTTTAACTAATCTGAAATTTAAATAATAAAGTGAACTAAACCGTGATAGTTGTACGATTTCTTTCAAACCGCAGATATCTTGAAATAAGTTTAAGTACTTTATATACGACCCCTGAAAGCATGGTCGAAATCATCTGTTTTGATATGCAAAAAAGTGATATAAGTCATGCATTTTAAAGTTCCATAACTCGGTCAATTTTAATGTTAGTTAATGGGACTTTTTCTGTATTACCTGTTAGTGTCATAGTAAATTTTTACTAAATATTACTTATAGGACCGGGGACCGTATAAAAATTTAAATTTCGTAATTTTTTAATAAATGTTTTTCTTGACCCAAATCGGTTTAAAAATAATTTTTTACCTTATTTAAACCATTTTTGAAATTGGAAGTATGCATCTAGGACCAACGGTTGCGAAAATAAAGGTCGGTCAGGTTATACGTGGACACACTGTATATAGAAAAATAGATTGTATTTGTATAATGAATTAACAACTTGTAATAATGTACTAATTTTTTGGTAAAAAGTGTAAATTATAACTTCAAAAACAGAAAAAATGTGTCTTTTTTTTTTTTTTTTTTTTTTTTTTTTTTTTACTTTCGCAAAAATTCAATATATAACGTTGCAGCAGTATTTAACATATCAATAATATGGCACGAGCTACTCAATAATTACGAAAATGAAAATAAACATACAAGTACAGTGCCAGCAAACACAATCTTGACACTCAGGCCACAATCACAAAGTTCAGATGATTTATTCTAATTTTACCTGCTTTAAGTAGAAGAGGCGGGCGAGAGTTTCTTTTACACGTTGGTCACTTGAATTGATGGCACTTGCAGCTTGAGATGACTCGGAATTCTCACTCTTTTTAGTTCTGGTACTGGTTTTAAAAGAGGCCATTTTTAAAATTCTTTTCGTTGCAGAACTAAATTCTTCTGGTGCACATAAAAAACTTACAATTGTTGAACAAAATTCGTAGTTTGACTTTATTAGAACAAAATGTGTATGTAAATCGTATGGCCCTAGGTTTACAAGCATCAAGGAAAACTATTTATGCCCTAAAAATGGCAAGTGACATTTTATCACGTGTCAGTACACCAAAACAAAAAATCGTTTCAGGAACCACCAAAAAATACTGTGTTGTTTAATATACCAGATGTGATAGTATATTAAAATGTAAGGTACTGTTCGAACCAACCATCACAGCTGTAGAAATAAAAAAAGAAAAATTCAGATTTACTAATAAATGTATCAGTATAGACCAGGCTCGGCGAACCTTTTCCCGTACTCGTGCCGAAAATTCACAAACAATATATATGAACAATGCAACGTGCCAAACTTATACAGAAATAATTTTGAAGAGTACGATGTTTATACGAAGTATTGGTTATAAAATCAGTTGTTTTCATGCATTAATAATTAAAAAAATCTTAAAAATCAAAATACGATTTTTCTGTATACTGGAATCAGCCATTAAATGAATGAATTTTTAAATCGTTAATAGGATTAATTTCTGCGGTATGTACTTTAATAAGGGGAAAAAATTACGAGCTTTTATATCATCAATTTTTAACTTATTAATGCAACATTTCGGTTACAATTTTCCAAGTTGCATGAAACAATATACTAATAACGTATTGATGAGACTTTTGCTGTTTTACATTCGATGGAAAATGCTTTTGAATTTCTTTATATATAGCTGAATCATATTTTGTTATTTTTACAAATATACAAAGCGAAATTTCATCCATTTGCCATTTTACTGCAATGAATGTCAAACGAAATTCATTCGAAAATTACAGCTGTTTAAATTCCTATAGAAAGTCAAAATACATGTTGAAAACGCTGCAATGACAGAATAAGAAAATTATTCTGATGTATTAATTGATGCAAATAATAATTACTTTATTTGTGATCTACCCCAATGGAACAAAATGTTATTGGTTATAACAGAAATAAAAGAAGGATTTTATCTGTATATCGATTACCAAATTTAAATTTTTTGCGTGCCAGAAAAATTAGCTTACGTCTCTGGCACGCGTGCCATAGGTTCGCCAACCCTGGTATAGACCATCTGTCACATACTTCAGAAAAACTTGGGGATAACATCCCGAAGGACAGCGAAAAGGCCTCTGCTTACTGACGTCATGAAAACACCTTTGTAAATAAAATATTCAAATTGGTCGGCAGAAGGCATGAAAAAAGAAATTTTTTCTGATAAAAGTACTCTCGTGGTAATCAGAGGATGGCAGATGATAATGAGACGACCTAAAGGTTCCTCACGATATAACACAAAGTTTGCTGTGAAAACTTTAAAGCATCCAGACAGACTCGTAGTGTCGTAGATAGGGTGATTTTAGTGATGAAAGAGGTGGAAATGGATTATATTTTCTTACCAAAGTATTACTACGAATGGTATGAAAAATTTAGAAATTCTTTAAGGGGTGGGTCTCAGGACTCTTAAAGCTTTAAAAATTTCGAAATTTTAATTTTTTTAGACGTTAAACTCCTATCTTTTCTGAACATTTTGATATAATTGTTTCCTTGAAATTCCTATTAGAAGTGAAGTTATGGCTTTTACATTTATACAAGCTCAATAGCTGAAGCGTCGTTTTGGAAACTTTGAAGCCATTTTTCTCCAAACGACGTTTTTGGGCATAACACGCACGATTTCTCAAAAAATTATGAATATTTTTTCATGAAATTTTCGAAACATATGTTTCATTTTAGTCTGTATAAACTGAACCTAAAATGTCCTTTTTATTGTTCAAAACAATATTTTTTAGGTGATTATACAGTTGAAATTTTTTCAATTTTGCATTAGCTAAATACAACTTTGTATTAAAAATATAAAAAAGCTTTAAATGCAAATTTATTTAAGTTCAGGGTAATTAGTATGATCTGAAGTATAAGTAGACATTAAAATTTTCATTCTAGTTGCAAAACTTATTTTGTAATCGTGCGCGTAAGGTGTTATGCCGATTTTTTTATCGTCAAATGTCTAACAGTTTGGAGCCCCCTGAAAATGCTAATTCTGCATCTTATAATTTTTTAAATACATGAAAGGAAAGAACATACTTATATATTTTATTCCAATTAAAATTGTGTCTTAAAATCAAATGCATTTTAAGATATTAAATGTTGAAAATGGTCAATTTTTTTTTCACTTTTTCCAATTTTAAGAGTCATGGGACCCTTAAGACCACTTGTTGCAATTTCGATCTCTACATGGATGAATTTTTCATACATGATGGAGCACTTGGTTAAAAGACAAAACCTGTGAAAAAGTGGTTACATGAGGATAATATAGCAGTACTCGAATGGCCAAGCAAATCACCTGAAGTTAATCCAATAGAAATTGCTTGAAACCACAAGAAAAATAAAGTTCAAGAGACACACCAATCCAGCATCTAGGAACTGCAGGAAGTATTAAAAAGGTTCTTGGTTCCAAAATTTGGTAACTTTCATGTCTAATACTCTGAAAAGTGTCATAAAAGCCCATAGAAGTATGACAAAATATTAGTTTTGGCAATAAAAGTTTACAAGGTGGGTGTTATTTACTTTTTTAGGGTTCCGTACTTAAAAAGTAAAAACGGAACCATTGCAAGATCACTAATGTGTCTGTCTGCCACAGCCATTTTACTCGTAAACTATGGAACGTGGAAAGTTCAAATTAGGGAAGTAATAAAGACTATTGACCCAAATACTTGCAGATTATTTAACATTCACAAATATATTTAGGGAAAATGTAGAAGGGATAGTTAATTTATTCTAGAAAAAAAATCTTTATAAATCATGAGGGGTATCGTGCGAAAGCTTTCGTAACGCTGCACTCAAAAATACATTTCTTTTAGTTTTAGGTATTATATTTTCAGAGATATGGGCGAAAATGTAGTGCAAAAATATGTCCCACCCCCTGCTATTTCCGAATCTACTGAAACTAAAAATATCAAAAATTTAGAGATAGTAGACGTTAATTTAATCCCTGTAGGAAAATTATAGCGATTACTCTAGGTCACATAGTTTTTCAGAAAATCGCATTTTTCTTCTACGCACAAATTTTAATTTGCAGGCATTCAGCAAAGGTGTTGAGGAACGCTGCAGTTACCTACCGTAACAGAAGTATAAAAGCATTGTTGATAATGATTTTGAAACAAAAAATCGTCGGTAATTAGCCGAGATATTAACCTTTAAAGACACGGACGGTTTGGACACACATAATGACAGTGGCGGCGTACTCTATGTACCATCGTCTTTTATAGCCCAGATAACAACTTTTAATGATTTATTTGTGTAATGCAATTCCTAGTAGCAGTATAAAAGCAATAAACGTCAAAGTCTTAAAAAAAATTAATTAGAATTAATCATATAAATACTATGGGATTCCCTGATTAATTTGCATACAGTGGATCTCTCAATACGCCTCCCGTGTGTTTAAAAGTTAATTAAAAGACTATCTTGAAAAACGCGGCACGGTCCAAGGCGGAGTTGCAACTTTGCGACATCCTTTCAAAGCGAGCTTAGCAGAATGCCAAGTTTAAATTTTAAACAAGGATTTGTTTTAGCTACACTGTAAAAAGAAAAAAATATTACTGCGCTGAATCTAGTTTTATGAAATGCCAAACGAAGTTTAAATATGCACTACTTTTTTACTTGTGCCGAATGAAGTTCATTATAAACAGATTAGGATAAGATTAAAAAAAGAGTTATACAGAATAGCACTTTTTGATATTAGACTTCTTATCTCTTTGAACTTTTATGGTAGACCCATTTATACTTTTCCAGAATATACAGCTACACCCAACGCTATGTTGTATAGTTTTTTTTTTTTTTTTTACATTGACTTATTATTCTTTTAGCTACACTGTTAAAAATTTCATCGTCAAAAAACAGTCGTTTGAACGGCAGCATTCTGTCCGGAAATTCGACCGTATTTAGAGATAACGGTTACTTAATCATATTATATATATATTCCCATATGACCGTAAAAAATATATATATGGTCATTTGACCCTAATTGTATAAAAAGGTCAAAATGCTCATTTGACCGTAAATGTATAAAAAGGTCAAAATAATCGTTTGACCGTACAATATATATATATATGGTCATTTGACCATATTTTTAGAAAATGGTTATATAACCATATTAAGAATAAATTTGCATTTGACCTTGAAATATACATGGTATGGCCTTTTGACCGTATTTTTAAAAAATGGTTATTTAACTGTATTAGGATTTTATGACAGTAAAATACGGTCACTTGATTGCATTATGGATTTATTAATAATGATACACAGGGTGTTGCCGAATTCGACTGACAAATAAAGAGGGGTGATTGTAGGCATCAAGAGGATGAAAAATTGCCATGCACCTTTCCATGTTCTAAGCCACATTGAGTGAAGGAAAATCGCAAAAATATTTATGAAGGGAGTGATGGTCAGTGAAAAAAATAATAAGTAGAAATGCACTTATTTGACCTAAGCAGAATTACAATGCATAACAGTTCGACATGAGAAAGGTCACGACAAGGCATTTTTATAGGAATTGTTCGAAGTTGAAGCCAAGAAGATAATTGCACAGCAGATATCTACAGAAAGATTTCGGTGCAATGATCTTTAAACATGAAACTTCAAACATTTCCTATAAAAATGCCTCGTATCCTTTGACGTTTAACTGTACTGCATTGTAATCCTGCTTATGTCAAATAAGTATTTCTCTATTTATTTGTTCCACTCAATGTTGCACTCTTCATAACTATTTTTGCAGTTTTCTTCCACTTAATGTGGTTTGTGACCACATCATGCTCTATGGTAATTTTTCATCCTCTTGATGATTATTATCAGCCCTCTGAATGTGTAGGCCAAATCCGGCAAAACCCTTACAGGTACATACTAATAAATCCATAATGCAATTAAATGATCGTACATAGATATTTTACAGTCATGTGTTAATAAAATCATAATACAGTTAAATAACCACTATCATCCCTTTGAATTTGTCAGTGAAATTCAGCAACACTTTGGATATGTTCAGTCATTTGACTATAATTTTTAGAACAGTTACTTAACCATATTTTCAGTTTGTTATATAACCTTACAATATATATGTGTGATTTTTTCACTATATTAAAAACAAAACAATCAAAAGTTCATACATATATATCTTACAGTCATAAAACTATAAATTAAAAATGCATGTAATAAATGGAAAATAAAAATTCTGATTTTCATATAACAAGAATATTTGGAAGCACACGTAAAAATGTGTCAAATTGGTCAAATCGATTTTATTCTTTACTAATGTATACATACACAGCCTTTTTTTTTTTTTTTAAATAGCAGTTCTTGTATAATAAATAAATATTAAAAAATATAAAAAATTAATAGTACATAATGTTGACTATGCCTGAGCAGGAGGCAACTTTTCTTTTGGCCATATAACAATAAATTCTTTGCTGTGCTAGACTAGAATTTCTTAATCATACAAAATAGATTATTATCCATGATATAACAAGGGATTTTGTTCATATTATAATGTTATGTTTATTAAACAAGAACTTCAATGTACTTAAATATTTCATATATTTCCAAAGAATGTAAAATTAATAAAATTGACCAAAATTTTATAATTATTGCCGAGATTCTTGTTACTTACTTGGAAATTAAGAATTTTTATTTTTTTTTTCAACATACAAATCTATCTAAATTTTCTTACTTTCAGTTAAATGTTTAAAACTGCCACTGTCCAGCAAATCAAACTTTTGTAATTTTTTTTTTTTTTTTTTTTTTTATTTTATGGAAAAATAGTGTTTTGTTATTCTTGCAAAACTTAGTATATAGTTTAAAACTTAGAATACTAATAATAGACTTAGAAACTCTGTATATAATTAACTTAGCATATATTTTTTAGAGTATCATTGAGAAGTTTATTACAGTGTGTTGGGGTTTTTAACCCTTTATGTCTGAAATTATGAATTCATGAAAATTTCATCTTAGCATTTTTTATGAATTTTTTAAACTACATTAGAAGATTTACACAATCATTTAATAAATTTTTGAAGGATTTTGCCAATTAAAATTAATTAATTAAATTTGAATTTATAGGTATTTTGTGCAATATTTATAACTCCACTTAAATCTTTTATTTAAAATGTTTTAGTATTTTATAGAATTAGGAAATGTAATAAAAAATAATGCTCTTACAATAGAAATATTTCCAAACTTAACCCTCCCCCCCCCCCTCCCTCCCTCATCAATCTTTCAACATCAAGAAAGCTGAAAAGATGAGAAAGAATGAAAAAGAAATGATCCATTTAAAATATTTTTGTTTTTTGCAACCAATAATGCTTTTGGATCAAGATAAAGAAAAGTATCTATAACTCATTCTAAATTGTACTACTACTAATCAATGTATTAAATGAATCTTGTAACAAATTATTTTAATGGTACATTACAGTACCATTGGAGCCTAAAGGGTTAATGAAATCAGTTATGAATAGTAAGGTTGCACAATAAGTTATGAATATTTAGATTTCCAGTTGATGTAGAAAGAATATACAAATTGCTATATTTGTGTTTTTTAAAATGTAATTTATAGGTATAAAAAAATATAATTTTTTAATATCTATACATTTGAAAACTTACCATAGATTTTTTTTTTTAACAAGCCTAGACAAACAAATACAAAAAACTTAAGACAATATCTAAATATTCACAACTTATTTCCTGAATGACTTAATTAGTTACAGCACAACCAGACATTTTGAAGTGTATGAATTTACATTTAGTACTCAAGTGGAATACATGTTTACTTAATGGGTCTTCACAAATAAATATGTAGAAGTTTAGCAGGCTATAAAAACATTTATAAGTAACAAATTATTAATGTCATTTTCTACAACAAAACAAAAAAAGATTGATAAATTAAAATGAATAAAATAAATTTAGAATTTTTACTATTTAATAAAACTTCTACATATTAATTAAATACTGACTTTATTAAATCAGTTAAAATGCAATAAAAATATTGCTGTACGAGTATTTAGAGAAAAAAAAACGTACTTAAAAATCAAGATAACTGTTTTTAGTAAATTAAAAAATAAATAAATAAAGATTATTGTGAATCACAAATAATCAAAACAATCAATTAAAACATAGAAATATATTTATTACAATAAATAAATTACATTATATTATAACGCATTGTTATATATTTATACACACAAATTGCTTTTACACATGAATGCATTTTATTTTTTATAAAAATTTGCATTGGCTTGGACATATTACAGAACTATAATTAACTATGAAAACTGATTTTCTGTACTTTGTTTCACACACAGGGTTAATCAACATTGGGTACCTTAAAGAAAAAGTTAAATGCATTAAACTTGGCTATAGTACAATGATACTTTGATATAATACATTCAAATAACTTTTCTAAGAAAATACAAAAGTAATTTATAGAAAAAGTTTTATAAAACCATATTAAGGCTAAAAAAGGGGAAAGCTGACTAACAGAAACCACAACCCTTAGCTCAATGCATTCTTTGAGCAGTACAGTCTCACGAAAAAGAACTGCATAGGATCAAGTGGGGGTAAAATATGCAGGTTTTTAAATTAAATTCATGAAAAATACAAACTATTTTTTCTTTTCAATTGTTTTACATAATTAGTGTGTTAGAATTATCAGAAATTTAATAATGAATAATAAAATATTTCCTGTTATATTATTATACTTTGTAGTCATTTTAAAATCGTGGATAAGAAAACTTGGTTGAAATGAGGAGAAAAACTTTAGATTTAAAGTAAATAAGAACTTATTTTCAGCTTATTTATCTATTATATTGCATAAAACACTTAGAATTAACTTTCTGCATTTTTTAATACAGAATAACTTAATAGTTATATTTTATAGCAAAAAAAAAAAAAAAAAAAAAAAAAAAAAACATAACTGGAATAAAATAGTTAAGATGTTAGGCTTAGCAAACAAATAGCAATTTTGTTTTTACTTTTTTGATAATTTTATTCAGGGTTGTCGGCTTTTAGCCAGGCCAAAAAAAGCCGGCTTGCTTTTTATGGTTTTAACCACTTAAAAAAAGTCGGCTTTTATTTTTCAAAAAGGTGGTTTATAATTATAGATAATTCATATAAAATTTGGATTAATTTATTTTTAATACACTTATAAATATTTTCTACGAAAATAATATAAACTTCTATTAAATTTTGTCAAATAAATAAGACTTTATAACTGCTAGAATGAAACTGTGAAGGCATTATGTCTGAAAAAAAAAAAAATTATGAATATTCAGAAGAATACATTAAATTAGACTAAAGTATTGGTTTGGAATTCTTTATCATAGCTCTATACATACCACACATTTTAAAGATTATATGAAAGAATAAGAGGATGTCACACATTAAAATAGAAACATTCTTACATATACTGATATTTACTTTAAAAATTGATTAAAACTAAATAGCTTATATGTATTTAATATCTGAAATTGTCTTATATAATACTTGAGCAATAATAAACAATCGATAATATGTAATAAGCAATTGATATTCTGATAACTTATAAAAATGATATATGTAAGATTTTTCTGCTACTAAGCTGTTATGTAACGTCTTCCAGATATGTCCATACGGACTAGGCCTGGGCTTTAAATCGATTTAAAGCTTACATCGGAACCCCGATTTAACCATTGGACTTAAATCGATTTAAGCTAAAATCGGAAATCGCGATTTAGCTAATGTCTTAAATCGCGATTTAGCCATTATCTTAAATCGCGATTTATCCCTTGTCTTAAATCGCGATTTAGCCATTATCTTAAATCGCGATTTATCCCTTGTCTTAAATCGCGATTTAGCCATTGGCTTTAAATCGACTTAAAACAAAATACTGATTCAGAGCTAACATCGGAAAAACGATTTATCTACTTTGATGTATCTACACTTACATGGCAAGCTGGTGTTAAATCGATTTAGGAGGATCCGATTTAAGCAAATATCGCAAGCCTCAATGCTTTCCGATTTAAGAAAAATAAGGCAAGCTGGTGTTAAATCGATTTAGGAGGATCTGATTTAAGCAAACATCGCAAGCCTCCATGCTTTCCGATTTAAGAAAAGGCAAGCTGGTGTTAAATCGATTTAGCAGGATCCAATTTAAAAAAACATCGAGCCTCAATCCTCTCCGATTTAAGAAAAAGGTGGTTTAAGAAAACGATGATTTAAGTAAAAATTGATATTTATTTATTTATTTTGTAAACAAGATTCAGAGTTTATGAGATTGGAATGTGTATTTTTCAGAAATTAAGAACTTATATAGTGGAAAGTTGAAAGGAAAAAGTAATGTTTAAATCTTAAAATCCAAATTCATCGAATTTCAATTTATATGCTAATGCAATCTTTTGATGAAAAATTAAGTTTTCAAATATTTGAGTAATATTGCAATATGTATTTTTTTATTTTACAATATTCTGTAATTAATTAAAATGTTTTAAAGTAGAATCCTTCATTGTTTCAAAAGATTGTTTTCCTGAAATTCATTCAGCATTTATATGATTAAAAATAATAATAATAAAGTTTTATATTTAAAATCCAAACTCATCGACTTGCAGTTTATACTTTTATGCATTTTTATTATGAAAAATTCATTTTTCACACGTTTTAGTACTATTTTAACATTTATTTTTTATTTTCTATTATTTTGTAATTAATGAAATTATTTTAAAGTATAGTCATGCATTGTTTTGTGTATCACTATTTGGCCGTGATCCACATCAAGACTAAATCTTTTACTAATATTTTTTCCCTGAAATTGATTGAGTATTTATGGTTGGAAAAAAAGAATAAAGTTTCATATTTAAAATCCAAATTCATCGAATCTCAGTTTTTATGTTTATGCATTCTTTTAATGAAACATTCATTTTTCACATGTTTGGTAATATTTTAATACATATTCTTTATTTTCTATTATTCTGTAATTAAAATATTTTAAAATAGTCATGCATCAGGTTTGACATCCGATTTCAGCGCCAGGCACGCGGATTGAGTATCTTGCTGAAATTGATTCACTATTTACATCCAAATTCATCCATTTTTAGTTTATATTTTTATGCATTACTTTTATGAAAAATTAATTTTCATATGTTTGAGTATTATGGGAATATTTTAGTTTTAATTTATTATTTTGTAATTAATTAAAAATACTTTAATAAAGTTCTGTAATGAGTCAAGTAACTTTATTTTTACAGCAGAATGAGGGAGGGGTGGAGGAGGCATTCATTAGATTTTTCTGCAGATCTGCGATTTTCTGTTTTTTCGATATTTTGTTATCCTTAAAAAGAGATTATTTTAAGATTATATTTTATTACTAATCTTAAAGGATGGCAACGGCCGCGAAAAGAAATCAGCAATTTCAGTAATGTGCTCCAACTTTCAATCCTTCTCCATCCGCTATATAAATGTAAGCATTTATGTTAAACAAATCTTATTATAATCTAAAAGTTAAAAAGATGTAAAATTGCACCTTATTTCTCATACCTCCCCCCCCCCTTTATTTTATTTATTATTATTTTTTGTTTACACTACTTTTCTCATCATGATAAATGAATAGTTAAATTCATCATTGAATTCTTTTAATGTGCTTCTGTTTTACCTCAATAACTTTTTAAATCTGTGTTAGTAAAAAAAAAAAAAAAAAAGTGTGTGTGTAGGTTGTTAGCAATGAAGTGCTATTTGGGTGGGCTAGGGGAAGTCCCCCCCCCCCCTTAAGGAATTTAGATTGTAGCAGGCATAACAAGTCAGACAAAAAAAAAAAAATCATTTTCTTTTATATTACTTCTTAATGAATGAGTTTATAGAATGTATTAAAATAGGTCACTAATTTTTAAAATTGGGAAAAAAAAAAAAAGAAAACTAGTGTTTTGGGACATTCAAAGTTTTTTTATGTGTAAAATATACCTCTTTTCAAAGTTATTTGAAAAATTAAAAGCTAAGTATACTAAGTAATACAGGAGGGGGGGGGGCACATAAAGACCGTATTTTGTTATTAAAAATTAAAAAATAGGCTTCCAGATTCTAAAAAGTAAAATCAGTGTTAAATCGCGATTTAGCACTAAATCGCGATGTTAGATGGACGATAAATCGATTTAAGAAATTTCTACATCGCCCAGTCCTAATACGGACAGATTAAAATCATAGAATGGACAATGTTGAAAGAGAAATTAGGAAGGATATAACATTTGAGGAAATTTTAGTACATGTAAGTGCATAAAATAAAGAGAACAATTTAAAAAAAAAAATCTCCAAATAAAACTTGTTGAATTAAATTTTGAAAAGCTAGTGACTATTTAAAATAGTGCATATTCATGCATAAATTAATGCATATGTTACTACATACTACTGTACTAATACATAATATTATTACATAATACTGTAATAGAGAGAAATGACGTTTTTATTCGGTGATTTTATGTGTGATTTTAAATTTATGAGAAATAAAATAAGACTTGAATTATTAATATCCCTTAAAATTAGTTAATAAAATATATAACTAAGCAACCGTTGTCCTTTTTAATTATATAAAGCAGTAAAAATAAAAAAATGTGTTACGTGCAGTATAAACCAGACAAAGCAATTGGTATGGCCTTTTATTCTAATATTAATGTCTTCATTATTGAAAAATTGGGTTATATTGATTTCTACCTCAATTAAATGTCTTTAAAACTAATTAAAAAATACATCAAAATGTGTTGTTTATAATTAAAATGCTTCATTGTATAAAAGCCAATTTTGGCCAAAAAAAGCCGGTTAAAATCAATAAAAGTCACTGGCCTGGCTTTTTTTAATTTTAACCGGCTTTTTTGCAACCCTGATTTTATTACAGTTTCTTATGTAACATTTGACATTAAAACAATATAGTGCTGTAGAAATAAGACTTATTAAAAATTAATTTGATAAATTAATATATAGTAAAAGAAAAATAAACAACTTTAGGATATTATGTTTACTTTATACTAATTGTCATACAAGGAATTTTTTAAGTGATGTGAAAAAATAGAAATGTAAACCCGAAACTACAATTAAAAGTCTAGCCAACAGAGTTATTGATGATTTATGAATTTAGAAGAAAAAAAGTTTATCGAATTTAAATTAGTAATAGTAACAAACTATATGAATTGGAACAAGAATTTTGAACAAGACAACAAATTATATATTTCTTGGGGTCTTAATGAGGAATATATAGTTCAGTACACAAAAGAGAATAGGAGGTCTCTACTTCATATTTCTTTAGAAAGACCCCTGGTATGGAGTGAAATAAGTGTTTTAAAATTCCATTATAAGTAATAATTTGCAATTTTATTGTTAAAATTGTTTTTGAAACGCTGGGAGCAATGTCTGTTTGCGTGTTCTATGTAATTCTTTTGTAGATTAAATATTTTTTGCAATTACTTTACCTCAAATGACCTTATTTTTATCTCTTCACTGTTTATACTACTTTTCCAGAATAATATGGATAACTGCAATAGCCAAAGTTTTGTATTTCATGTTTACAAATGGGCATATTTAAGTTGTATGTCATCATCATGTTGTACAAATCAAATTGCACTTTTATAAACTTGGTGAAAAAAGCTGTAAATTTGCATTTTCTTAGTATCAGAAAATTTTATTAGAAAATTATGATGTGAATTCAACATTACAAAGCCCATTTCTTGTGCCTCAATGAGTTAAAGTAAAGAACTTTTTGAAGAGACCTTCAAAAGAACTCCATTTTTGCTTGGATTCACCTCATTTATATATATACATTAGGGATGCACCGAATAGTGATTTTGACCGAATACCAAATATTCGGCCAACAGGCGAACCAAATACCGAATCTTCGGCTAGCCGAATAGTAACTGCTAGGCCGAATACTGAATATTCGGCCAGCCGAATAGTAACTATTCGGCCGAATACCGAATATTTGGCTTGTCGAATACTTTTATATTTCAAAGTTTAAAGGCATTAAAATGTTAAATTTTAAAACAATTTTGCATAATATTTAAAACAGAAATTTTTATTCTAATAAACAAGAGCTTTTTTCAAGTAAACTTTATGTTGAAAAAAATCTGCTTTGAGTTATTTACGAAGAGGATAGTTATAAAAAAAATTTTAATTAATAAAATTTTAAATTTCATAGCTTCTTCTGAGAATTAAAACAAATGAATAAAATTTTCTTAAATTCTAAAACAAACATTTTAAAATCAAAAAGAGATTGTGAAAAAATTGGAAGAAAAATTGTACAGGATCATATATTTGCTTGTCAGGAAGAGACTAAAGTAAAAGTTAATAAATAATACAATCGATTCGAATTTTATATGGTGACAACTTAGCAAGAATAACTGTTCTACTCCCTTTGATTAAGCAAAGAAGTTTTTAAATGCATCCTAGATCGGTGTCTGCAGTGGGCAATCATTTTCAGAGATTGTAAACGTTGTTCTTAAAATCTTAGCAAGAAACAGATTATTTACTGGACAATGCTGAGGAACTTGCATTTGTACATAATTAATTCCTATGAAAATCCTCATGATTGGCTAATTTTTTTTAAATAATACTTAACAAACATCAAATAAATAATGTAAAAACATTCTCTTTTATTTAAATATGATTTTGTTTCTAATTATTCTGAATATCTTTATAAGTTGACTGTTAAACGTAGAAATTGTATAGGGTTTTAAAATATATGTTTTAAAAGTTTTTTTAAGTATTCAGTTCGGCCGAATGTTTCGATATTCGGCCATGCCGAATAATTAGCTATTCGGTCAAGCCGAATATTCGGCATACCGAATAGGCCGAATACCAAATAGATACCGAATATTCGGTGCATCCCTAATATATGTACTTTTTTTTAAATACAAAGAATTAAAAAAAAAAATTCAAAGTCTTTTTCACATACACTCATGCACACATACATTTGTAGAAACAGACAGAAAAAATTTCTAGTTGCCAGTAAAAAACATTTGTTTTTGAATCATATGTGCAAGGGCAAATGCACACCACAAATTATGAATAAATTAACTTAATAAACTTTAGAAAATTAAAAATCCTTAATACCCTTTGAAACAAAATGAGTATCAATTAGTGTACAAATGATTGATTAAATGATTATCTAGTAACAACTTCAAAGTTTGCACAAAAAATACTAAAAAGAAAGAAAAAAAAAAGAGAATAGTTTATTCAATTTCCTAAAATATAAGGCAAGATATGAAAAAAAAATTTCAAACTGTATTTGCCTATATTCAATCACTCCGATTAAAAATACATTACAAAGCATTATATTCAGCCTAAAAATTTCCTTCCCCTAGTAGAAAGTGCATTGTTTTACTAATAACTGAAAAATTCACATGAAAATATTTCCTAACAATTTAGATATTTATTAATAGTCAAACAGATGCATTAATCATTTGACAAATTTTAGCTTAAATTCTCTATTAGCACTTTTATTTTATAATTCAACACTTGATTTTTAAAAAAGCTTAAACATGGATTTATGCCCCCTTTCCCTCATCAACTCCTAAAGTATGCAGCAAGTTTATGGCAAAACAAAATATTTATTACAAAATATCTTGATCTAAATTCAAAATATAACAACTTCTTCGAACTGTTAGATTTAAATCAAATATAAAAAGTAACTGATTAAAATCAAGCTAATAAAATTTAAATTAGAAAATCGTGTTACTGAATATACAATGAAATTTTCTGGCAAAATTTCAAAAATCTAATAATGAGAATTTTTTCCCCAAAAAACGGCAACTTTGTGATTTAGAAAAAATAAAATGTATGTTTATCTTGTGAAATTATTTACAGATTTTGGTTTTATAACACAAATGAAATTGAACTACAATAACGTATAATAAAATAACATTTAAAAATTTCTATTATTGCTTTGAAATATGAGAACTCCCCCCCCCCACCCCTCCTAATAACAGAGGTATATCTCTGGAGAAGGAGACAAGAGCAAAGTGCTATGAAAATTGCAATTGTAAAATTATTATTCTATATTTATTAAAGTAATAAAGAATTTCTGAAGCAATACACTATTCCAAATGATTTTACTAACCCAAAAAGTTCCAAGACCTTTTAGGAGTAAAGCTGTTTGCACTAGAAATAGCTTAAACTTACCTTCTGTCTCGCTTCTTCCTTGATTTATTTCCTGCTTTGCGTCCCTTTTAATGAGGGTTCTTGACATCATAACAAATCATTTACTATCAGGGTATGGTGGGGATTCAGTTTCAAAAACAATGACAAATCTTAGAAAATTTGCCTTTATTTCAAGTAGCCATGTCCTAGCTGCTTTCCTCTATTCATCATTTACAAACTAAAAAAAAAAAAAAAAAAAGAAAGAAAATGTAGGGACTATTGTATAATGTATAAAAATAAAATTTAACATAAACAAATTGTTCTAAATAATTAAACTGAAACAACACATGTATGTATATGTATATGCACATATTATGTATGTGTAAATATTGAAAATGACAAACTGTCTTCTTTTAAGTTATTGATTTAAAGAATGTTTAATTACATTGATTTCATATTATAAATCATTTACTCAGAGAATATTTGTGTCGCAATTGTGGTTTATATCTAAAGTTTTAAGGGGACGAGGGACCTTCCTTATAAATCAATTTTATTTTTTTGAAAATTTCACTATAAATATTATTTAAGAATACATTATATGCATTATGGCATGCATTTATCACAAAATAAATAAAATTTATTTTTGAGCAAAAACGGAGTTCTACACGTCGTCTTAGAAATCTTCGAAATGCCGCTGCGTGTTCCATATCAATGAAATCCCCAATATTTTTTATAAAAGTTTGGTTTATATATACAAATAAAACTGTGCATCGAATTTTATATAATTGAATAAAAAGGCAAAAAAAAAAAAAAAAATGAAACATTTTGAAATTTTTTCAAAAAAATTTATTATTTTTTTTATATATACCTTTATATTCAAATATATAAAATTCGCGCAGGGGGCATTTTGAGGATTTCTAAGACGACGGCCCCACCAGTGGCTGAGAGGTTCTGCTCTCGAAGCTGGTAGACGGGAGGTGCTGGGTTCGAACCCAATCGTGCCCGTTGGCCTAACCGTTTCCGAGTTTTTGTGGTTTTCTTCGAAACCTTGGATTTTCCATGCGTAAATACGGGTTAGGTTCCCTTAGAGACACCCCCACGGAGGGCACTTCCCATAGGGCCTATATCCCTCGAGTAGATAACTGGCCGTCAAAAATCAACCCACTCTACGACGACGTGATGCCTAAAATTCAATTTTTTTTCTCAAAAATAATTTTTTTTGTGATAAATGCATGCCATAATGCATATGATTTGATGCAGAGTTTATTTACATATATATAAACCAAACTTTTATAAAAAAAAATATTGGGGATTTTCATTGATATGGAACGCGCAGGGGGCATTTCGGATATTTCTAAGACAAAGCGTAAAATTTTATTTTTTCTAAATTTCACTTCAAATATTACTCAAGGGTACATTATATGCATTATGGCATTATTTATCACAAAAAAATAAATAAATAAATAAATAAAAAATGGTACCTATTTTTGAGAAAAAATTGGAATTTTACTAAAATTCCACTTTCTTCTCAAAAATACCATTAATTTTTTTTTTCTGTGATAAATGCATATAATGTACCCTTGAATAATATTTAAAGTGAAATTTACAAAAAAAAAAAAAAAAAAAAAAAAAAAAAAAAAAAAAAAAAAAAAAATTAAGGTCCCTCATTCTCTTAAGTTACAAAAACAAACATGTAGAATCATTAAAAATCTAGGTAACTTATGATCAGTCACTGCTTAGTGGCCGCTTTAGCTTTACACATTTTTATTTTTTTTTTAGCATAAATTAGCTAAATTTTTATATAATAAACTGTACACTTAATAGTAATAAAGAATTACTTTGAAAAATGAATTTAATAGTATTTTCAATATTTTTTGCCATTTTTTTTCTGGCGTGACAGCTGACAAATAATTTGAATTATGATTTATAATTTTATTACAACTTAATTATAGTGAATAACTAAATAAAAATTATTTATATAACATATAAAATTATTACTTAATCAGTGTTTAGCTTGATTTAATATAAAGTTTCACTAATGATTGCTAAAAAAAAAGTGTATAAGGTTTTTGACACTTTTTGTCAGTTATGACATGTCATGTCAAAAACCTCTTTTTGATGTCAAAAACCCAACTATGGTTACTTTAAGATATACACCCAAATTAAGGTCTGCAGATTAAGATAATAAATCAGCATGACAGTCCGGACGGAAGAGGGAGAGTGACATTAAGAATATATATATATATATATATATAGAAGACAAGACAATAGATGGAGCACAAACACCCTACAGTGGTATCCCAGAGATGTAAAACGACCAAGACGACGACCTCAAGTAAGATGGAGTGATGAAATCAGAAAAGTAGCCAGTGTAAACTGGATGACTAAAGTACTAGAAAGAAAATATTGGAAAAATCTGGGGGAGACCTACATCCAGCAGTGGATTGAAAACGGATGATGATGATGATATATATATATAATATGACAATTCACAAATAATCTTCTTTATAATAATAATAAACCACTTTTTAAATTACTGCTAAAAGGACAAAAAGGAATTAAAATTCTTTCAACTTTACAAAGTTTAATATAATCAAAATGTTAAATTCTAGAATACAATTTTAAAATACTTTAAGCATAACCATACATACCACATTTTTTGTTATGAAGACTTATCGAAAACGCAAACTTTAAATTGAGAAGTAGCAAAAAACTTCACCAATTAAATCCTGAAAGCAAATAAATAAACAATCAAAAGCAAATTGGTGAACAATTAAAAGCAAATAGATGAACAGTCTGATAACAGGATATGCATATAAAATGTTATCACTTTAGGGGGAAGGGGGGTCTGGCACATGATATTGTGATATATCTCTAGGGGAAGAGAGATTTGTCTTTTCATACTGTTATCACTTTTTATCCGAACAAAATTTTCTCTTTTAATTTTCAATTTATTCTTTACATGAAAATAGCCTGATATATATATTTTAGTCTGTTATCTGTTTTTACGAAAATACAAAGTTATTAAAATCATTAAATGACTATAAAATTATTTAACTCCAAAATGTGGAATACTCTAACGTTTGGTATTCCTATTCTATTGTCATATGTGTATGCATATATAATCCGCTGTTTGAGAAACTATTTCTGAAGTTTGAAATTATACTTGTGTTTACTAGTGAAGAAAAGTGAAAAAAAAAAAAAATGTTATTCACCTGTTTTGTTGATAGAAGTTTTGCCTGCCCCTTCCCTCCCCATTTGCAGGGGTATGTGTGCAAGAGGACATATCGTTGAATGCATTATGTAACAAAAAGTTATTATTAAATACTTTTAAATAGTACCTATTTCTTTTAAGTGTTATTTATTTGATATGAAGTTATTTTATATATATAATTGTGATATTTTATTAACTCGTTTTCATTTGAATCCAAAAAGTATCAGAATAATAATGTATAGCTATATCTGTACATCACTGCGAGCAAAAGAAAAAAATGCAAAAATCAAATTAATTTTAGACATTGATAACGATATCATTAGGGAAGGTGGTGGTGGTGGGGTTGGCAGGCTGATAATATATGATATCCAAAAGAGGGAAGGGGGGGGGGAGTCCAAAGTTATTAAACAGTTGATAATGTTATATATGAGTCCCTAATGAAACTCAATACATTTTTAATTAAATTACTATGGTATACACAAGCTTCTAGTATATTTAGCTAAATCTATGATTCTTCTATATAGGGTAGATGTGCCAGTAATGGACACCCTTAAGGAATTTCTTTCAAAATTATTTATTTATTAATAGTTATAATTATTATATTCCAGTTTTTTCAATATTATATTAACATATCAACAATATTTAACCATTCTTATAGTCTCATTTCCCAATATGAATCAAAATTTAATTTTAAATAACAGAAATATATCAAAAGCCCAGTAATGGACACCCCATAAAAAGCAATAAATATAATTGTTTTTGTGATTGTATTTAGAACCAGAATTTAATGAATACATACTAATGAAACAAAATGGTTATTTAAAAATAAATTTAACAATTAGGATACCAGTAATTAATAAAATATTTGTGATAATCATGATAGTTTAAAATACTAAATATCAGGCAATTACAGCTATCAAATTATTGAAACAGTGGGGGATTTTAAAGTCAATTAAAAAAAAAAAAGTTTTGGAATATTAGTGTTTAGTTTTGTCTCACTATTTTTAACAATTAATCTTCCAGAGACTACTTGATATATCATTTATAATAATTAATATTACAAATAGGAAAGAAATGATATTGTGAGTTGAATATTTTAAATACTGAATAAAATAATTTAAAAATAAAACTGTAGAGTGATATTTGAGGCCACTGATCTGCAGATTCACTAGTTTCATGAATATTACCTATAACTTTCATTAATATTACTTTTTTTTTTTTTTTTTTTTTTTTTTTGTCAGAGATGAATAAGGAAACATTTAAGACAGAAAATAGATTTTTAATAACTTCTATAACATTATTGTTTTTATTTAAACGGAGAGGGATTAAGCCCTATGAGCCCCTCTTTGACTGTGCTCTTAAACAATATTTTCTGCTTCCTGGCTGGTTTGATTGCCAGATTATAAAATATGCAAGGTAATATATATAAAAAAAATAAATAAAATATTAAAATTTTATTAATGCACATAAAATAACTTGAAAGCAGCTATTTATAAAAGTTTTGGTGTTATTACATTTTGGTAAGTATAATTTAAAAATTAAATTTGATTATTTAGGTTTGCAGTTAAGTCAAAATATTTTATGCACTATAAACATTACTGAAATCGCATTTTTAGCAATGTTTACATGGGGTGTCCATTACTGGAAAATGACTAATTAACCGTCCCAGTAATGGACACCCCCTCTTAAAACCTTAAAAATAAATGAAATTTTGTAAATAGCCGTTAGTATATAAAATTCTAAGTTTTCTATTGCTAATCAAACAAAAACATTCAAATTTTGCAAAAAGTAAATAATATATAACTTAATTAAACGAAGCCAGCTCTTAGCCTCTTCATTAAGATTTTCACAGAAAAACAGCGAAACTTTGAAACATTATTTTCTTCTTCCTGATTGGTTTGATTAAAAGTGTCAACAACAACACAGTTTTATAAAACATGGAAGGGGAATTATTAAAAAAATAATTAAAGCTAAATATTTATTAGTTATTTTTTTATTAACTAAAAACATCAAGGGGTGTCCATTACTGGAAGGGTGTCCATTACTGGCACATCTACCCTATTTTTTAAAGAATCTTTTAACATTAATTAAATTTTAATTATTTAAATCATATTATTAGCTGGGAAAAACCATGAATTTTGTCAATCAGTTAGAAGATGAAGCGGCAAGTCACGAAAAATAATGCGAAATTTAATAATCGGTCGCAAGGAAAAAATCATGAAATTTATCAGGCAATTACATGAAGAAAAATTGTAAATTTAGTCATTTGGTAGCAGGAAAAGGGTGAAATTTGTCAACCAGTATTGTAGAGAAAAAAAAAATTGCAAAATTCATCAGGCAATTGCATGAAAAAAAAAAAAAAACCTACGAGTTTCAAAATATGTTGTAGGACCAAATCCAGAAACTAGCTGTGTTGGCAATTGTCCCGGTAGCAGAAAGTTCGAGACGGGAGACGGGCATCGCAGATTTTCTTTTCTCTTTTGCAGATTCTTTTTCCATTGAACCATTATTTTGCTTTATATTATGTTTAGTTTTTTATTACTTAATACAAAAACTCAAGATTATTATTAATAAAAAACTATAAAATGCATAAAAACGCTACAGGTAAGTGATTGTTTGATTAATTAACGTTTCAATTGTAAAAGTATTTTACCTGCAGATTATTTTTTGTCTTTGAAATATCTGTCGCAGATACCTGGAGAATTTTCTGCTACTGGGGCAATTGTGAAAAACAAAAACAAAAAAAAATGTGAAATTCATTGATCAATGGCAATAAAATATTAAATTTCCCGGCTAATTTCAGGAATATATCACAAAATCCACCAATCGTTTGGGAAGATATCACAAAATTTTACAGATAACAGGGAGCTCTAGACAAACAATTACAAAATATTATGTTTTTTGAACGGAACACAAAAGTACCTTTTTTGAGAATACCGAGCTTTTTTTATTGAATTCCTACTCGGCAGCAGTTTTATTCTAGAATCAACACTAGTCAATAATGATGTTAATAAAATAAAAGTACTTTTGTTACATGTTTAAGCACCATGAATTAAGCATTGTAAATTTAATAAACTGAAACATACAATAGGGGAGACCGGGGTACAGTGGTCCACTTTTGCAGTTAACATTTTTTTTCTCTTTTAACGGAGAGACCAATCTACCTGAAAATATTTTTGAATATTCTTTAAACCTTTCTACATGCCTCATAATTTTCACAGAACATAATTTCCAATACATTTTTCAAAAAAAATTTTTTTACATACACTCGTGAAGTGGACCAGTGTATCCCGTTTCCGGGGTACACTGGTCCACCCACTGGGGCACAGTGGTCCACTATTAGTTATTGTCTAAAATACAATATAAATCTATTTATAATTAATCTAATTCTTTTTTATTTCCCCTTTACCTCCAAAATAATATAATAATACAAATTTGCAAGTAGCATTTTGAAACAAAAAACATATAAAACTAAAGAATTATCAAAAAAATTATTATATTTTGATTTTGAATATAACAATATAAGATACAGGAGTGATGGCAAACAAATTATTAATTAAGTACAAAAAAATCAGCAAAAATTTAAGACAAATATGACGATGAAAAATTTATTAGAAGATTAAAATAGGATAAAATAGTTTATTATGAGCTGACCATGTGCTCTGAAGTTATAAATAACCAATCCAGTGAGGTCATCTATTACTTATTAGGCTACAGTTATATTTTTCAAATGTAGTAAATACAAAACAAAATATTTCTTAATATGTTAACTCTACAATGCATGATTTTCATTTCTCTCCTTCCCCCCCCCCCCCACAAACAAAAACAAACAAAACAAAACAAAAACTGCTATATTGAACAAGAAAACTTACTTTAAAAATCACATGTGAACTGTTATCCATAATTTAGGAGAAAACTAAAGTGTCAGATGGCTACATTATAATGTGAACAACATACAAACTAACATGAAATTTAAAGTGTGCCAAATGCTAATCTATGCATTGTAGCATTAAAAAAATTGTCATTTTTCTTTGTTTACTTTATTTTATAGTTAAATAACTATTTTAAAACAACATTTCTTTATAGAGAATAAGTGATTATTAAATATTTTGAAAATTCTTCATTACAGGAGCAGTATTCATTGTGGACCACTGTACCCCAGCAGTGGCCGGTCCACTGTGCCCCATGTTAAAGTTCAATACATACTGATAAAAATATTATTTAAAGTTTTCTTTTAAGCATATAAGTTTTTTAATTTAATAAAGACCAGTGTTTTACCTTTTCAAAAAAGTTGTTTTATCTTATTTATCCATAACCTTTAATTACCCAATAAAGAAAAGTATGATGATGAAAAATTTTACTTTTAGGAGCTCAAAACAACCAGTCCGAATAAAAGGGTTCATTCTGAGCTAACGATGTGTTCTGAAGGCTATAAGTAATCAGCCCAGTGCTCTTATCAATTAGCCTAAAAGAAAAGCTTTAAAAATAACTAAAATATAAGGGGTGGTCCACTGTCCCCTGGTCTCCCCTACTTACTATCACATTTCAAGTTTTAAATCATGAGTAGATTTCAACACACAAAATTTGCTTTGCAATAAAATTTACTTGACTAATGTCTATTTCTGGAGATACTTCATTAGTTATAGGGAAAATAGAGCATTGCGAGTTGGGCTGGTGAACTTTGGATGTAAAAGTGGAAGTCAAAAATATTCTTTATATATTAATGAAAATCACTTACCATATTCACAAACAGAAAATCAGTTTGATATGCCTAAGTGTAAGTAAAAGTATAAAATGTAATTTTTTTCTTCGGGGGGGGGGGGGGGTACTAAAATAAGTTTTTGAAAATAAAATAACATTTACAAAGTACATTTAACAGTGTAAATAAGGAATTCTTATTTCAGATAAATTGTATATGAATTACATGTTACAGATAAAATTATGCTAGTAATTTTGATAATAAAAACTTATTTTATTGCTAATATTAAAGTATTTAAAGTAATACAATTATACATGAAGCTCTTACAAAAAATTTTAATCAATAAGTAATAAAATATAAAATTTAATATCTTCAATTTTATTTCTAGAAATATAAACTGCAAAAGTGGTACACTGTGCCCCAGTCTCCCCTACAGTGATTTGCCCAAACACTTTTTTTTTTTTTTTTTTTTTTTTAAGAAAAAAAGCATACACTGATCATTATCTATTAAAAAAATCTAACAATAATGATCAGTGTATGCTTTTTTTCTTAAAAAAAAAAAAAAAAAAAAAAAAAAAAAAAGTGTTTGGGCAAATCACTGTAGGGGAGACTGGGGCACAGTGTACCACTTTTGCAGTTTATATTTTTTTCTCTTTAATGGAAAGTCCAATCTGCCTGAAAATATTCTTGAACAATCCTTAAACATTTTTACATGCCTCAGAATTTTTTCAGAATATAGTTTCAAATACATTTTTCAGAAAAAAAATATTTGCATATGTTCATAAAGTGCACCAGTGTGCCCCAGAAGCGGGGTACACTGGTCTACCCACTGGGGCACAGTGGTCCACTATTAAGCATTATTTGAAATACAATATAAATTTATTTTTTATTATTTTAGTCCTCCTTTATCTCCCCTCTACCTCCAAATAATATAATAATGCAAATTTACAAGTAACATTTTCAAACAGAACATATACAGACAAAACAGAAAAATTATCAAAAGAAAATTATTGTATATTTTAAATAATAACAAATTAAGATACAGGAACGATTGCAAATAAGGTGAAGTTATTAAATAAAATAAAGTCATCGCACATTAAAATTTGCAAATGAAACTCCAAAGTACTTATAAGCCTGAAATTTTCCAGAAATACTTTTTGGGTCTGAGGGCGATTTTATAATAACAGTGATATAAACAACAGATTAATAACCATAAAGTTTTGATTTCAAATTTGTTTTACGTTACATCTAAAATGAGTATGTATTGACAATTGAATTAGTTCAGATAAGTATATTAATTTCAATATAAGACATTAAATAATTTTTATAAAAAGTAAAAAAGTTAGAATTTTATTTTTTCTGAAAAAACAAAAAAAAAAGGGGGGGGGGGACTCAGTCCCTAATTATTTAAAAATATTCATACTTTAATATCTCACAGCCGATCTTCATAATCGAATGATGATGTTATGAAGATCGGCTGTGTTAATACTCCTAATGGCATGCAAGATAACTCTGTTCCATGCAATGTCAGGGGAAGGTCAGTACAGGTCATAGTTACCAGTATAGGAATGTCCTTGAATGGAGACAGGAGGGGATTAGATTGCAAAGCTTGTGTGAAATAGTGTGAGAAAAGAGGGGTGGAGAATTAAAATGTTTAAGATAGTATAGAATTCAGTACAATGTTTTTAACAGCAGTAATTTGGGCGGTTGAAAAATATAGCTTAATAAAAAATTAATACATTTTTGGTATATATTCTACAGCCTGCAGTTTAAAAATAAAATAAAAATTGATTCACATTTTCAGAAAATCTACTCGCTTGTGGGGAGTAAAATGATTTATTTCCCCACCCCTGTATGGGAAAAACACAATTTTTTTTTAACACAAAGAGTTCATTTCAAGAAAAGGTGACTTATTTGCCCTTTAAATTATTCCCACCTATTCATAAAAATTAAAATTTAAGAAAATTCACAGATTTTTTGTCGATTAATTCAATAGGATTGCATTTAAATTTTTGGAACAACTTGCGTTTTTGCAAAGTGTAAAAGTAGAACGATATACCAGCCTAAAATTTTACCAACCTAAGATTTTTTTTTTCCTGTGATTCATGAAGATATACAACGTAAAACATAAATAATTCGCAAATAAAATTGAAACTTCCCAGAGCAAATCGAAAAATAGCCCACAAAAGAATATAAAATAACATTTGTAATCGAGTGATTTTAAACATATGAATCAAATATCAAAACAGTTATCTTTGACCTACATGTTTTCCTTGTTATGGTGTCAGCAATTTTGTTGCGAAATGTAAAATGTCTGCGTTAGACGATAAACAATCTAAATTAGATATTTAAACATAACTTTAGAAATAAATCGTGTAAAATAAATATAAATAACATAAAAAAGAACTTACTTTTCACGCAGATCGTTCGGCAAAAATGCTGGAAAGGACGTAGCGTTCGAACATTCTACCGCCATTATAAACACAAATAAGTTTCTGTTGTTGCCAGATCTAGATTCTTGAGGAGAAATGTTCTCATTGGTTACAAGCAGGGTACAAGGAAAGTAACGTTGCGTAAAATAACACTCGTTCGACCGGATTCAGGAATCATTGCTAAACGATGATTTTTTTATCATTGGTTGAACGAAATATTTGTAAATAAATGGTGTTCCTACAATTATCTATGAAAATAGTAAAGTGAATGTGAATTATACAGTTGACGCATCATTATTTTACGGAAATTTTTAACAGTGTACGATTTTTTAATAATACAGTTAATAATTCATATATTTATTGTACAGAAACCTCTGTATTCCAGTGATACTGGTACTTGACTATTTACTTACATTTTTAAAGGGAGTGTCAATATATATGTATATATATATATATATATATATATATATATATATATATATATATATATATATTTGGCGCTGTAAATAAAAGAAGTATAACGTGCATAATATGAAAAATTAATCAATGGTGTTTTATAGACAGTGCAATTTTAGAATATTTTTGTTAGTTACGAAAATAACATCGGTAGAGTTGAAACGTGTAAACAATCGAATAAACATATTTTTACTGTCTTTTAAATTTTAATTTATACTTTGTAGCAATTAAAATTAGTAGATTGTAGTTGACATGACATATAATGATTTTGAAGAACTATGCTTCAATACTGGAAAGTGTATACATAGATCACTCTAAGATATATATAGAAAAAAAAATATTTTATACATAATGCGTGTGTGAATACGCATTTGCTACGGCTATCGTATCAACTAAAACCTACAACTGTTTAAGCCACTTAGGCATATAAGAGAAAACAAGTTCATAGAAATATTCTGTAATTCCATGGTATGTGTTTTATTTAACTAACCGAAAACTTTCACTTTGTAACTTTCAAAGCTCTCTGTGCTTCAAAGGTAAGATTTATTGAAGCAGCTACTTTCAGTATTGGGAGTTTTAGAAATTTTACTTTGACTCCAGCCTGAATAAAAGGAAAGATATGAACAAGAAAGGAATAAATTTTAAATAATATTTCGTATTAGATAAGAATAAGACATAATTTAATAAAGTAAGAATCCCTCTTTTCGTTTGGCATTTCATAAAACTAAATTCAGCCCAGTAATATTTTTTTCTTTTTACAGTGTAGCTAAAAGAAATCCTTGTTTAAAATTTAAACTTGGCATTCTGCTAAGCTCGCTTTGAAAGGATGTCGCAAAGTTGCAACATCACCTTGGACAGTGCCGTGTTTTTCAAGATAGGTTTTTAATTACCTTTTAAAGACACGGGGAATAAAGAATTTCGAATAAGACAAAGGCAGAAACTTCTAACTATCTTGTAGATTGAAAAATGTCTTAAAATAAGTGAAGTTTATATATATAAAAAAAACTTATGGATTTCCATAATTGAATAAATTTTAATTGCATAAATTTTAATTTTTCGTGTGTTATTTATTTTTAAAAACACTTTTCATTTAAAATCAAAATTATTTTATTTATAATGATTAAAAGAAAATCACTGTACGATAGATTTTATTAAATTTATACGGAAGCAATGCGTAATAAATAAATAATAAAAATATCTTTGATTATAATTAATTTTTCCTTGGTGTTTTTAGTGCAAAATTTCAGTATATATATAAGTAACTCTTTTAATATAAAATAATTCTAAAGAAAATTTTCTACAATTATGCTATTAAAAGAAGTTAGCGCGCTAAAGATACGCATTAAAGCTTACAAATACTGTCACATTACATATTTTAAATTGCGGTGTTATTGTATTAGTTATAAATCAGCGAAGGAAATGGCAGTATATTCTAGGAAATACTACAAAGAGAACCTCATAATATGAGTTAAACGTTACTTTAAATTTACGTTTTAAGTTAATAATATTTTCTTTATAATTTACTAGCAGAACTACCCGGCTTCGCCAGTGTCAATTATAAGAAGCCTTCCAGGTAAAATAAATTAAAACGAAATAATACGGCAATCACAATGACTGAAATTTGTGCATTCCCATCGACAAATCGTTATAAAGACAATAAAGAAACATGGCGTTATTGTCTTTCAACCATAGTAAAATCCCTGAGCTTTAATAACAGAATTCACGTTTTCTTTGGCGGGTGTAAGAGAAAAATATATGATTTTCTTACAATACGGACAAAAAAAAAAATCCTCCAAATCGCGCAGCACTTAGTGAAATTCTCGTTTGTATGGTATTATCTACATTATAAAGTAAAAACACCTGTCATTGCCCATAAATTGTGCCCCATAAATTGTAACCCATAAAATGTGCCTTTACTGCAATTTTTCTAACTTTTAAACATTACACAATTTCATTTTTTACAATGTAGAATAGAAAAAGTTCTCTCAAATGAAATTTGTTTGAAAATTGTACCTCAGTTTTCTGATTTTAATGTATTTTAAAAGTAATTTTTAAGCATGGATATTTTTAAAGTTGAGCGCAACCCGATTACGAAAGATCAACCTGTTTACACTTAATGCAATAGTATAAAGAAAAGACATGTCTATGAGTAAAGTTGGTATATTTTCGGTGGCAACAACCTAACACAACAAATTTCCCTTTTATTGCAGTTTAACGTCTAAACATTGTACATTCAATTGTTCCAACGTATTATAGAAAACAAAGGTACTTTCAGGGATATTTGTTTGTAATGTTTATCTCAATTTACGAATTCTTTATGGTTTTTAAAATATTTTTTAAACATGCATATTTTTTAAATATGCTTGCAACCCAAATACGAAAGATTAACTAAATTGTACAAAAACATTGTAAATAATTCAGAATTTGTTTGCTTTCGCGTAATATTCAATAACTAAATTGGCAAACAAAATTAAACAAGAATTTAACAGATATCAAATCAAACTACTCAAAATAACCTGATAAGTACAAGGGGTGATCAAATGAAAAGGTACGAAACGACACGGTGGGTACAAATGTAGACTTTATTAAAAATATTCACCATAGGCCTGAGCACAACGATCCCACTGATGAACAAGCCGCAGGATTTCTTGTTCCCAGAATTCCTGTGGCCGTGACGAGACCCAGTCCTTCACAGCGTCCTTGAGTACGTCGTCCAAGTTGAAGGGCTTTACTTTCAGGTGTTTCTTCAGTGTACCAAACACATGGAAATCACAGGCGACATGTCCGTACTGTAGGGCGGATGGTCCAACGTCTCCCACTTGAACTGGTCTCGGGTCATCACCCAGACTGTCACGGCCTGCACGAAAATGGGCACTCCATTTTCTGACAGACTTGTCAGAGACACATTTTTCCCCGTAAACTGGCACCATCCGGCGATGAATAGCTGCCGGTTTCTCACCTTCCGCTGTCAGAAATCGGATAACACCTTGCTGCTCCTCAATCGTCGAATTTTGCAACGCGAACGCCATCCTGTCCTCATACGAACTGCCGCATCATTTGGACGCCGCTTTTGATAAGAGCCTTTGCTCTCTACTGCGCATGCGGGAGCCCGCGCATGCTCCGATCCCAGTCAGAGGCTCCAATCACATCCCGAGATGTCTCGCTACGTTCTCCCATGGCGGAATAAGCAAATATTTAACTGTTACGTTTTTACGTCGTTTCGTACCTTTTCATTTGATCACCCCTTGTATATAAAATTCAAATGAGAATTTCGTTCCGGGTGCATATAACTTGAATTCTTCAGAACGGATTTCCATGCGACTTGCACAATTAGTTTTTTTAGGAAGATTTCAGTGCGTAACACATTGTTTTCCGTTGCTTAGTCATAGAATTATAGGGGAAAGTTATATAATCATGTGAACCGAATTATGAAGGATTAGTCTTATTAGCTGAATGAAAAATACAGAACTATTTTTATCTCTAAGTATATTGACGGGTTTATCTTCCGTAATGGGGCTGTGCGCTAGGGGATTCTTATTTTAATGAGTGTGCCTGACACCTATTATTGCATGCACTTTTGTTTAAAACAATATAGATAGGCTTATGTTTTAAGCGACTATCCGGCATGCAACTTGATTACAAAATACTAGCCTGCAAGTGCTTTAGGTGCTTCTACAGTTTCCTGCTCAACAACGCGAAACTTTCTGACACATTTCAGACTCATTAAACGTAAAGGCTTAAAATTTGTAGGCTATTAAAGCGATTTGGAATTGAAATGAGTTTTTTCCTTTTTTCATAAATAAATTACATATTGAGTTATGAGCAATTGTGGTTGCGTGACGGCCGGATTTTATCCTTCACTGCACTGTTGCGTCCAAAATTCAGTTCAAAACACCAACTAAAAGATCTTATACCTTTACCAACAAATGGAACTATCTTTCGATTACATAGTTTCTAAATAAGAACTCTTGTGAATTTCATTCGTTTCCGAACAAAAATTAATTAAAAAATATGTCAGAAAATAGCTCCTTTGGATTTGAGAACAGCCTTAACTTGAAGTTTATGAAAAAACTCACATTTTTAGTTTTAATTTTGGAACTCGCGAAATTTAAATTCAGAAAAAGGATGTTCTTTTGACACATTGTGGTAATTTTTTTAACTTTTAAAATTAAAATACATGTTTTCTTTAGCGCGCGTAACAGAAGTATACAATATCTTCACAATACGGGAGAAAATTAAAAAAATACATCCAAATGAGGTAGTAGATACTAAAATTTTATTTGGAAAATTTGAAATTTTTTTGAAATTAAATCTACAATGATTAGATGAAATGATGTCATTTTCCATAAATTTTAAATCAAGACATCTGTCAAGATTTTTTTGGAAAATGTAACTAACCGCTCCCTTTTTGCTATAAATCACAGAAAATGGTAGCACTGAATCTAAACCAATACAACACTTAGCTATAACGTATAGCTATAAGATATGGCTGTAGTATACAATCGAAGTTGTAAGCAAGATATAGGAGCCATTTGTTTACAATGAGTTTGACTACGCGTTGAAAAGATTTGATAGAATGTGACGTCATATCTAGCCTTTTTTTCTTTTTGTTAAATTGTTTTCATGAAATTTGACTGTTTGTATTAAAGTAGATGTTTTAATAAAAAAAAAACAAAACATTCAAATTGTGGTGCTACGTTATTTTTCTGCTCTTATAGTTAAAGTTTTTATTTTATATACGAAAAAAATGTAAAATTTCTGTTTAGAATGACGTCAATATCAAACACGCAAAAATGTAGCAAGAAAATCTGAATTTTTATTGGAAAATAGAAACAAAATACACGCGTTATCCTTATTTTTTTTTCACATTATTGTGTCATTTTTAAGGGTTTGGCAACAGGAAAGAAACTTTTGAATTAAAAAAGATTTAAAAAGAGATATTTCTATAATGTTAAATTATGGAAGCGATAGAAAAAAGGGATACATAGTGGACTGATAATTCTTAATAATATATGAATAAAAGTAGACAGTTAATAAAAGTAGACAGTGATCTTTTCCACGTTCTAAAACGTATGTACATCGAGTTTCGTGCAAATTGGTCAAAAATTAAAGATTTGTATAAAGGAGATACACACAGAGAACGGCTTTTATATATATAGATAGTATGTATAAACTCTTGGACAAACGATTGGGAAATGTAATATAAATAATGTGTTTTGTCAGTCTAATTGTAATTCGTATTTGTTTTCCAAACATATACCACCATAGAAACTGGGTTTTTTTTTTATTTATCATTTCTTTATATAAATTATCATTTTAAACACATAAAATCATAAATGAAGAAATCATAAAATATTTTTTTCTCAATCCTAATTCTTTTAAAAACGCATTATCTTTGAAATATTTATTAATGGGTATGACTTCATTATTTTTACATGTATAATTAATTTAGTCTTTCGTGCAATTAATTTCATTTGAAAATTAAAGGAATATATTTTTCAAAATAAAATTTAGGAACTGTTAATTTCAAACCATAAAATAAGAATAACAGGATTTATTCTCATAAAAATACATAAAATACAAAACAACTGTTATTCAATTTATTCAATTATTATTCCATTGTTGTTCACATTGTTTTGAGATAGTTTAAGTAGTACTTATGTTCTGAAAATATAATACAATTTAAATATTGCATACATTGTGTATAAAATCACACATTGATTCACAATATGGGGCAATATAGTAACAAAATATTTTAACAATAATTTTGTACGTAGTATCATGTTATTTTGTTTTTTTTTTTTCACCTTATTTTCTGTTTCATAAAATGGATCTTATTTTAAGGGTTAAAAGATAATTTAACAATTATGATTAATTTTTAATACAGTTATGTAATCACTAAATTCTTTAAAGATTTTTATAAAAATATGCAAACAAATTTAATTTAAATGGCTTATAAGAAATATTTCAGGAAATATATATTTTTTTATTGTATACGTTGAATTTAGAGATATATTTGTATCATATATTTAAATAAACAAAATTCTCCCAATTTAAATGAAAAGAAAATTGATGTAGTTAATTTGTACAACCGTCTGAAGAATTTTCCACAAAAAAGCGGTTATAAACGAGCAAAACAACAAAACAGAAATCCTGTACTTGCAATTATATTATAACCTAAAACATAAGAAGAGCATATTTAAAAAAAATAATAAACAGTTTTTCAGGTAAAAAACTTTTGTAACGGTTTTTCCGTCTGAGCTTTAATTAGTTTAATTTTAAAATATAAGTTAACTAGAATCACAAGAAACATAAGGTAAATTAAAGAATTTCGGAAGAACTAACTTCTTATGTAAACAGTTATATTAAAATGATACTAAACATTTTCTTTTTAAATTTTAAATGAAAAAAAAAACTTCTTTCAAAAATTTTTTGTAAAAGGCTAAAAATACACAGAACAAACCTAGTTTACAGATTTCTTGCATGACGTTCTTAGTTTTGCATTAAAAGGTGTATACAAAATAAGTCGAATATAAAATCAAGTATATATATAGTTCTAATAGGGTCATTCCATGCAAAATGAGAAAATCAGCTGTGGCCATGTCACAGATTTTAATGAAAATCAGTCTATAAGTAGATCTATTTATGAGTAAATGTAAAATAATAGAGTTCAGGATTGTTTATTTAAGTATTAAAAATTACATTAAAAGTGGATGGAAAATCGAGGTATTGTCTACATGCTTTAAATTTCAAATTTGATTATTAGCCTTGGGAATGGAAAGACTATATTAAAAATTATTTATAATTAGAAATGAATAATATTTAACAGATTGTCGTAAGATAGTAATTGTATTTTCATTCCGTAATGAGAAAAAAATTATTTTTCAAAAATTTCGAGGTAAAAATCCAATATTTCTATTGATCATTTAAGCATGAAGGACAGCTTTGTCAGTTTAACTTATTTTTTTGGCGTTATAGCTAAAATTATATATTTTAAATATCGAACGTTTCATTCTTGCTTTTTTATTCCTTAATGAGAAAAAAACATAGTAAAAATGTTGAGGGTGAAATGCAATATTTCTATCACCTCTTTTTAAGTAAACGAAAGCTTTATTAAACTTTTAAAATGTTTCATATTATAGATAAAAGTGTATATTTTAAATATAGAAACTTTTATTCTTGCTTTCAGTTTATTTTTGGCTATCAATATTTTTATTTTAAACGACATTAAAACAAACACACGCACACACACACACACACACATATATATATATATATATATATATATATATATATATATATATATGCAGTCGGACCCCGATTTAACGAACACCTATTTAACGAATTTCGCGATTTAACGAATTTTTCAACGAATAATAAACCCTGAATTAACGAATTCTTTCAACAGCCGTTTTTTTTGTTGTTGTTAGTTTGGGTTCGAAAAATATTTGAATGCTTTTCAAATGATATATCCATCTTGTCTGGAACAGAAAAAGACTTTGTACCCAGTAATTTTCGACTGGGGAGGATGCAGCCACAGACTTCTCATATAAGTAGACTCAAAACCGATTTTTCTCCCGTCAAAATCTCCTCAGAATTTCCCTCCGGATTCCCGCTGAAACTTCGTCGGTGTTTCTCTAGAATTGATTGCACTTTTGCTGTAAGAGAATGTCACTGGAAAGATGCCAAGGAAGCGATTACCATCAAAAGAGACAACCTTTAAAGCTCCAAAAAGGACTTGATGTTTGCGTCAATTTTCCCTCCAAATAAATATGGGATTTTAGTGAAGTTCATGATAATATGATGAAGTGACTATAAATCAAAAGGCTATTATGAAAAATAAACTTTATTTAACAAAACATATCCATTCGCATTTGTCACTCGACAATAAATCAGAGTTCACTTGGGCCTCTCCAATGGGACTTCGTAGAAGCGAGGAGTGAAGAGAGGTGCGGCAAGGTGTCGGCCGAAATGAAAATCTTCTCCTCATTTAGGCCAATAGCTCACCGCGCCTTCCTTTCCCCTGGCTTCTGCAGCCAAGATAGAGTGCATACCTCTACAGGATCCGCTCTGTAGTCATGTTTTCTTTGAGGGTGAGCTCATTATTATTCCCTTGTGCAGTTGAATCATGAGTCATGCGCAGAAGAATCATGAGTAATCTGTCATGTGGGTTTCAAGTAGGAGAAGAATACAGTTTAAGGATTTTTACCAATTGTTTTGTTTCTTGAGAGAAGTGAGGTGTATTGGACGCTCGATTTGGTATAATGTTATTTAATTTTTGAAACTTTATGAAGCATGGCAGATTGTTGGAAACGAAACCGTTTTTCGTTGAGTGAAAAGTTTAACATTTTACGCGACTTTGACAAGAACGTTAGACCGCAAAACGCGTTAGTAGAACGCCTTGAAATATCCACAGCGAGATTAGCAACACTTGTTAAACAACGAGCAGAAATTGAAAAAGAATCAGTAGAATGTGGTAAAAATTCGTCGAAAATAAGAAAGTCATTGAAAGCCACTCCTCTTTCTGTTCTTGAATCTGACCTAGTAGAATGGTTCAACATCGTTCGTGACAAGAAAATAGCCATTAGTGGGTCTCTGATCAAACAAAAAGCACTTCAACTTGCCGAAAAGCATAATGTGACAGATTTTTCTGCTTCGAATGGTTGGATAGACCTTTTAAAGAAAAGATACAACTTAGTCCAAAAGAAAATGTGCGGAGAAAAGTCGGATCTAAATGAAATTGTAATAAAAGATTGGGATGAAAAGTTGCTCAGCCTAATTGAAGGGTATTCACCATCGGACCTTTACAACGCAGATGAAACCGGGTTATTTTATGACTTAACACTCGACAAAACACTTTGTTAGAGAAATGAAAAACGCTTTGGTGGGAAAAAAGCAAAATGAGGATTACGGTTTTGCTTGTGGTCAATGCTGACCGAACTGAAAAAAATAAGCCATTCGTTACAAGAAAAAAAGCAAGGCCGCGATGTTTTAAAAACGTAAAGACCTTACCGACAAAATGTGCAGCAAACCTAAAATCATGGATGACTTCTTCCTCATTTGCAAACTTTCTGACGTCTTTATATAAGTATATGCAGACAGAAAATAGATTTTTTTTATTTACTGATCAATGTCCCGCTCATCCTCCAATTTGCAATTGAAACAATGTCAAAGTTTTGTTTTTTCCCGCAAATTGCACAAGTGTGTTTTAGCCCCTAGACCTTCGTATCATTCGTTTTGTAAAAGTTAATTACGAAACTTGCTTATGCGAAAAATTATAGGATCGCTGGAGCAAAATGCGGAGAAAAGATACAAAGTTAATGTTTTGGATGCTCTATATTTTGTGAGAAAATCTTGAGACCAAGTTTCTAAAAATACGATTGAAAATGCAGAAAGTGGGATTTCCAGGCACACAAGTGGAAAGTAATAATGATGAAGATACCACCCCTTCAGAAGAAGTTATATGGAAAGAAATCGCTCCTGAGATAGACTTTAACGATTATGTCACATGTGTTGACGGCCTAACTACATCTGCAACTGAAGTTAATTTCTCGGAACCAATGAATAGCGATTATGATTCAGAAATCGATAATGAAATTTCCATTAAAACTGTTACTTTTTCTCTTTCTTTACATGTCTTGGAAACTGTGAAAACGTACTTCATGCAGCAAGACATAAATGACTCAATATTTTATTCTCTCCATAAAGTAGAAAAAGAACTTTTTCGAGTCAAGAATTAAAGAAATTCTCATACATCTATTAAACAATACTTAACTAAAAAATAATTAGTGCGAATTATTCACTGTATTTTTAGCTGCTGAATAAAAAGTGTACAATTTTAATCTCTATAATAATAACCTAAGTCATGTGACTGTCATCATTAGTTCCGGGTTGACCGCTTCACTTTTTATATTACAGACAGCCAATTTAGTAATTTAATGTTAGCGGGGCGCAGGTGATAAATCGCCAAATATTGTTCCATTGCCATCATATTATCAGTATTATAATAGTCTATTGCATGCGACTGTCATAAACAATTTTTCGCGAGGTAAATTAAAACAAAGCTTTGATGTTGAAATTAAATGTCATAGTTTATAGTATTATTTATTACTTTTTTTTCTTTTTCTTTTAAGAAAAAAGAGAAAATTGAGAGTCACAATTTTAATCATTTCAGTTTTAAATTAAAGTTATGTATTTTAAATAAAATTAGTGAAAGTATTATATTTTAAATGAAATTAATGAAATAAGAAAAAATACGACGGGTACGATGTTTGGCGATTTATCACCTGCACTCGGCTAACATAAAAATACCGAGTTCATGATTTCTGTATCAGAATTATCCGATTTGGCGAAGGATGGAGCAAGTAAATTAAATTATGAACAAAAGTAACATGATACAATGCTTAGCATTGATTTAAAGGAGACCAAACTGGTCGCCATGGGCGGCTAGTTATGGATATTTTTGTGTAGTGGCTTTTTAGAGCGTTTTCAGAATGTAAGTGCAGAATTTTATAAATTTTTGTTTCGGACTCCGATATTACGAATAATTCCAATTTAACGAATAAAATTTACGGTCCCGATGAATTCGTTATATCGGGGTCCGACTGTATATGTATATATATATATATATATATTACGTTGAACAAAAAAATTATATATTTGTCCACTAAATCCATAGATGGCAGCACTGCTACTTTTTTCCCTTTGAAATCGTGCAATATTGTAAAAGAAACGCGCGCGTATTCAAAGAAAAAAGCTCTTGGAATGCTACAAATACTACTTTTTTAACCAAATTTTGTGACGTTAGGAATCAAAAGGCAATCTTGAAATTTTTTTAGCATATCATGGACTTATTGATCTTTATGGATAACTGGAATGTCTGACCTTTCCTTCATTATTTTTTTTTTTTACCTATCAATAAGACGAAAAATTACGATTTTGGTATTTTGAATAAGTTTCTAAATTTTTTTAAAGGTGGAGGAAATACATGGCAACTTAAAAACTTTAGCAATTCGATCTTAATATGTAACACTATATCAGGCATCAATTTCAGAGATGTTTTTGATTTCCTTTAATTTTCTCAAAATTGACAAATTTTCAATTTTTTACAAGAAATTTAAGATTAATCATGTCTTTACCAAATTATTATTACTAAATAAATATGGAGATAATTTTCCAGAGATTACAATATTACAAAAAGATTAAATTTATGTTAGTTTTCAAGATACGGAACTTGAAACTTGCAACTTTGAACGCTTGTACACATGCCATTCTATGTCACAGTTTTTTTAAATGTCCAGAACTTCCAATTATTATTATTTTTTTTTTTTTTTTTTGGTCGAAATATTTTGCAGAGCTCTATTTGAATATGAATTGAATCTGTGTATCAAATTTTATTAAAATTGGTTACTATGTAGCCACGACGTTTTTTTTTTTTAATTTTTGCTCATTTTGTGTGGAATGACCCAATAAGTACAAAATAGTGTAATATGTTTAAATATTTATCATGTTTATCTATTAAATAAGGGTGCCAATTAGTAGCACAACGGATATCACTAACTTTTTAAAGAAAAATTCGACTTATTGAATGGCAGAAATTCGATCATTAGATAAGGCAATGATTATTATAAAATTTAGTAGTATCTGGCGGGCCACCGTCCCGCCTCCTGTATGTTAAACATGCAAATGTCCATTGATGACGACCTTGTAATGGCTGAAAACTTTCTGTGTTTTTCTGATGTATATATTAAGATAATTTTAAAGTATTTTAAATATCTTTATATTATACTTTTGTACTGAAAAAAAAATTACAATTATTTGTGCTTTTTTATAAGTATTCTAATAACTCTAGATGAATATAGCTCTAAAATTGTGACTTTCACTTATGAAAATGTTTATTCGAGAATTTACATCATTCGATAAACCAAAATTTCTGTTTGACTAAACTGATTTGTATCTAAAAAAACTACTCGGATACGTTTCCAAAAATCAGTGGTTGCGAAAGAAATTTTGAAGCATTAATTATTCTGTAATTCTCGAAAACATTTTACTTTCTAACGTTTCTAAAGATAAAGAGAGCTTTTCGAATCATTGATAACTTGGAAGAGGTTGTCGTATATTTTCTTTGTGGTTCTATTATATTTCCCCATATTTAAAGACATTTTATAATTCACGATACTTATGATATGTTTAATAAAATTAAGGATCAGAATTGCAGCAATAAAAAATAGTTAATTTTGTTTTAACTCAAAAATATTAAGTAAATATGTTTTCTATTCTTCCCCCCTTGAAAATGAACACGTGTGCGGTTGAAAGATCTCATGGTTATATTAAATAATATTTTTATTTTCTTGTATCTACTTTTAAGTAATTATAAGTACGTTTTAAATTTCATGTATAGATAGTGTGCCACATTTTTGAAACTATATTTTTCGTTATAAATGATTATTTTATATTTTAGCATAAGCATTCATGCATATGATTCATGCATATTATAAGAATTCATGCACATGATTTTTCTTGATTAAATTATTTTATTTCACAAAACTGGTTAATTACATGTAAAAAAAAAAAAAAAAAAAAAAAAAAAAAAAAAATTAAAAATTCAGCACATATTTTAGAAATATTTTGAAAATTAAGAAAAAAAAGAGACATCCTTTATTAAGAGTACACAGAAAAAAGATGTTAAAAGTATTAATTTCCCGAGACGATATTTTAAATATACGAATGCATTAAAAGTCCATAGACTTAATATTACGGAAGAGAATTCCGAAGTTGAGTGACCAGCCCCATTAATTAAATGTAAAAAAAAAAAAAAAAAAAAAAAAAAAAAAAAAAAAAATTTGAAAGTACTTAAATAAAGAAACAGTTCAAAGGATACCAATTCCCATTAACATGTTCAAAACAATATAAATACTTTTTTATTCTAAAAGTGTTTCTTAAAATGTTTCGATGTGTGGTTTTATTCTTAATATGTTTTGTTTAACTTTGAAAAGTATAATGTTTATTTTGTTTGTCTTAAAATTTCAATCCGTCTTTTTAAATTCATTTATATAAATACTATTCTGAAATATATTCGTTTCATTTTATAAAATATTTTTGTTGTTGTTGTTGTTTTTTGTATAAACTTTTAACTGTGCCGGTTTTATTTAACCTAGAAAAAAAAAAAAAAAAACGAAAACTTAATTTTATTGATCAACATACCCCATAAAAGGACAATTCTTTTTTACAAATATGTTTAAATGATAACGTGGTCAAATGGATTCATTCTTATGCATTCTTATTCTTCTTATTCATTCTTACAACACAAACTTCATAAATCCGTTTTTTATCATTTTTGTGAATGTTCTGCCTCAGGTGAATTTTCAAAGATATCCGAAACTTAAAATATAGATAAGAAATATATCTTTCTTTTTTACTTAAGTACTTATTATCGATGGGAATAAGTACTTTAAAAGTTTTGCCTTACGCGTATAAAAAGTCTATCGAGATTGAAATGAAACGAATTTTCTCTTTTATAATGACTCTTGAAACGAATAATATCAATGTATCATTAATTATCGATAATATAATATTTTTTCATTAAATAACATTTATAAAAAGGAAAAAAAAAGAGAAATTGAACATTAAATGTTGCAAAAATTGGGTTTTTTGTTACTGTGTTTTTCGGTATATTTTAATTTTTCTGCTCATCAAAGCTTAAAGGTTAAAAAAAAATAAACATTTTTAAAAATAACAATATGTATAATAATCACTTATAAGCAGATTAAGTTAAATGATGCTATAAAAAGTGATAAAATATCTTTATTAAGATTGACGAACGTTTCATTGCAAATTCATGCTTTTAAATTATGTGAAAATATTTTCTATCATTGAGTGATTTTGAAAATGTCGCCGTTTGTGCGATGTAACGTTCGTCAATCTTAAGAAAGATATTTTATCACTTTTTATTGCATTATTTAATTTAATTTTCAAAAATATCAAACAATGATAATATTTAAGATATCGTGTTTGCTTATTATGCAGCATTATTCTTCTTGTATTAAACATTTAAGGAAATAATAAGAATATTGTCAAATATCATTGAATAAAAATGCACTTATTATGTATTTATTGTTTTTCTTTACTTATTAATTATATTAAAAAAACACTACAAAATTAAATTTTATTTATTCCTTTTATACTAAGATATAAATTTGAAGCATAAGCCTTTTATATGGAAGAAACTTAATTCTGACATATTTTATAAATAATCAATCATTTAACTCTGGTGATAATTTAATAAATTTTTAAGATATGTAAAATAATATGATATGATAAATGTTTTAAATACCTTTGAGACATCCCTGAAAGTTCAGGTATGTATTTTTTCTTTATGAATATATTATTTAAATCGTTTTGTTGGCTTACTTGAAGTATTTTGCCAGTTATCCCATTTTGCACATAAAATAATGAAAACGATCAAGCCTGTGTTTCATAATAAAATTGTAACATAAAACAAATCGCCAGATTATAATCTATTTGACAAACTTTTAAAGTAATTGCACATTACAGTTATTTATTGCATATGCACGTATCTGAAAAAAAAATATATATATATTTTCTTATGATTTTGTATGGATACCTTAAAGTGATGTATGTATTACACATCCTTTTCTAATGTTTCTGAGTAAAATTACAAAAATAACTCGTAATTTCACTATGGATAATTATGTTTTTTAACCATTTGGAAAATGGTTATTCTTCTCTGTCAGGGTTGGAAATCAAAAACATATCTGAGGCATTTTATTGGTTTAATCCGCATTTTATTCGTTTTCTGATTGGTTTGTACATTAATCTGCATTTCCCTTTAATTTCAACAGAGATGAATACTTCTGTTGTTACTATGACAAAAAAGTAATAAAAACTACAAATAAAAATTAATAACTCAGAAACAAATTGAGATACAGCTTTCAAACAAATTGCATTTAAAAGTACATTTTTTTCTCTATATGGTGTAAACAGTAATATTGTGGGATGTTTAGAATTTTAAGAATGGAATTCCATTTAAAATTGGTTGTCAGATTTCTTGGAAATCTGACGATGGAAAAGCCTTTTCCCAAACAACCAATGAAATGCTTGGATAATACGTAAGTTTCAGGTGGATAATACACAAGTTTGCAGGAAATCTGAAGATTCGCAGGCGATTTTTGTCGCTTGCAATTTTTACGCGCAATAAAACTATTAATGTTTAATTCATGGCGTACGTAATGTATGATCAACTCCGTGCGATTTTTTATTTCTTAAATTTTAGTCTTTGAAAAAATCATTTTCCAAATGGTTGTTGTAATTTGTTAAATTGCTTTTTTTTTAATCTGTACCTAAATAATGATCTTCTAATTTAAATGACTAGCTTTGGAATTTGCAATTCAAACAGATTACCAGCAATCCAGCTCGCTAATTTTTACCACAAAATAAATTATTAATTGGCCTCAGAACTCTTAAGGCTTCAAAATATTCGAAATTTCAATTTATTTAGAAATTAAACTCTTCTGAACATTTTAATATAATTGTTTCCTTAGAATTCCCATTAGAACAGAAGTTGTGGCTTTTAGAGTCATATCCGCTCAATAGCTAAATCGGCGTTACCAAAAAGTTAAAGTCATTTTTTCTCCGAATGATATTTTTGTGCATAACGCGCAAGATATCTCAAAAGCTTCGGAATAGGTTTTCATGCAAATTTCAAAACATATGTTTCATGTTAGTCTTTATAAACTGAACCTAAAATTTCCTTTTTATTTTTAAAAAAAGTTAATTTGTTTAGAAATTAAACCCCTATCTCTTCTGAACATTTTAATATAATTTTTTCCTTAGAATTCCCATTAGAACAGAAGTTGTGGCTTTTAGAGTCATACCCGCTCAATAGCTGAATCGGCATTTCCAAAAAGTTAAAGTCATTTTTCTTTGATTGATATTTTTGTGCATAATGCGCAAGATATCTCAAAAACTTCTGAATAGGTTTTCATGCAATTTTCAAAACATATGTTTCAGGTTAGTCTTTATAAACTGAACCTAAAATTTCATTTTTATTCTTAAAGAAAAAAAAAAAAAAAAAAAGTAGAGTTCCGTACTTTAAAAGTAGAAACGGAACCATTATAAGATCGCTCCTGTGTCTGTCCGTCTGTCTGTCTGTGTGTCTGTCACAGCCCTTTTACTCGTAAGCTATGCAACGTGGAAAGTTCAAATTCGGGGAAGTAATAAAGATTATTGACCCACATATTTACAGATTAAAAAATATTCATAAATATATTTAGGAAAAACGTAGAGGTGCTAATTAAGTTACTTGAAAAAAAAATATTTTCTTTGTATATGGTGTGGGGTATCGTGTGAAAGCTTTCGTAACGATGAAATAAAAAATATATTTCATTTAATTTTAGGTTTTATATTTTCAAAGTTATGGTGGAAAATGTAGCGCAAAAATATGTTCCCCAGCCCCCCATCTAATCCCGAATCTATTGAAACTAAAATTATGAAAAAAATTAGAGGTAGTAGACATTAATTTAAACCTTGCAGAAAAATTATAGCGATTACCCTAGGTCACATAGTTTTTGAGAAAATCGCATTTTTTCGTTACACTAAAATTTCGATTTACGGGTTTCAGCAAACGTGTTGAGCAAAGCTGGAGGTACCTATCGTAACAGAAGTATAAAGGCATTATTGCTCATGAATTTCGGAAAAAATAGTCGGTAAGTAGCCGATATATTAATCCTTAAAGACACTGACGATTTGGACATACATAATGACAAGGACGGCGTACTCTATGCTCCATCGGCTTTTAAAGCCTAGATAACAAATTTTAAGTAATTATTTATGTAATGCAATGCCCAGTAGCAGTATAAAAGCAATAAACGTCAAATTGTCAAAAACAGACTAATTTAATAAGAATTAATCTCTTAAATACTATGGGATTCGAAACCAGTTTCCATTGAGTGGCTCTCTCAATACACCTACTATGTCTTTAAAGGTTAACTAAAAACCTATATGGAATAACAAATATACAGAATAGCTATATTTGCTATTACTTAGGTTCTATATATCTTTGAACTTTCATGGTATATCCATTTATACTTTTCTAGTATACAGGGTGCAAAGAAAAGTCCCTTTAACCTGAAAATACATATGAACGGAGAGAGCTACAGCTATGCAAGTGAAGTAACGATATAGTAAAGCGACTACGCCCGATTTAATGAAAACGACAGCAACACCCCTATTGGCGAAATTTGGTAGATAGCCATTGCAAATCGAAAACGAAAAAAGATAGAGCAAAATTTCCAGTTAGAAAGTCTTAGAGCATCAATTAATTACTAGAATACGACATTTGGTTTACATGGATAAGATAAATCTTCTCCTGTTTAACCCAAAATACCCGAAATCGATATACTCCATTTTGTGTAAACGTTTGAATGGAATAGTCAGAAGTATGAAGAAGTACGCACAATTTATGCTATAAATACGTACTTATCTCAATACATTTTGATAACATCACATAAAAAAAAGACAAACTGTCTCACAGTGATATTGTTGTTGCGTTTTTAACTACAATCACATACACTACTGGTTCGTTCACATAAACACCAAAGCGGACTGTTAACATGAATTTATTATAACACTAAATATTTGCGAGCCAACAGCGGCTTACTACATTCCATCACATACACTACTGGTTCGTTCACATAAACACCAAAGCGGACTGTTAACATGAATTTATTATAACACTAAATATTTGCGAGCCAACAGCGGCTTACTACATTCCATCATTTTTCACATTCTACAACGACACAAATCAAAACAGAATAAAAAACAGAGTGTTGCCACATGCGGAAAAAAGAACAAGAAACTTACGTGGATTCAGAGCACACGAAACCACGGAATATGCAGCAGACAATACTTACATAAACATTCTGGCCCCGTTGAAATCCCCTGGGATTTCAACAAGTAGTTAGTTGCTTACAATTTATAACTATAATGAATGAACAATTAATAACACAAACAAATTAATACAAAAACTAGAAAAATATTAGACTGTTCTGAATTCACAGTTTTTAGTTTCTATAGGAAGAGGACACAGTTTCACTATTGGACGATCGATGATACAACTACTAGTCTTGGTCGTAACAATTCTGACATTATTGTCTGAACCTGGATGAACAGTTATTATTCGTCCTAACTTCCATTTAAGTGGTGGAAGGTTGTCATCTTTGATGAGGACTAAGTCATTGACTTCTAAATCTCGTTGACTTTTTTGCCATTTAGGTCTTTGCTGAAGTTGAGACAGGTATTCCCGGACCCATCTTTTTCTAAATTGCTGAAGGATAAACTGTCTCACATACCATCTATCAAGATGACTCAAAGGACTGTGACTTAGATCTTGTTCAGGTATGGCAGTTAGAGAAGTTCCAACTAGGAAGTGTTCTGGCGTTAGAGCAGTTAAGTCTGTTGGGTCAGATGATATGGGACACAGTGGCGTAGAGTTGAGACAAGCTTCAACTTACGTAATCAAGATTTGGAACTTAGGATAGGTTAAGCCAGTGTCACCAACGGTTTTCTTCAGATGCGATTTCATTGATTTTACTGCAGATTCCGCCAAAGTGTGGAGCAGAAGGAGGATTAAAAGTCCAGCGTATTTCCTCTGACGACAAAAATTTGTTTATTTCTTCATTCTGCTTGCGCTGCAAAAGATATTTGTTGATTTCTTTTTCTGCACCTTTGAAGTTGGTTCCACAATCACTAAAAATCTCAAAAGGTTTCCCTCTTCTTGCGATAAATCGTTTTAATGCACTTAAGAATGCCTTTGTTGAAAGATCTTCTGCAACTTCAAGATGGACTGCTTTGAAGACGAAGCAGACAAATACACACACATATGATTTAAATGATTTTAGTCCGCGTCCTGCACGATATTTAATCGTGAATGGTCCTGAAAAATCTGTTCCAACTCGATGAAATGGTCGTGACGGTGTTACTCTAGATGCTGGAAGATTAGCCATTATTTGTTTTGCAGTTTGAGCTCTATATCTGCAGCATGTAACACAAGCTCTTACTATTTTCCGAATAACAGACCTAGCAGTAATGATCCATAATTTCTGTTTAATTAAAGAAAGGAGAAGCTCTGGAGCTGCATGGAAATATTTTTCATGAAAATGTTTAATTATGATCTTAGTCACATGGTGCTTTGATGGTAATAAAATTGGGTGCTTTTCATTCTCTGACAGCTGTGCGTTTTTCAATCTTCCTCCTACTCTTAATATTTTGTTATCATCTAAAATTGGACACAAACAAACGAGACTACTATTTGTAGGTATCTCTTTTCCAGCTTCTAAACATTGAATTTCTTTATTGAAGTTCACTTGTTGAACTATTCGAATAATGCAGCGTGTTGCGGCTTGAATTTCATTGCTTGATAAAAAGGATGTGTTTCTTTCTACACGTGTTACCTTTGAATTGGAGATGAATCTCAATAGCCAAGCAAATATGCGTTGCAACTTGGAAAACGAAGATATTTTTGATATAATATCAAGTTCTTTTACATTTTCAGAAACTACAAATGATAATGTTTTACGTGCTTCTGGTAATTCTTCTTCATTTATGGTAATAGGTTCATGCACGGGAACCTCATTGCTTCTTAACCACAGTGGACCGTTCCACCACAAGCCATGGGACATTTGTTCTGCAGGAAGCAACCCACGTGATGCACAATCAGCAGGATTTTCTTTTCCGTTCACATGGTTCCAATTCTCAGCTGGTAAAATAGATTGGATTTCAGATACTCTGTTGGCTACAAAGACTTGCCATCTTTTAGGATTTGATCGTAGCCATGACAATACAATTTGTGAATCGCTCCATGCGTGCACAGAATCAGGTTTTATATGTAATGCATCTCTAACCGCCTGTATTAAGTGTGCCAGCAATACTGCAGCACATAATTCCAGTCTTGGAATCGTGATAGGTTTAAGTGGTGCAACGCGAGTTTTAGCTGTTAAAAGTTTCTCATCAGTGTTAGAGTTATCACAAGTTCTAACGTAAATAACTGCTGAGTAACCCTTTTCTGAAGCATCACAAAATCCGTGAAGTTCACATCGAGAATAATTGGGCAAGATGACTTTTCTAGGTATATATATGGAATTTAAGAGTTTGACTTCTTGGCACAAAATTTCCCACTTTTGATCCATATTATCTGATACTGGGTCATCCCATGATAAGTGTAATTTCCACAGTTCTTGAAGGATCATTTTAGTTAGAATTACAAAAGGTGCAATCCATCCCAATGGATCAAAAAGCGTTGATACAAATGACAGAATAATTCTTTTAGTAGGGACACTTTCATAATCTATATCACTGAAATTACATTAGAACATATCATTATCAGGATGCCATTCTACTCCTAGAACTTTTATGGCTTTATTGCCCACTACACTCTGCATATTATCATTAATTGTGATTGCTAATCCAGCATTTTTGAATAGTGATGGTTCATTTGTGGACCATTTATGTAACTCAAACCCACTTTTTTTAGCATTTTCTGCAATTCATATATCAATTCATTACCTTCCTGACTATTCTCAACACCAGTTAATACATCATCAACATAAAAATCTCTTAAAACTACAGTCTTTGCTTTTGGGAAATTAAGACACTCATCAATTGCTAACTGACTCAAAGTTTTAGTTGCAAGATATGGAGCAGCAGCAGTTCCATACGTGACAGTGTTTAAGCGAAAAACTTGTATTTGTTTATCTTGACTATCACTCCATAATATTCTCTGAAAATCCCTATCTTTGTCATGAATTTTTACCTGCCTATACATCATTCTTATATAAGCTGTGATTGCAATATTATGAAATCTAAACCTTAATAAAATGCAAATTAAATCATCTTGTGTTTTGGGACCTACCACTAGAGTGTCGTTTAAAGATACACCTGTTGTTGTTTTAGCACTCCCATCAAAAACTACTCTTAATTTGGTGGTTAAACTAGAACTATTCAAGACGAAGTGATGTGGGATGTAATAATGTTTATTCTCTAATTCACGATCTGTATTTGAAACAAGGTCCATGTGGCCCAGAGATAAATATTCTGTCATAAATTGAACATATTGGTTGTAAATTTCTGGCATGGAGATTAATCACTTCTCAAGATAAAAAAATCTTCTGTGCGCCATTTGGCGAGAATCACCTAAATTATCTGGATCCTGTTTAAACGGTAATGCGACTGAGTAGCGGCCTGTTTTTTCCCTGAAATGAAAACTCTCAAAATGCCTTTCATAAAGTTTTTCTTCAACTGTTAAAGGTTGCACATTTGGATCTTTTTTCTAATTCCCAGAATGAATTTACTAACTCGTCAGTTTTTGTACTTAAATGATTTACACATACTGGATCAGTTGCCAGAGTTTCAAAATTTGTAGTACCCGAAATTATCCAACCAAGTCTCGAATTTAATGCAAATGGAAGGTGAGGTTCACGTTTGACAATTTCTCCAGTCATTAAATGCATAAATACATTTACACCAAATAGAATGTCCATTTTTTTGTGATTTGAAAAATAATGGATCAGCTAACATTAAATCATTGAAATTATTGCAAATGATTGAAGGCAAATACACATAGGGAATATTATCTGTCACCTTATCCATCACGAATGCTGATGTTGATACTCTAAGATCACTTTTGAAGTGAGAAGTGAATAATAAATCAACTTCCCCATTACTCACAGTATTAAATGTTCCCAAACATGACACAGAGATAGAACTATCTTTGACCTTTAATCCTAATTTATTTACACATTCTTGTGAAATAAATGACCTCTGAGAGCCAGTATCACATAAACATCTGCATTTTATAAACTCTTGTTTAGAATTTTGAACTTTTACTAATGCGGTACACAACAAAATATGGCTCTTTTGATTACAATTTTCGTTTGACTCATAATGAGAAGCACAGACTGTAGACGAAACATTTTCACTTGCTGACTCAACTTTTTTAGGGATAAATTCTTGTGCGTGTGGAGACATACTATTTGACTGATTCTTATTCCTTGAATAATTTACCATGTGCAAAACACTATGATGTTTCTTAAAGCAATGATGGCACGTATTTAGACTCCTACATTTATTGAGGGAATGCATATTAGATAAGCAATTGAAAAAATAATGATTACGTTTTACGAAATCTATTCGTTGTTGAACAGGTAAATTAAGAAACTTCGAGCACTTAGCTAAACTATGGTCTTCCTTACAATAACCACAACCTAATGTAGCTACAAAAGCATTACTCTTATTCGGAACTACAGATTTAGGTGCTTTATTTACCACTAGCTTGCTATTTTTAAGAGTTATTGCGTAATTCTTAAGAAATTCGATTAAGTTTTTAAGTTTCGGAATTTCCCCACTTTTAAGCTGACGTTCCTACCACAATTTTGTAGAAGGATCCAATTTTTGCAAAATTAAATAAGTCATTAATGTATCACCAAATTTGTCAATGGTTTGGTTCAATACTTCTAATGAGCAAATGACTTCATTAATGTTGTCAACTAGTTTTAAAATAGCAATAGCTGATTCTGTTTGAATAGTTGGTAAACTTAAAAATCGTTTAATATATGCAAATATTTGTTCTCGCTTATTTGAATATCTTTCGTCTAATAGATTCCATGCAATCTCAAAATTAGAATTCGAAATTTGAATAGACTGAATGACGCGATACGCTTCACCTTTCAACGAAGCCTTCAAATACTGTAATTTTTGAGCATTATATATACTTGTATTGCTGTTTACGCATGCATTCAAAAGATCCTTAAACGCTATCCATTCTGTTATATTACCTCCAAAAGTAGGTAATGATAACCTAGGTAACTTATTATTCTCAAACACGTTTTCTGAAATTACACTATCAGATTTAATTTCACTCTTATTTAACTCAGCATTTTGTATTTTCAACATTTTTTCACCCTTAAATTTCCACAAATCAATTTTATCTGAAATTTCCTGTGCACTATCTATCTCACTTTCTAATTGTTTAGGTTCTGTAATTAAAACTTCAATTTCCCTATCCAGTTTTTTTAGATCCAATTCTTTCTCTTTTAATAATTCAATATTTTCTTCTAATTCTATTACATTAATATCATCACTTGCGATTATACTTTCGATTTTCTTAATGTAATTTGTTACACTTCTCCGTAGACCAGTTCTTTTTGTTTTTAAAGATAGCAGTTCACTCATTTTTGCTTAAATCAAGTCCAAAGCTAGTTCTAAAATATCGAAACTGTATACTTTCAAAATAATTCTACACTTTTAAATACAAATTATTTTTAGACATGAAGTAGAATGTTCAAAGTTAACTTACCTCACAACCTGAGGTAATTTTTTCTTCGATATCACACGATTTCCATCGACAGACGATATCATACGGCCGTTCATAAATTGTTCGATTTTACTCTTTTATTTTTCACTAGCACTCCGGCTAGACTTGTGCCAACAAATGATATTGCGTTTTTAACTACAATCACATACACTACTGGTTCGTTCACATAAACACCAAAGCGGACTGTTAACACAAATTTATTATAACACTAAATATTTGCGAGCCAACAGCGGCTTACTACATTCCATCATTTTTCACATTCAACAACCACACGAATCAAAACAGAATAAAAAACAGAGTGTTGCCACATGCGGAAAAAAAGAACAAGAAACTTAAATGGATTCGGAGCACACGAAATCACGGAATATGCAGCAGACGATACTTGCATAAACAGATATAAAGTTAATAATCAGTATGTTGGAAAAGTTCGCCATTGCTCACGATACACGTTTGTATTCGTGAGAGTAATTCTGCGTGCACATTTCTCAGCATGGAAAGTCTATTGCAAGCCTCTTCAATACGATGACATAGATTTAACCCTTTCAAGGGCGGTGGCTAGACGGTCTAGCCACCTAATTTTAATTTCGAAACTGATAAATGGCACCAAGAATATTTTAATAAAATTTTGCTTTTCTAATGAAAGTGCAAATTAGCGGGTTTTTGTTTTCTGAGAAATTCGTTTGAATATTCTGGTGTCAGTCAATTATTTCATCAGTTTACGAACAGAATTCTTCTGGCCCGGAAAGGGTTATTCTAAAATTTTAAATGCATTGGAAATTAACTTTTTACAGACATTGCAGCACAGTACAACGTCACAATATGCAATTGTGCACTGCTACATTTCCGGAATGTGAATAGGCAAAGTAGAATCTCGCTCATCGATTTCGGACATTTTTGGATATGCAGGCGAAGATTTATCTTATCCGTGTGAACGAAATGTCATTTCGTACTAATTAATTGTTGCTCTAAAACTTTGTAATTGGAAAATTTGAACTACCTCTTTTCGTTTTCGATTTGCAATGGCTATCTTCCAAATTTTGCCACTAAAGGCGCTGCTGTCGTTTGCATTAGGTCGGGCGTTGTCGCTTTACTGTACCGCTACCTCACTTGTATAGCCGTAGCTCTCTCCGTTCGCAAGTATTTTCAGGTTAAAGGGACTTTCCTTTGCACCCTGGATACTATACAGCTATACCCAACTCTACGTTATATAGTTTTTTCAAAGTCTTAGTATTCTTTTAGCAACGGTATTTTTTTAATAATACACTTACTAATTCATATAGTATACAAATTTGTATTGAAATATAAAAATGCTTTAAATACACATCTATTTAGCTTCAGAGTAATTATTATAAATAGTATATACATAAGTAAACATCAAAATTTTCATTATAGTTGTAATATTTATTTTGTAATCCTGCGCGTAAACTGTTATACCAATTTTCTGCTCGTCAAAAGTCTGTCAGTCTGGAGCCCCTATAAATGCTAATTCAGAATCTTGCAATTTTCTAATCCCATGAAATGAAAATATATATATATATTTATATCTTTCATTCCAACGAAAATTGTGTATTAAAATCTTTTACATTTCAAGATATTAAATGTTGAAAATGGTCTGTTTAATTTTTTTCCAATTTTAAGAATCCTGAGACTCCTTATCACTCCACGAAAGGCGTACTTTTACATTAAAAATGTTTATACCGAAGGTGTAATATTTTTTCTTGTTCTCTAAAAGTAAAAAATTGACAAATATAAAAATTGTTTATAAAAACATCATGATTTGAAATATAACAAAAATGGCTGGAAATAGCTTAAACAATTTTGATTAATGAATCAGAGTTTGAATTTAAATGAAATTAATGCTTTTTAATCAATTATCCCAAGAACAAAACCACTTGAAAAATCTTCTTTTAACAAAAGAATACTAATAAAACTTCTCGTTTCCATGGACAAAGCACTTTATTTTATTTATTTTATTTATTTTTTATTTTACTTTAATTACAATAGTTTAAAAAAAACAATAAATGATAATTAAGATTTAACGTTTTTAATATATTTAATTTTTATTTAATGATTGTTTTTCAAACAAATTATTAAACTTGCATAATTAAATGCTTCTATGTAAAAAAAAAAAAAAAAAAAAAAAAAAAAAAGTAAAAAACTTCTTAGAAGACTTAATGCATAAAACAAACTACTTTGAGAAAATATTTTATTCTTATAATAGATTAATTGATTCCGTTATTTATGGAGTTATTTAAAGAAACAAAGAAAATGCTAATCTTTTTTTTTTTTTGATAAATATATATATATAACTAGAATATAAGAGGAACTTAAATATTCATTGACTCTTTATTTTTTTATATAAATTACATTTATTATTTACCCATAAAAATATCAAAATAAAACAACATATATACGTACATAAATAGAGGGAAACTTTAAAAAATAACAAAATGTAGAGAAAAATACGACTCAATATACATTTTAATTTCAAGCAATTTGATCATTACTATATTCTTTTCAGTAAAAGTCTTACATTGGACGATTTAAAAAATAAACAGATGTTTTCTTTTTGACCAAAAAGCATATAAAGAAAGTTAAAGTTTAAATGATCGTTGTCCGCCACCCACATAACACAGCAGTCATAAAGAAAATTTTTTGAAAGAAGAAGTAGTTTGGCCTAGCAGTGGAGTAGTCGAGTTAACATAGGCTGTTCGAATTTAGACTCAATTTAGCTTCAGGTGACTCTAAATTCAATTTACATGCGATACTACTAACGTAAAGTTAAATTATGCAATCGAAAATGCTTTTTAAGATAGCATCCATGCGGGCTTCGCTGTCGAAGAACCGATATTTTTCAAATTCTTTGGTAAAAAACAATTCAAATGTCCTAAATGTCACCACTAATTAGAAACGCGTTGTTTTCGCAACATCCCTTTATATAAATACCATGCAGTTACTTTTACGAAAAAGCGGACTCTTCCACTAAAACAAGACAGTAATCTCCGAGCATTTGACAGCAAAGAAAGATTTCAATCAAAAGCAAAATTTCAAGAATAAAATATAATGCACTTGATATAGAATAACATATTTTATATGAAGCATATATGGAGCATAATATACTTTATGAAGTATAACGTACTTTGAAGCCGAACTCAACTGAAATCAGCTCATTCGATCTTTCACACCCATATTAAGCCTTCTGACTACAGTGACGTAATTATCATAGAACTACACGAAATAATCACGAACTACAGATTCTTACAGGCATAATCTCATCTGAAAAATCTAGACAATTTGTGGATAGATTTCGCTTTCACGCGCACATGTTAGACATCAGTTAAAACGCTCGCAGTTAAAAACTAAACTCGCTTCATAAGTGAGTAGCTAGTTCTTGCCACGAAGAGGCCAAAATATTATATATTTACAGGTATTAAAAAATGCACTGAAACTAATATTTTGATAACATTTTGAAGATTAATATTCTCTGGAATTCAGTCGAGTATTTTTAAAATAAAAAATATTAAATTTCAAATGTGGATTCTTCCTAATCCTCTGTATAATTTAAACTCTATTTTTTGTTATTATCTTTGCAAGTATATGGAGAATACGATACATTACGAAAGTAATTTTTTCCAAAACCATATAGGTTAATCGAGTGCCACTTTTCCTCCTGAAGAAATACAACACTTATTTGTTACGTTAGTGATCGGGGGCAGCAATCTCACGTCAGCTGAATCAGAAGGATCTGGAAAGCAATCTCGGTTATCGATAATATTCTTTAGAACAGATTGTTTGTTCTTTAAATGTTGCATTTTATGTTTAGTTTTTTTTTCTTTAGTAATTTTCGCTGTGATGGCTGTGATTAAAAGATTATTATTATTAGGGATAAATTTTCAGTTGAATCTTTGCGAAGTTCTAGTTTGAATATGTGTGATCGGGCATAACGACGTGAACAAATTCTAAGGCTTTTCTTTTATATTGAATAAATAGCGTTATACAGTAGGGTGGAGTGAAAATGACCCCTAAAAAATTTTTTTTAGACTTTTTCTCTGGATATGTCTAAAGCTTTGCCTTTTGGCGCACTGAATAAAGGGTTAAATTTTCTTTTCATTTGGAATTTATCTTTAGAGCTCTACCAGCTCTTAAAAATTATGCCCGTTACATGTGAAAAACCACGGTTTCACTATGTAGTGTAAATTATTTATATTAATTTTTGTAACGAAATTTCTGATTTCAGTTTAAAAAAAAAAAAAAAAAAAAAAAAAAAAAAAAGATTTATTCAAGTATTACTTGTGCTCAATCCAAGTATCATCATGTTTTAATACCTTAAACGGTAAATATTATCCTAAAATGCGAATTGTCACAAATAACATAAAGAAAAAGCACAATAATTAGACATACAGTTCTCTGAATTATAGTTCTCTGAATGTATTGGAAAGACTTCTGAATATATAGTAATATAATAAAAAAGGATATATACGATGTACTGTAAAACGATCTTATGATTAATTTTAATTTATATTGGCCTTTGGTATTAAAATTAGGCATTATCTTTTGTGATTTGATTTTTGCTTGCATATTTCCGTCCCTTATTTCTACTCCTAGATCTGCTAATGATGCTTCAGTAACTAATTTCACGCATCTTTTAACTGCTTGAATATGACACGGAAACTTGGGGAATCGAAAAGATGGGATTTCCGATCTTATTAATAGAACTTTCAGCTCCTCTGTTGATACTCTATTAAGAATGGGGGGTTGATGTAATTTCTCATTCTTGCCAGACAGTTATGTCAATATAGCGCTGAAGTTCTACATAGGAAAATGAAACTGCCTTATTGTTGAACTTTCCATTTCCCTTAACTCCAATATTCATCGGAATTCTAGTTCTCGAAGATGGTTTCATTCATCAGTTATCATTCCTTGTAAAATATTTTCTGGCTGACACTTGAATAACGAGATCGACAATCTTCTTTAAATCTTCCCTGAAATAACGAGACAATTTCATTCTTTTAAAAAATTTTTAGCTCCACTTTTGCTGGAAGAATCTTTGTTAATCTGAAACCACATCGCCGGTTATACTTTCATTACAAATTCAGCCACAGTATTCAGATTTTCGGAAGGATTCTGACTTCCAATGTAGAGTCTAAGTAGTCGATTGACAGTTGTCAACCATCTTGAGTGAGAAATTTTCCCTGAATTACGATTTACAAGATTTAAGGAGCATTGGACAGATGAAACTGCTTGACACAAGTCAAACATAATTTTGGTCTGTACTTAACTCTCCAGAGTTCATTTCTGGGGGACAAGAGCAGATGCTTTTTGATTCCGCAACTGTCTGTTGTTCACATTGATCAACGATTTTCCAATACGACCAGACAAGGCTCGTAAGCCGGTATTTTGTCCATTAAGTTCAGAAAATAAATGACGCAGTGTGAATTCGTTTGCGTGAAGCTGGCATCGTAACCACTGCAAGGGACGACTAATCTTTGTTTCAAATAATCTAATAGCGCCATTCTTTCTTCCAGTGTTTACAGCTGTTCCGTCACAAGCTATATCCACATGTTTTTAGTGTAGTATTTTAAAAGGTTTTCTGCAGTATGGTGTCCTGATCCTGAAAATGATATAATGTGTCCCAGATACAGTAAATTTGGCTCTTAAATTAGAGATACGTGTTCTTAACTTATATTTCGATAGTAATATATCACCAACATTCTCTTGATGTAGTGTTTTATATTTTCTTCCATCAAAATTCATACTTTCGATTCCTGCTTCTAAAGCTTTCAGATAACTTTTTTAGCACATTCTCTAGTTTTCTTTTGTTCTCTGCAGACAATGCTTCTGTATGTGATTAATCGTTTTCTGTTACAATGTCAATATCTTTTAGAATTGCAGAAGCTATTGCTACCACGCATCTATCAGAAACCCCATACTGATTTGAGACCCTTCAAAACGTAGACAGACGAGTTCTCATTTGTAATTGTAACTCTTCTGTAGAAGTAGATGCTTGGGATACAGATAATGATTCTTCATACCCTGGTGAAGTGCTACTCCATCTTTCTTCATTACCAGTGTCACAATACATAACAACTGTACCGTCCTGATTAGTTGCAGACTTTAAACTTGCCTGTTCAGCCCTCATCGATTCCCTTGTTTCCCCGTCTTCTCTTTGTCTTAATATACTTGTCTCCGCTTAAACGTCGTACCAATAACCATATTTCTTGTTGACCATTGGTCAAGAAGAAACTCCTGTTCTTTTAGAAGCACCTTCTTTGATTTTTCACAGGTACACTTAGGAATTGGCTTGCATTTGTACACTAAAATGACTATAATTTTACTTACAGCTTCAGCTTTAAGAAAATGATCTTTCTTCGTGTAATTATATACATATTATTTTAATTTTGGGGAATCAAATACGATTCTAGTATTCTGAAAAATTGTCTATCATTTGATCTGTACGCCTCTGGGAAACTACAATAATTGGTACTTTTATCCAAATTTCTTCGATCTTTTCTCTTAGTATTTTAATTACCTCTGGCTTTAGCGAACCTTTACCATACCTGCTGTGTTTTAATTATTATCTAACATATAAGTAATATTTGAAAGCGTTTTCTATTGTTGGAAAAAAAAACTTCATTTTATTTTGAAGGAGAACTAAATAGGAAACATTCTACTGCATTTCTACTAATAGTAAACTCCGGTTTGTTTCCACTTGCACTCACTTTGACTAAAGAAATGAAAACAAACAAATTGTAAAACTCAATAAAACATTTCCAATATCTATACAAATAAAGCAAAGTTTCGCTCTGTCTGTCTCTGTGCGTGGCTAGTAAAATCTATCGCACATAGAAGTCTGAAAATTTAGATTAGTATAGTCCAGGACAGGTTCTGATGCACCTGAGGCTCAGATTTTTAATTTTTTAAAGGCCAGGGCCCCTGGGCCCCTTTAAGTTTTTTTGCATGAAATTGTTAATAACTTGCCCCCTTTTTATCCAATCTTCTTTGATTTGGGAGACAATTCTCCATTTAGTTAGTCTCGCCTTATTACTCTCCAAATAAGACCCTGGCCCCTTGGGGTCCGATACAGGGCTCCTTGAAGTTTTTGTGCAATTAAGAGGTTAATAAATTGCTTCCTTTTAATCAGATCTTCATTTTTGAGATCCTTTTTTCATTTATTTAGTCTGATATTTTTACATTCCAGTTTAGATCCTAGGGTCCCTAGGGTGCTATAAGGCCCGGCCCAGTACTCCTTGAACTTTTAATACGCTAAGATTTTTTCACCCCCTAATTTTCTCACCTTCTCAGTACATAATTTTAAAGCTGAGTCTTGGACTTTTCTTCCTGGATCAATACCCCTTTCATTGTGGTCCTAGGGCCCTTTTTTAATCATTTACACAATTTGAGCATTTCTTTAAAGTATTATTCTAACGGATAATCTATGCTTAATTTTGACTAATTGAAGATCTAACGCGCTAAGTACTAAGACCATTTTAACGTGTTTTTATGTTATGACACTCTTTTCAACTATCATTGGGCCCCTTTTGTCCCTTCTACTATAGCTCCCTTAAAAGTGGTCCGATTCACTAGCTTTTTTCCTAACAACTTCTTAGACCTTCCAGCTACTACATGAACGACAAATAAATTTCTCAGACTTCAGCTGCCACCAATTTTGAATATTAATCGCCTTCTTGGGGCCCTTGGTGCAGCTTCTTTAAAAATGATCCGAATTGCTTTCAATTTTCTTTAACACAGTTCTAGCGTCTTCCGATTGACTTAATTTTGATTACTTGAAGATCTAAAACGCTAAGTACTAAAACATTTTAACATCTTTTCATGTTAGGGCCCTGCTCTCAACTATCAGTTGGAACCTTTTGAGCCCTCTGTTATAGCTCCCTTAAAAAGGGTCCGATTCACTAGCTTTTTTTTCCTAATAACTTCTCATGTTCTCCAGCAACTACATGAACGAAAAAAAAACAAACAAACAAAAAACATACTTTAGCTACCAACAATTGCTTCTTTAAAAATGTCGGAATTGCTTGTAATTTTCTTTAACATATTTCTAGCACCCGCTGACTATTTTAAAAGCTACTAAAATCTGTCATTATACGCAACTGCATGCCATCTACGTCGCTGAACCCGTGGGGCCCGGTACAGGGCCCCTTAAATGTTTTAGACCATAAATTGTTAATAATTGCCTCCTATTAACCGATCTTCATTTTTGGAACCCTTTATCCATTTAGTTATTCTCCCGTTACTTTATTCCAGTTAATGACCTGGGGCAACCTAGGGTTCCATAGGCCCCGATCCGGAGCCCCTTGCACTTTTTGTGCGGCATGCATTTTTCCCCATCTAATTTTCTCGTATTCTCAATGCAAAATTTTTAAGTTGAGTCTTCCATTCTTCTCCTCGGACCAATACCCTCTTATTTTTACTGGACCCTAGGGACCTTTTTTAAGCATTTCCACTCATTTATTGCGCATTTCTTTAAAATTTTATTCTAATGATAAAATCATACCCAATGCTTAATTTTAAGTAATTGTAGATCTAAAGTGCTAAGAACTTAGATCTTTTAACAAGTTTTCCTGTTAGTGCACTGCTCTTTAGTATCAGTTGGCCCTCTTTAGGCCCTTTGTTATAGGTCTCTTAAATACGGTCCGATTAGCTAGCTTCTTTTTTAAACAACTTCTTACGTCCTCCTGTTACTACATGAATGACAGAAAAATTTCCCAGACTTCAGCTACCATCAATTTTGAATATTAATCTACTTCTTGGGAGATCGTTTTTTTGTTGCAGCTTCTTTAAAAACTATCCGATTCTATTAAAATTTACTTTAACATAGTTCCAGCATCCTCCAGCTACTTTAAACCTAGAAAAATTTTTTCTGATACCCAACTACATTCCAGTTAAGTCCCTGGCCCCCAGGGCCCGGTCTTTCTTTGTACTTAAACTACCCCATTTTTCAAACATTAGTCTTCTTTTTCAGCATCAACTTACGTTTATAAACAACAGCTGTATATTAATAATAGCGTTACTTTAAAAGTAAGTTTAGATAAAGGATTTCATCCGTTTATTAAATGTCGTGTTAATGTTAAAAGTAATTCATGAAATTTACAAGGGGATGGGGACTTTTTACCGCTTGGGGACGCATTCTTTTCTCGGATTCTAAGGAATAAATTTCTACAGGATTTGGTTCATTCAACTTAGATGACAATTAGGCTACTTTTTGTATTATGAAATCTTACCTTAGATTTCAATTACCAACAATTTCTAACATTAATTATGCAAACTTTATATTTTATTATTACGAGGTTTCTCACTCAACTTGGTTTTCGATTGTCTCAGGAACGTGCGGAGCACTTCTGGTACATGTTGCCTTAGGTAAAAGGGACCCATGTTACAGGTTCGTTCGGAAAGAAGTTTGTTGGGAACACTGTAGACCCTATGGAAGGCAATGGGGGTCTCCAAAATTAGATTCATTTAAAAGAATTTCAAAAGATATCAAATCATACAAACTTCAGTTTTGTTTAAGGTTATTTTTATGGACCCCGGGCAACGCCTGGCGTGTCTGCTAGTTTTAAAATAAAGACTTAAAACTTAAAAATTGTAAAGGAAGTGACACTAAACATTTTAAACATAAAAATGTCAAACGAGATTAATAAAAGGCCCTGTAAAAGTATAATTTAAGGTAAGAACTTATTGTGTGAAACAATGAAAATATAAAGGCCCTGGAAGAGCACTGAAGGAGTTTTTCAAAATTAGTGAAATTTTGCACATATATTAGAGGTACTAAAAGGCAACTTTTGGCTGCTATCCGAAATCAAAATTCCAACTTTCGTTTTTTCACTCCACCCTATTATACAGGGTTAATAATATTTTAACTAGCCATAGAAAAAAAGAGAATACAGCTCGTCGAGAAAACGTTCACACGTATTTCTGTATAATTCCATAAGAAGAAACCTACATACTAAATATGCAAATTGAAAATAAAAATTTCACAAATTATTACAGAAGGCTATATTAGAATGGGGTGTAAGAAAGAATATTTATATAAAAATTTCCAGATTTAGGATTTAAAAATGTTATGTTTGACCTTTGAATAAACAAACGTAAACGTATCATATAAATCATTAACAATTAAAAAAATAGTGTATCCCTTTGATTTAACATGGAATTTAACTTTAAATCTATTTTCTAATATTAAGAATAAAATGAAACACCAATATACACGGTAAATTTTACGAGTAAGATACAAAAAAAGCATGCAATGTTATTTGTTATATATAAGTCAAAAGTTCATGTCCAAACGACACGAGTGGGTATGTTAGGTCATCAGGAGCAAGAAATACATAGAAACTGGGGGTCGGGTACATGATCGTGGCGGTCTAATTGCTTCGTTACCGTGGAAAAAGAAAAGATAAGACCTTCATTTTACAGAAAACATAATCGAAGTACCAAATATAAATGAAATATGTTACAACGCATAAGTAGAGCTCAAAATGTGCCTCATTAGCCGTGATGCATGTTTCACATTCGCGAATCCCGAATACATTCCAATTGGCTAGGAGTCTCCCGAACACGTGCCGCAGCTTCAGCGATCAATGCCACGGGGCCAATGGTCGCTAGAACGGGTGTCTAGTACACAAGAGATTTAAGATGCCCTCAGAGTTTGAAATCCAGGAGATTTATGTCCAGGTATTGCGGAGGCCATGATACAAAGGGTCTTCACCAATCCCCATTCTATGCGGCGCCGTTGTGGTGAAGCATGCATCATAGCTAATAGGGTGCATTTTGAACTCTTATGAGTTGAAACGCTTTTCATTTGTATTTTGTACTAATGTGATGTCTGGAGCCGATTAGATTAATTTCTCTTTCGATTCTTTTGGAACCAACGCCATACGTCACGTGGTATGCGGGCGCGGGCGGAGAGAGAGGCGGATACTTTTTTTTTTCAGAGAAAAAGTGATTTTTGAGAAGGGTAGCCGGGCCGTGCATGTTGGCCGGCGGCGTGTTTTTTTGGATTTGTGAAAACGGAAGTATATCGGGTGCTAAGAGCACCAAAGGATTATAATTTGAGTAGTTTGTAATACAAGTTAATAATATAGTGAAGTGTAGTTCGTGGAGTTTAATATGAAGGTTGTGCACCTTGTGAAACCCCTTCTTTTTTCAGTGTAAATAGTCATCATCATTGTGTCGTCTTGTAGAGTCTTCATGTTCGTATTAAATAAACTCAATAATCTTTGATTAAAAAAAAGGAGTACTATTTTTAACACGATATACACCACGTGGGATGGTCAGAGGAGCGGCGCCGACTTTACACGCTCTCATTTCCGAAGCACCAGAGCTCCTATTAAAAGTAAGCTGCATGGTTATTTATTTTTAATTGAAGATAGTGTTTGAAGATATTTTAAATAGATAAAGAGAAAAGTATATGATTTATTTTTATGATTGATTTAAGCATGTCAGAGGAAAGTTGCTATTTATAGTATTTACTGCTTGATTTATTTATTTAAGATGATAGTATCGGTTATAAGTAGAATTTATTATAAAAGTGTTTGAAATTGAAAAAGAAAAATGTTTAGCATTAAAGGGCTGAAAAAAAAAGATTTAGTTGTCGTCGCGACTGAATTAGGATTAAAGGTAGAATTAGAGCATAGAATTGTAGATTTGAAAACACTCATTGAGGGAAGCGACCAATTTGCTAAGGATGCTGAATTTGTAAAGGAATTTTTAATTACTACTGTATTAGATAGGATAGAAAAAGAAAAATGTAAAGCCGAGTTACTAAAAATTGAGAAAGAAAATGTTAAATCGGAACAGAACACTGCTCTAGAATTAGAGAGAACAAAGTTAGAAGTCATTAAAGCCCAATTAGAAATGGCGAAGATAACAGATGATAAGAATTTGGATCCGGGTGGGGATGGACAAAAATCCCATACTAATTCTTTAGAATCTTTAATTAAAAGTGTTAGAACCCTGAGTATGCCAGTCCCGACTAAACCGGAAGCGTGGAATTTATTTTTTAGTTCGCTCGAAAAGGCATTCGAAATGAAAAATGTTTCGGAGGAGTTAAAAGTTGAAATTTTACTAAATTTAGTGGGTGAACGTGCCGCACATTTATTAGTTTATGTCAATACAAATGAAATGAAGAGTTATTCGAAGGTTAAGGCTTTAATTTTAAAGGAATTTCAACCTACCCCGGAAGCTTGTCTAGAAAATTTCCTTACAGCAAAAAGAATGAAAAATGAAAACCATTTACAATTTGCGAGCAGAATCCGAGCTAATTGGGAATTTTATTGTCAGCTTAGGAAAGTAAATGATTTCGATACGCTTAATGAATTAATTGTTACCGATAGATTAATGAGTTCGTTAGATTCAGAAACCTGGAGTTATGTTAAATTAAAGCAAATGGATGACTGGTTAAAACCACGCCAAATCGCGGAATTATGCGATAATTGGTTTACTTCAAAAGGTAGAACTTTTTCGGAATTATATGATAGACCGATAAAATCCTTTCGTAACTATGATGAACACGGAAGTGTGAATCATGGGAAATATCTCCCACCTCATATCAGAAATAATGTTCTTTCTCGCGAAAGAAAAACTAATGACATTTGTAGGCTATGTAAACAAACAACTCATTTACGTTTCTGCCCGAATAATAAAGATAAAAATAAAATGGGGAATTTTCGAAATCAAACGAAAAAGGAATCGGGTATTGAGAAAAATAAACATGATGATAAATTAGTTGCTAAAGTGACAGCTCTATGTTCTGAGAATGAGGCAATAAATACGCAAGCTTTGCAGTATCAGGATGTCTTGTTAGGGGGGCGGAAAATAAATACATTAATCGATAACGCGGCCGAAATTCCAGTAATTAATTCAAATCAAATACCGGATTCATTTAGAAATAATGAAAATTCAAAAATTCAGTTGATATCTGCCTTTGGAGAAAAAATAACCGCTGACCTTATAACTTTACCTATAGCTTTAGATTCCGGAGTGTCGAATAGTGTAGTTAACAGCGTAGATGTTTTGTTCGCAGCAACAGATAAATTATATGGGTCATGTATTATTACGCCAACGATTTATGAATTATTACGATCAGTTCAAGGTGGAGTGGAAGAAAATAGATTAGGTGATGTGCCTACGGAGGAGACGCAGTCGGAAAGGGGGGAAGAAATTAAATGTGAAAAAGGAGGGTGTAGTGAAATGGAGCAACAAAGTATCAATGATGAGAATTTATGTTTATTAAGTCAAAATGAAACTTCAGAAAAAGAGTTAATGATTAGGTGTATTGAAAAGAAAAATAATAGCGAAGATTTAAATGTGGGTCATCAATCAGATGCGAGTATTTACAGGGCGCAACAGAAAAGTTGCGAATCGTTACAGGGAGCTTTCAAAGATGCAGAAAAAGAGAAAAATGGGTTTGTTATGGTAGACAATTTGCTTCATCATAGGGAAAGAGTTTCGGGAGATCAAGTTATGCAATTAGTGGTACCAAAGGTGAGGAGGGGGGAAATTTTAAAAACTGCGCACGAGTCGATTTTCGCTAATCATCTCGGCATGAAAAAAACAAAAGAGAGAATTCGTTATTCATTTTTTTGGCCAGGTATGTCGCGGGGTGTAGAAGAATATTGTGCGTCATGCAAGGATTGCCAACTACGGAGCAGGGAGAGGGTCAGCGATCAGATACCCATCGTCCCTATTGAGAGGCCGGAACTTCCGTTCGACGTTGTAAATATTGACATAATTGGAAAAATTGAACCTCCTTCAGCGCGCAGGCATCAATACGTACTTACTTTGGTAGATCAACATTCGCGATGGCCAGAGGCAGTTCCGTTACGGACAATTACGGCTAAAGCTACGTGCGATGCATTGTTAGAGATATTTATGCGGACAGGAATACCCCGCGTAATAGCGAGTGACCAGGGTAGAAATTTTGTATCAGGGTTAATACAAGAGTTTCATGGTAGGCTGGGGGCGTCTCCTAGATTTGCTACGCCGGGGCACCCACAGAGCTCGGGATTAGTTGAAAGGTATAATCAGGTATTGAAACGTATGTTACACCATATAATTCGTAGTGACCCTAAAAATTGGGATAAACACGTCCCCTATCTATTATTTGCGTATAGAGAAATTCCGAATAGCACTACGGGCGTATCGCCATTCAAATTAATGTACGGAAGGGAGGCCAGAGGGCCACTGGCGGTGTTAAAATCTACATGGGCAGGCGAAATCCCACTACCTATAAATCTAGGAAAGAGCGCGACCGAATACCTCCAGGAGTTAAAAATTAATTTAGAAAGGGCGGCGGAACAAGCGGCAATAGTGTCGGAGGTTAAGCAAAGCTCGTATGCGAAGTACGCTAATCGAAGAGCGATTTATAAGGAATTTAGACCGGGGGACCAGGTATATTTATTAATTCCGGACTCCACGAACAAACTTTACGCGAGATGGACAGGGCCAGCCGAAATAGTGGCGCGATGTAACCCTGATTCTGACAAAGTGAAATTAATGAACGGGAATGTTATAAATGTCCACGTAAATAAGATCAGAAAATTTACTCCTAGGGTACAGGCGGTGGGTGTGATCTTCGAAAATGAGGAAGAATTAGGGGAGGTCCATCCCACCCCCAGTACGAAAGATAACTCCGACCTATTCAATATAGAAGAAGTTGATCTAAGTCATTTAGGAAAGGTGGAGAAAGAAAAAATGTTAGATTCATTGTATAAATATAAAGAATTATTTTCTAGAAAAGTGCAAATAGCCAAGGTAGGAGAGCATAAAATACGAATAAATGACGCAGAAAAGAAAAAGCCCCACGTTTACAGAATCCCAGAGACCTTGAAACCTCAAGTAGATAAACAAATTGAGGAGTTATTGGAACTAGGTCTGATTGAAGAAAGTGAGGCAGAGGCGCCACACCCAGTAGTTTGCGTAATGAAGAAGGATGGGGCCTTGCGATTATGTGTAGATTTTCGAGTGATTAAAGCAGTTACAGTGACTGATGGTTTCCCAATGGAAAATGCCACCGATCTATTGTTCAGTATTGGCAGGGCCAATGTCATAACTACAATAGACTTATTGAAAGGGTATTGGGCCATACCACTAGAAGAAGAGAGCCAGAATCTGGCGTGTTTCAAAACTCACAGGGCTCAGTACCGCTTTAAAGTAATGGCCATCGGGCTCAAAAACGCAGCTGCGACTTTTCAACGAGAAATGAACAGAGCACTGTCCGAATATAAGGAGTTCGCCAGAGCATATATAGACGACATAGCCGTCTTTTCTGAAACATTTGCTGAACACCTGATGCATCTAGAAAAGATACTTTCTAAGTTATCAGACTTAAGATTTTCAGTGAACTTGATGAAATGTGAATTCGCAAAACCGCAAATTAAGTACTTAGGACATATCATCGGGTCCGGCAGCCATCGGACCGACCCCGGAAAAGTGGAGGCTATTCGAAGGTTAGCAGTGCCTCAAACGAAGAAACAGTTGAAAAGTGTCCTTGGTCTATGTAATTATTACAGAGATTACATTCCTAAATATGCTGAAGTAGCATATCCTCTAACCGAACTGACGAAAAAGAAGAGTCCAGAACAGTTGTGTTGGTCAGAAGACCATGATCGGGCGTTTAATGAGTTGAAAAGAGGTCTTATCGAAGCACCTAGTCTACATGCTCCCGTTATAGGAGTACCATTTGTCATCGAGTGCGACGCATCTGCAATCGGCATCGGCGCATGTTTATCGCAGCGAAAGGACGGAGTACTGTACCCAGTGAGCTATGCCAGTCAAAAGCTCACCAAAACTCAACAGACTTGGCCGACGATAGAAAGGGAGGCCTATGCGGTCATCTGGAGTCTCAAGAAGTTCGAAACGTGGATTTTTGGATCACCTGTGGAACTTATCTCCGATTATAATCCACTAACTTTCATCACCAAAAATGCCCCCCAATCTTCCAAACTGCAACGATGGGCACTAGCACTGCAAAAGTATGACATTGTGATTTCGCATCGACCAGGTGCCAAGTTGATAAATGCAGACGCACTATCTAGACTTGAAACTGTTGAATAAGAAAACAAACTGTGAAAAACTTTCATGAACTATTTGATAAGTGACTGTTTACTTTAAAGTTTTGATTCAAAATTTATTTAGTGTGTTACTACAACTTTTGTTTCCTTTTATATGTTTTATTTGTTATTGCATTTATTATTGTTATTATTAAGTATTAATTCTGTTTTGTATTAGTAGGTAAGACGAGTTTTAGGCAGAGTGCCCAGATTCTTCAGACATGTAGTTTGTATATATTTTTTTATATGTATTTGTTAACTTTATTCTTATTTGGGTAATTTGTTTAAAAAAAAATGTAGTATAAGGACGTCTCCAGACTAAATTTCAGATAGAAAATTGAGGGACCCCCTCCCCCATTTTGAATCTTGGGTGGGGGGTGTGATGTCTGGAGCCGTTTAGATTAATTTCTCTTTCGATTCTTTTGGCGCCAACGCCATACGTCACGTGGTATGCGGGCGCGCGCGGAGAGAGAGGCGGATATTTTTTTTTTTTCAGAGAAAAAGTGATTTTTGAGAAGGGTAGCCGGGCCGTGCATGTTGGCCGGCGGCGTGTTTTTTTGGATTTGTGAAAACGGAAGTATATCGGGTGCTAAGAGCACCAAAGGATTATAATTTGAGTAGTTTGTAATACAAGTTAATAATATAGTGAAGTGTAGTTCGTGGAGTTTAATATGAAGGTTGTGCACCTTGTGAAACCCCTTCTTTTTTCAGTGTAAATAGTCATCATCATTGTGTCGTCTTGTAGTGTCTTCATGTTCGTATTAAATAAACTCAATAATCTTTGATTAAAAAAAAGGAGTGCTATTTTTAACACGATATACACCACGTGGGATGGTCAGAGGAGCGGCGCCGACTTTACAACTAAGATTAAGTTTTTTGTAATGTACAAGGTCTTTTTACACCGCGCCGTTTATTATAATTTTTTTGCGTCACGTCACGATGCAATTGCACCATAACGATGCTGTTTCCAACGACCAGTTCCTATGTAATTCTTACTCCTCACGACCTGACACACTGACACAAACCGTTTGGACATGACCTTGTAAACAACCCTGTATATATGCATTCCTATGTTCATATCTTCTTCAGCTTTAGAATTTTATCTATTTGTTCATATATTTATGATTCTATCTTTATATATATATATTTAATTTTCAATTAAGGTATTAATATGTATAAGAAGTAAATATAAATTTAATTAGAGAAATACAAATTTGATAAATTATTACCCAGAGCCATATTGGAATGCAATGTAAGGAAGAACTTTACCTCAATGATAATTTTTGTTATCGCAATGTGCTATATGTCTTACAAAAATGAATTTTGTTTTGGTGGTGTACGTATTTATCATATATGTCGGCTGATACTTTTTCTAATTTCTTATTAATTTACACGTTCTAGATTTTTTTGAAAAATCTTATCTGTTACGATAACAAAAAATATCTTTTATTTCTACCCTATATATATAAAATCCTAATGAAATGATTTTATGAAACGACTTTATGAAACGATTTTATGAAACGACTTTATAAAACGATTTTATGAAACGACTTTATGAAACGATTTTATGAAACGACTGATTAAACAACTTATTATGTTTAACGGTGATTTCTCCAAAAACATGGAATATTATGCGATGAAAGTAACACCAAAAATCCGTATTGATCCGCAGATCTCAAAACTGGTATTACAATTTTAAAATTCAATTTAGTTTTCAAGATATTGATTTTTTTTCTAGTTTTAAATACTTTTCTCTAATGATGACAACTCAAATTTTAATCATAACAGATACTTTTTTTTTCATATTTTAGAAAAGGTTATTATTTTAAACGAATTTGGCGACCAGTTTGACCTCCCTTAAATTTATGCTAAGACATGTATCATGTTAGTTTTATTCATAATTCAATTTACTTGAATAATCTTTCGCCAAATCGGAAGATTCTGATAGAGAAATCAAGAACTCGGTATTTTTATGTTATCGCGACGCAGGTGATAAATCGCCAAACATTTCCCTCGTCGTATTTTTTTTTTCATTATCATTTTATTTAATACAAAACTTTCATTTAAAACTGAAACATTTAAAATAAATGTCTTTCACTTCTTTTTATAAGTGATTCTTTGATATAAGTGAAATGATGACGATAGAATAATATTTGGCGAGGCAGGCTAACATTAATGTACCAAAATGGTCGCCTGGAATATAAAAAGCGTAGGGATCAGCCCGTAATTGATTATGGCAGTTACATGACTTGGACTACACTGCTCAAAACAATTAAAGGATATTTGAAGTTTTATATAAAATAAAGATATAAACGAATTTTTTTTTGCCGAAAATAGAAGAAGAGAATCACAAATACAAATTTTTCTGGTTTTCAAACTGTGGAGTATGCAAATTTTGAGTTCGACGTCAAAAACGTCGCTTCAGCGGCAGCGAATGAAATTTGACTTGCAACTGGATAAAAGAGAATGAAGACAAGGATGATCGGCATTCAGTGATTGCTTTGTTTCGATGAGTACGATGTCTCAGCGAAGTCATTTGACAGATTCAGAAGCTTTGAGAATTGTTGGTAGGTTAGAAGGGGGCCAAACTCAAGCCGAAGTAGCGCAAGCCATTGGAGTGTCACAAAGAGTGGATGTGCAGGCCGAAGACCAGGGCAAGGTCGTAGACGGGCAATAACGCCCAATGAAGATCGGTATTTAGCGTTAACAGCTCGGAGACACCGAACCATGAACGCTACTCTTCTCCAACAACACCTTCGCTCGGCTACAGGCACCACGATTTCAACTCAGACTGTCCGAAACCGGCTCCATACTGTAGGTCTGTATGCTCGCCGACCGATGGTATGTGTTAGATTAACATCAAGGCATCGTCGCGACCGCAGGGAGTGGGCAACCGAGCATGTCAACTGGAGGAGAAATGAATGGAGCAATAATCTGTTTTCTGACGAGTCCCGTTTTTCTGTGCATCCGGATAATAGGCGTATTTTCATCTGGAGGGACCGTGGCAGTAGGAATAATCCTGCGTTCGTGCACGAAAGTGTCAGATTTGGTAGTGGAGGAGTGTTGGTGTATGGTGGCATCTCCATTGACGGGCGCACTGACCTCTACATCATTCGAGATGGAGCTCTGACTGGTCGCCGATATAGGGATAAGATCCTCAGACCTATTGTAGTCCCTTACGCTGCAGAAATCGGAGATAACTTCATTTTAATGGACGATAACTGCAGGCCACACCGTGCAAATCTGCTGGAGGATTTCCTTTTCGAGGAAGGAATCGTTCGAATGGAATGGCCAGCGTGTTCTCCAGACATGAATCCAATCGAGCACGTTTGGGACGCTCTAGGAAGACGAGTTTCTGGCCGCCAACAACCCCCACAAACTGTCCAAGAACTGGAAAGAGCTCTTCTGGAAGAGTGGGGCAGAATACCCCAACTCGTCATTAATAGCCTCATTGAGTCCATGCCTCAAAGGTGTTCAACGTTGCTGGCCGCCCGTGGAAACCATAACCCCTACTGAAAATGATTTTCTTTGAAGAAAACACCTTTTCTTATTCTTTTTTTCTCATATGCACACATTGTGTTTTTTTCCTTTAGTACACAAATGCGCAATAAAATGCATTTTTTTCTGCCAAACATGTGTAATTTATTCTTATATAACCTACTATGTCTGTCGACTATGTATCAATCAGCTAAACAGTTTACCAGATACAAAATCCACCTAAAACTGCAATATCCTTTAATTGTTTTGAGCAGTGTATTATGTAAATTGCATGAAATGATGTGGTATTGGAGATAGCATAATATTTGGCGACTTATCATCTGTGGCTGGCTAACATTAAAGTACGAAAATAGGCGCCTGGAATTTAAAAAGCGAAGGGATACGCTCGGAACTGTTGATGGTAGCCACGTACTTAGGCTATTATTATAGAGATGTTTACAATTCTGAAAACAGCGCAAAGAATAATATTTCATAACGATTAAAATTTATTTACACGTGACTATTAAAAATTAAAAAAAAACCCTTTAAAATCACTATTGAATGAGTGCGTGTTAGAAGCAGGAAAATATTGAAAATTATGTCTTGAAAATTGTATTTACACATGAATGTTAAAAGAGGAAGGAAAGTTCAAAATAATAAATACATTAATATTCGTTTAATCTCTTCAGGAGCTAGGTACTTTTATTCGTAAAATGTTGAAATCATTGGATGGCGCCAGAATTTACAAACAAATTTCGAAGTACGAAAATGCTTTTGTTCACTTGATAAAAGGAAAATTTTGTTTCCAATATTCTGTTGCCAATGCGGAATTTAAGAATTAAAATTAAGTTGTCCAAAAATGAACCACCGCCCTTGAAGGGGTTAAAGCAGTAAATTGTAGTAATTATAGTAAATTTAAGTCAATCGTTTTATAACTCTTTTAAAAAATACCGGGAGGCAAAGACTTTAACAGAAGAAGACAAGAATTACATGTTAATAAATATGCTTTGGTAACATAATCCTAATTTGTGTCTTTTTACCTCGTATCATAGCACACAATGTGTGGACATGGTAAACTGAACTGTGCTCAGGAGTAGAAATTTCAAACCCCTCTCCCCAGAAACTTAACCACGTCTAACGATTCAGATTTTGGGCTGAAAATTTAAATCTAAGCTTTAGAAAGCATTTAATGAGACACAAAAAAAAACGCGGCAGTAGTTAGAGCCTAATCTACGACACAAAGATCGGGAATAACTGATTTTTGTTCTGGGGGGGAGAAGGGTTTCAAATTTCAAATTTCAGTTTATGCTACTTAACTACTCATTAGGACTCAGATTTTTAGATCAAAATTTAAGTTTAAGTCTAAGCTTTCGAAACCATTTAAAGAAATACAAAAAATAACGTTAAAAAATAGTTGTTTGTTACTCCAAAGTCTAAAGCGCCCCCTATCGGCATTTTTTGAAATTGAACTTTAAAATTTTATTTCAAGAAAATACTGGCATAAAGAAAATTTTTTGAAGAAACCGCAAACGAATCGACCAATTTTTCCATGTTTTATAATCATTTGAAATTTCGGACCCTAAACTTTAATGCCCCCTATCTCCTTGGGAATACGTCTGGGACCCTTAGTCTCCTATTTAATATTATTTGTCTTTAAGTGTACTATAACCCCTTAAAGTTCTGCCCATCTTTTATGAATCACCCTGTATTAAAAAAACTTACTTTACATAAAATATATTATATGAACTTTATAAAAGTTCACTGTTTTACTTAAAAGGTGACTAAAATAATAAAAGAGATGTTACAAGTTACAAAAATACATGTATATTTTTACGCTATTTATTACGCTTAGTATTACTTGAAATGTATATTTTTGCCTTGTAACATGTCTATCATTATTTTAGTCACCTTTCAAGTAAAACAGTGAACTTTTTAAAGTTCATATAATATATTTTATGCTTCAATCAATGTGAAATATTGCGTTTCGTCTTATGAGACTTAGTATATTTCGTATTATTACAGGAAGTTTTCTTTTTTTAGCTCACTGATCCATATGAACTTCAGAGGTACATTCCAAAGTATGAAGTACCTAGTCCAGTGTTGCTTAGTGTCAGATCGTCGCCATTTCCAGCAATTCTTAGGATGTTACACATTTAATAGAAACTAAAATAATTCTGGTGAAAATATCAATAATGTATTTTCATCATTGTTAAAAATGTGAAGAAAAACTTTGTATTTATATATTTATAGATGATGTAGTAAGGCTTATTCATAACATAATTTTGTTATTTGTTTGTGCATACCTTGAGCATACTTTGCGCATACTTGCAAACTACTGATTGCATACTAAACATACTGCATAACTTGCAGTCAGACACTATGTATTTATGAGTAAGTAGATTGTAACCTAGCTTTCCTATATACATACATATATATATATATATATATATTATTTTATCTATTTATCTCAACAAATGAAAGAATGCTTGATAAACAAGAAACTTATTTGTATACTATTAACCCTCTCGTTGCTTAAGTAATTCTTCGCGATGAGTTTCTTTTACAGAATTTTTAATCGTTTGTCACCGGTTCTTTAAAGCAGACATTTTTGACTATCGTAATCGGGGAAAATGTTCTGATTAAATCAGACAAAGTTTTCCCGAAAATTAACTGTTGAGAATAACCAAATAGTATTAATTTGACGGAAAATACATGTCCGGGCATATCTCGGGCTGCGCAGCCAGAGGGTTAAGTATTTTTTTTAAAATTTTCAATTAAGTTATTAATTTATGCAATAAATTAATATAATCTATTTTAATTAATCTAAAATAATATCATGATTTTGAAATGCTGAAAATATAAATGTGTAGCTTTTATTATATAAATATGTATCTTAGAATAAGTATAAAACCATTTATATACGATTAAATTTAATGGTACGTGACATGATAATATAACATTACATGATATCTTTTCCCTAGCCTGTATCTCTATAGATTGCCGCACTCTGCATGGCAAGTTATCATGCTGTATGCACATATTTGGCTTAACCTAGTTGGTATTAATGGCGTATTTGGATTTGAATAACGCGTCTTGGTTCATAGGTTCAGCCCACCCATCGTGCAAGGTTACGTTCAACTTTTAACATTTAATACGTTTGCATTCTTCTAGTTACTGAATTTTCCTCATTCATTCAATTCATGATGTCAGGTTCTTGCTGTAAATGCTCGTGAATTTCACGATGTTTTAATATCTGTGAATTGATTTTAAAGTTTTAAAAGATTTTATATTGCTGTATACCTATTTTAGTAAAGAATAAATTATGAATCATTTGAATTATTTTCGTCTTTTTCTTAATATACTAGGGTGAATTTCACGTTCCAACTTTATAAGAGGATTATTTTCTATATATTTAATAATAAATTTAATTACAAAACAATTGTTATTTATGAAGTTCATTGAATCAACTGATTTTTTTTTAATTTCTTTTAAAAAGGGATTTAAATATCTTAGTGCAATAGATTTAATTACAAGCAAATTCAGAACTTATATTACAAATATCTTTTTCTTTTTTAGATAATATTTCAACAAGTATTTTCAAATCATTTTAATTATTTTTGTGTTTTTCTTAATATGCTAGGGTGAATTTCACGTTTCAACTTTATATGTGGAATTTTTTCTATATATTTAATAATAAATTTAATTACAAACAATTGTTATTTATGAAGATCATTTAATCAACTTATTTTTTTTTTTATTTCTTTTAAAAAAATTTATATATCTTAGTGCAATAGATTTAATTACAACCAAATTCGGAAATTATATTACAAATATATATTTTTCTTTTATATAATATTGCAACAAGTTTTTTATAATGAAGTATAATTAATTAATTATACATCTTGGCTTAATTCATATGAAATATTTTTTAAATACGGAAAATAATGTTTTACTTTTAAATATTAAATAATATTTAAATTTATCTAAATAAACCCACAGTTTTTATTGTAAACTTTTCAAAGATTTCAACTTACAATGAATATGTTGTATTATTTTTGTGTACATAAGTAAATATAAATGGAAAAAAGAATTTAAAAACACGTACTGCTAGCGCAGGTACTTTGCCAAATAAATAATACTTTAAATATAAGAAATTGAAACTGAAACATATTCGAAAACTTTATTCTCACGGTGACTATTAATAATGTGTTATTTACGTTTGAAATTCTGCTTTTTCTTCATAGCGTAAATCAGAAAACCTTTCCTCTTCCCTTTAGTATCAACTGAACTTAGTATGGAAAAAAAAATAAATAAATAAAATAAAAAACACTTTCATGAGTCAGTAATACATTTGGAAATATAGAAAATAAAAGATGCGGTTCAACTGTTTCTTCCAATAGTTTAAATTATAAATATTGTTTTAAGCTGGAAACATTCCAATTTATACTCAATCTGAAGTGTTTGTTTTAGTTTTGAATTGTCTCGGTAAGATATTAAAATTGCTTTTATAAAAAGAAAATCAAAACATGTTTTTAAAAGTTAAATTCGTAACGTTTTCGAGAAATTCAGTCCGTTTGTTTAAAATATTGTTTCTAGCTCCAAACACAGCTATTTATATTCCACTTGAAATTATTTCTTTTTAAATTAATATAAATATTGTAAACTCAGTTTCATAAGGTTACTAAAACTGTGTTACTAATAGAAAAATAGAAATATCTGGAATTAAAATCTGAACTTCCTTATACTTTAGAAATAACAAATGCTGCATTAAAAATACCACATATTCATAGAATTGTAAAGCGCCTTATCTAGTATGATTTTAAATGTTTAGTTTTATTAAGTGACTGCGGACCTTTAGTTGAGCAAAAGTCGTTCCCAAATCCGAAAATTACACTGCACAAATATATAATGGGAGCACGCAAAAAAGTAAAGATAACAGTACAATAGAGCCATGTATGGAAATAAAATGGATAGTACACGTGCATCAATGCGCAATACAGAAAAAAAGACGCAAAAAAAAAATTCTAAGGGAGCTTTTATTCTTTGAAAAAATGGTTTAGAGCAACAATTTGGTTTCATGTAAATGATAAAAAAAAGTATTATTTAGAAATGATGCAAGACTTTTAATATGGCGTGTGGTCTCTTCGAACAGCTAAGACTGCTGCACACCTGTTTTCCATGGATGCGATGAGCGTATCAATAATGCTTAGGGAATTACTGTTCCACTGCTTAAGTATTGCAATCTCCAAGTCCCGGACAGTAAAAGGAGCCCTTGGTCTCGCAGAAATCCGGTGTCTGAAAATGTCCCAAAAATGCTCGATCGGATTTAGGTCAGGAGAGCATGCTGGTCATTCCATACGCTATATTGTTTCAGCTTCAAGCATGTTTTCCACAAGACGAACTGTATGAAGTCTGGCATTATCATGCATGGTAAAAAAGAAATCACTGATTGCTGCAACATAAAATACGACAAGAGGTCTCAGTATCTCGTCTGTATAACTTCGGACCGTCAAAGTGCCATTCTGAATGATATGCAGGGCTGTACATCCACCTATGCTCATTCCAGCCCATAGCATCAACCCACCTCGTCTGTAATGTGATCTTTCACGAACGAATGTGGGATTATTTTGAGTGCCTCTTTTACTTAATGCCAAAAAACATCAGATGTCACATCCAAACTGAGTTGGGACACGTCTGTAAACAGAATTTGACTCCAATAACGTTGCCTCTAAACTCGATGTTCAGTTGCCCACCTTCTTTGTACCGCACAGTTGCTTGAGATAAACGTAATGCAAACCATTGGCTTACGTGCATCGAGACCACCCTGATGAAGCCTATTTTGGACTGTTTGGCTAGATACCCATCGCCCTGTGGCCAAAAACATCTGTGTTTGCAGCATAGTATTGCGTGTCCGTCTGGACAAGCTGTTAACAGGATATATCGGTCATCAGTTTCTGTGGTAGCACATGGCCGACCTTGCCCTTGTCGATGTCTACCATTCCATGTATCTTGTAATCTATTCCACAGACTTGCATTGACATTTCTTGCGACTTCAACAGTATCCGCTACACTTCGTTATGTTTCCCCAGATTCAACTATCCCAATAACACGCCAAGATATGGATTTCGATAAATAGCATTGTTGCGACATTTTTAAATCACCTTTTCTCAAAACACAAGCTGAGCAATTTAATTTTACAACAGAGACAGTGAAACTTACGTTTCTGCAAAATCCTGATTTCTCACTTATCTCTTTTTTCTGCTTTTTGACGTCATAAACTTTAATTTGCATGTGAAGTTTTTTTTTAATCTGTTTTCTACTACGGTTTAAATTATGGATGTTTTATTTTAGGTTACTTATCGGTGTAAATATTTGTGTAATTTTGTTAAAACCATGTTCTCCCCTAATTGTATTGAGCAGTGTAGTGTTGTGCAAATAATTGTTATCCAGTTTGTTCCGAGACATTTGCCAAACACCGCATGTAGATGCGATTATTTGTCGCAAAGTTACATTTTAATATACCTTAAATATGTTTTTCTCAAATTGATATTTGGACGTTTTTAGGTTTTTGAATTGCTCTATGCGTCTTAATTTTTGATCAAAATTCATGAAATTGATAAAGAAGAATCCTGATATTGCTTGCAAAGAAACTGTGCATACATTTCAAAATTCGACTCCGCTAAGTTAAATAAATTTTATTTTTAACTTATTAAAAGGCAAAATTTTGATGAAAATCAATATGGAATTCAGTTAAAAAAAATATTTAAAACATTAACTATTCAAGGGATTAAAAAATCGATGCAAAGATTTGTTTAAAATAGAGTTTTAAGGGATTAAAAAGGAAAATTAAGGAAATATCTCATAAACTAAAGCACATGGAGCACTTTAAAGAGTCGTTTTAAAATTTAAAAATAAAAAAAAAAACCTTAAAATTATAATGAGATTGGACGTTTATTTTAAGGTGTTCTACATACTTATGGTCAAATGTATATTTCCACAATATTTCATATCTCTATGATGAAAAAAAAAAAACTTTGTTAAAGTCCACCGTCTCGTTAAAGAACTTTTATGATAGTTCGTTTTTTCGGCATTTCGTTTCGAATCTATAAAATGCTAAACTTGCGTTTAGAAAAGTATGATTTTATTAGAATTTGTTTTAAGTCTGGTATTACTAATGAAATCATATATGTACAATTTCTGATGTCAACATTCTTCACCGGGATCCCTGACATAGCATACTCAGATGTCGGCTAATTAAAAATTGCGGCTAATTAAAAATTAAAGGAAAAACGTATCCACAAATAATATTAAAGATTTCATTGCAAAAGCGACACTGATCTGCTGATATCTATTAACTGTGACTGTGACCGTCAATTTTTATATTCCTTTGTAGAATACCAGGGAAATTTAATTTCTACCATCCTATAATATATATTTTTCTATTATAACCTTCCACTTTTCTCAACTAGGTATCATTGTAGTATTGAGGTATCATTAAGTTATCATTGGATAGGGTTTTTTGCCCACATATGGCTGCATACTTAATTTCCGTTAAAAGACTAGGATTATTTGAATTTCACTTAATTAAAAATATATACATGCAATACTTTTCCAAGTATTGTTAAACCATGTCGAAATAATCAGTGGAATACTCCCATCACATATCACCCACCCGAAGAATCATAAAGTTTCAGTCGTAATTTATAGTCACTGTATATGGTCAGATCATGAACGCGTTAGGTGTTTTCCCTTAAACATAACAGGAGTTGCAAATTTAATGAAATAGTTCATTAGACTTCATATATAGGAGCACAATTCCACCTATTATCCATTTTTACCCATATTCAGGTCGTGTCAAGTCTTAAAAATAGAATTAGAGATGTTAGAATACTAGAAACAGCATATCGAATTGAAGAAAAACTCTCCTGGTGACATAGGGCTATCAGACAACACAAAAAATGTACAAATTCTGTCTTCCAAGTGTGTGTAAGCTGTATAAATATCAGAAAAAAGCGGAAAGGTACACTGACATGTTCTACGTCAGAGCCAAGAAAATTTATGTTAAGGAGGAAGCAAGGAGAAAGCGCGCTTAGCGATTGGGTGGAAAGGATGCGTAGGGTGGGCAAAATTTGAGGTTGTGACAAAACTCTTTACTTATAGCGGATATTTTAAAAAATGAAAATTATTAACGCGGCAAAAACTTGCGAGGAATCCTGGGATATCGAATAATAATTTTAATAAAATATAAAAATGGTATTGATAAACATTCGAAAGAAATAAGAATTTAATGTCTCAAAATATGAAAGAATAAAATAAATTAGTTGGTTTTTACGAAGAGTGTTGCTTTTAACAGAATAACGTTTTTGGAATAACAAATAAAAGAATGTGCTGAATTAAAGACATGGGATTAAAATATAATTGATATTTAAGATATTATTAAAAGACAGGTGAAAAATGTAGCTTTTATAAGAATTTGGAATAAACTAACTTAGGTAAAAAATCAAAAATGTCTTATTATTACATATATAATTATTATTTCTCATGTCAACAATCCTTTTTCTATGTATATACAAAACGCAAAACGATGAATGTGGTATGTTTTCAAAAAATTTTGAAAAGGCTTTTGACATAGTAAACTAGAATTTTTGTAAAACACGGTGCTTAAAAAAATCAGTTAATTAAAATTTAATGATCAGAAAATAATCTCAATGATCGCAGAACTGAATCCCCTGACGGGTCTTCTGATAAATTATACTTAGTTACGTTGACATTAGTATCATGAGGACGTTTTAATTAAATTTTTTATATGTGATGATTAAAAATTTATGCCCTGCTTACTGTCCTAATGGAAATAACGTAATACAAAGAATGACTGTAAACAGTTCCAAGATTCTTTTGCGTATAATTAACTGTCCAATATGGCTCCTTATGGCCCCACTGTGTAGCCAATTGCCTTCATATATATTTTTTTGTACTCAACAATTAGCATACACTTTTTAAAAATGCTTCAAGAGCACAGAGAAGATATCAAACTAGAGAACAGGTATTCTGCTTTTTCAGAATTTAGTATCGCCCCCAATGAAAAAAATATATACAGGGTGTTTCACAAAGGACCCCTAACTTTAAAAATCAATAACTCGGAAACAGTGATGGATAGAAACATGAAACCAGTGGTATGTTTAATAAAAAAATCGTAAAAATCTTATACATAATTCTCAAAATTTAGTTAAACATTGCCCCGAAAGATGGCGCTGAGAGCGTTAAGAATCCTGGGGCGTGTTCAAGATGAAAGCGCGCCGCGCGCTCGAGCTCAGGAGACAGGAACAGAGTGAGTCTTTATAGTAGATGGAATAAAAGTTCAGTACGTTCAGGAAAGGATCTTGCATTTGATTAATTATAGTGCTAATTATAAAGATAATCTGATGCAAATGAAAGGTGAGCTAGAAAGCTGAATGATAGAGCATTGATCTCGAAAATTGGGGGTTATGGATTCGAATCCTTCGCCCAACAGATTGTGTTTATGATTTTTTCATTTTATTCGTTGCTTTATATTTTTCGCAATAAATAACATATTTTTGATAAAGAAAAAAAATTTAGGTTAATACTACAGAAGCACATGTGAATTTTTATCGAGACTAGGATGCAGATCATATTTTACGGTGTTAAAATCAACATGGAAAATATTATAAAAATAAAATGTAATAGATGTATATTATTTTAACAATCCCCATGCAGTAAGGAAGTTTGCAACATGCAAACTCCGTTATTGCATGTTGCGATAACGGAGAAATACCATCCTTTTTTAACTTTTTTTTCAAGGGGTTAATTGCGATATATTTTTTAATTGATTGCAGCATTTGAGACGTAAGAGTACAATCTTTCAAAACATTCCTTCTATTTTTATTTTTACTAAGCGGTTTGGACGATGTTAGTTAAAAAATAATGACAAAATACACCCGAAATACTTCTTTCCATTCTTCATTTGATTATCAGCGCATGCGTCAGAGATTTTCCCGTTCGAGATGAATTTTTAATGAAAGTGAGTGGCGGTTGATAATTAATAACTCAGCTGTTAATTAGAATTTTGAAATTCTGAGAACGAGGTATATCTGGAGAGACTTTGGGCTATTCTCACAAAACTTTTGAACCTCATACGTGCCGTAGATTTTGCTAGCCATCGCACACAGGCACACAGACACACAGACAGAAGGATTTGTTTTTTATTAGCATAGATTTATTAGTAATTTACTATACTAGAGGGATTTCTATGAAATTTGAACTGTTAGATAATTTTTCAGAGACGGTTTTAGTATATATATTTCTTAGTTTATGATTGCATATTTTAACGCCGTGTGTATAACAGGCCAAAATACATCATAAAACATGAGAAACAAATGGCACTCAAAATCACGCTAGTATAAGCAAAATACTTACTTATACTTTCAGTAGAAAATTTATAAACATACTAATCATACTTTATTCACTACAAAACTAGACGACAAACCTCATATATTTTAATAAGTTTTTATCTTGAAAGTGATACATAATTACGGCGTTATTTTTCAGAAGAAAACGGTATTACCTTTTGTTGAGATATGCAAAACTTGTTGATTAAACTGGGCTTGAAGCAATACAAACCAAACGACTAGCGTTTATTCACTGACAGCTCAAAACGTAGCCTAAAATGTATCCTATTACATAATGGAAATAAATATACGCTAGGGTACCGATTGCCCACAGTACAAAGTTAAAGGAAGAATATTGTAACATTTTGCTAGTCTTGAACAAAATAAAATACAATGACCATAAGTGGCAAATTTGTGTCGATTTAAAAATGGTCAACATTCTTCTCGGTCAACAAAGTGGTTACACCAAGTTTCTATGTTTTATATGTCTTTGGGACAGTAGAGCTAAACAAGAGCATCGGGTAAGAAAATACTGGCGCTTGAGAGAAAATATGGAGCCTGGAAAGCACAATATAGTCCACAATTCATTAGTAGCTCGTGACAAAATTATCCTTCCATCATTACATATAAAACTGGGCATCATGAAACAGTGTGTAAAATCACTAGATAAAGACGGGAACTGCTTTTCTTACATTTGACAAAAATTTCCTCAGCTCACTATGGAAAAGATTAAAGCCGGTATTTTTGATGGCCCCCAAATCGGACAACTTACGAAAGATACTCAATTTAGAAATTCTATGACTGAGTTAGAACTAAAGGCTTGGGCAGCTTTCGTCTCTGTGATTTAGAATTTTCTCGGAAATAAAAAATCTGAAAATTATATTGAACTTGTAGAAGACCTTCTGCTACAATTAAAAAATATGGGGTGCAATATGAGGATAAAACTCCACTTCCTCCATAGTCACCTGGACAGGTTTCCGGAAAATTTAGGAGATATGAGCGAAGAGCAGGGAGAGCGTATGCATCAGGACTTACGCGTTATGTAAGAGCGCTATCAGTGTTTCTGGGATACGAATATGATGTCTGACTATTGTTGGTCTCTGATACGTCATTTTCCAATGTCTACACATCGGAGAAGAGCATTTAAACGAAGTTTTTTAGAACTCAATGATTATTATTATTTTTTATTTTTTTTGCAAAGTTTATCTTAGTAAATACATGTTTTTTTTCTGTTTAATACCTACATAGCTGAAACTCAGAAACTAGAGCTGATTAAAATATTCTAATTATATTTTTGAAAATAGCATATCATATGTAGTCAGCAACAGCTGAAATTTTTTCGGCAACAGATGTACTGTAAACTAGTGTTATTTATTTTTCATTTATATGTAGCGTGCGCTTTTTTTAATATTTGTATGTATTTTTTTTATTGTATGACTGTTAAATTTCTTAAGCTTTTGTTTTGTTACAGTCCGTAAAAAAATATAATGAATTTTACAAATTTATAGAAAATGTGACAAAAAATTAAAAGAAAAAATTATTAACTTCAGCTTTTATGTATATAATAATAATTAACAAATAATGATCACATGTATAAATATATATATATACAGTCAATTACAATGCTATATGATACATTATATTATATTGTAAATGACCCGGGGATCAATAATAAAAGTTAATAGAAGCGATATATTCCTTTATTCCGATAGAAGTTAAGATGCATATCAAAATTTATTTCGGTCTCTACCTAAAGTAACATATGCAAATTTATAACTATCTAAGGCTATTTCAGCATCAATCGATAAAAATGCTTTATGTTAATTTTGTGTTGTCTCCATTCCTAAGAATTTGAATTTATTTAGGTTTAATTTTCATACATCATATATGTCTAATATCAAGTTTCCGATCAATGGGGAAACATTTTTATTAAAATTCTTTTATACCCCTTACAAAACGTTTTTATAGAATTATATAAATATTTATAGACAAAGTATTATAGAATCCTATAGAATTATGGCCCGTTTTTCTATAAGCTGGTTTAACAAATAGCTATAGAAATATTTATAGAAGTCCAATAGAAATGTCTATAGACTTTCTACAGAAATATTCGAAGATATTATACAAAATGTTTATTAAAAATATCTAATATATTCTATAAAATATTCGAACATATTTCTATAAAAGTTTTCGCCAACACATATCTGTCTCTCCCTAGTATTAACCACGCTCGATGCCGCCTGGGTTCTTTGACCGGACCTTATTCTGTACTTTCAGCGCACGATACAGCCGTTCGCAGAATGCAGGCTTTTTATAGAATAATTTAAGATTGTTTATTTTGTGATTTGCGTTCACAATCTTTAAACTTGTATAGAAAGAAACCATATAGTATATTTTTTATGCTGATTCTCAGATGTGTTAATTATGAAAACAGAAGTCATATGTTACTTAGAAAATCAAACTTAAGTAGGAAAGAATACCCGTTAAAATAAATATACGTATATTATTTATATTTACCCATTTATTTTATTGCTGGGGGTGGTGCTATAATATTTAAAGTTTAAACTGAGCTTCAGATCTTAAACCTTAAATGTCTGATTTTTCAAAAATCATTTTAATAATGTTTTTCGGCTTTAATATTTTAAATAAATCATGGGAAAAAATACTTTTAAAAATCATATTTTGTTTTAAGTATGTTTTACGGCTAGAAAACAGTTTGTTACTAATCGGCAATACTGGTCTTTAATAGAAAAAATAATTTTCCTTGATAAAATTTTATAATATTAAATATACAAAAATTTTAGGAGCTATGATAAGAAGTAAATTTTACTTGCTCACAGTAGAGCAAAATAGGGTATTTCGCAAGCTTCCAAACAAAACAAAAAGACTATGTAGCAACAATTGAAAAAATAAATCTATCTTTATTCTTAAACAGCTCAAGTGTTGCCATCTACATCTTGAAAATCAATTTAATAATATTTTCAGTATGCATTTTATTGGCAACATTAGACATTATAGCTTCAAAATTATTCTAATAGTATTTTAGAAGCCTAAATTGAGTATGTTGCCGAAAAGCAACACCCAGCATTTAAGGGTTAAATCATGTTCAGATTTCTGTTAAAATTCATTAACCTGGCAGCGTCGAACATGGAACTTTATTTTAATTTAGTCCGGAAAAAAAAAATATTTAAAAGCCTCATGAATTATTGTTTGTTAAAATTAAAACATAATTGTTTAAATATTTTTCTGCTTCAGAATAAAATATTTGAATAGAAAATACAATTAGTTAATAATGTTTATTAAATTAGATGAATGTTTTTATGAAATTAATAGGAAATTATTATTTGATTATAAAATCAAAGAACAAATTAACAAATTAAAAACAAACATATTAACTAACCATAATTTGAATGTGTCATTCAACTGATATATTATTACTATAAAATTTGAATCACAATGTATTAGAATTTTGAATTGAATTATAATCATATTAAATCTGTTGAGTACTATTATATTAAAACTGATGTATTACGATTTTTTTTTAAATTTTAATGTATAGGTATAAATAAATTAGCACATATAAAATTTAAAACACCAAATAATATATTACATTAATCTATAGAATCATTAGTCTATAATACATAGGCATGAATAGATTACTACACATAAAAAGTAAAATATTAAAAATATGTGTATATTTATAAAAAAAAAAAATCTATAGAATCATTAGTCTATAGAACTTTTACAAGTTTTTTAGTAGTCTATAAAAACTGTTAGCGAAAAAAAATTAATAAATTCTATAGAAAGATTTTCTTTAGGAAAAGTGTTCTACAGAACTCTTTTAAAACTGTATTGAAACAGTATTCGCTAGAAAGGATATTCTATAAAACTTAAAATGAATCGTTTAGAGTTCTATACTTATCTATGAACTATTTTTGTTAGGGACGTATGTTGTAAAAACGCTCTATCGAATTCGCTTATTTGAAATAAAATAAATCACATTCAGATAAATAGAAATTAGCAGTACAATTTCTTTTTTCAATGCCATTTAGCACGACATTCTGGCGTGTTTAAAAGTTTTTAATCCTTAAAAATACATTTATTCAATTGAATGTACCTAGAATAACAAACTCATAAATAGTTTTGTCATTAATATTTATTCCATAATCATTTGATACATTGTGAGATTACGGTATGTCGTAAATATTCGCTTACATTGATGTAGGTGTGTTCGCGCGCTTTCTATTTAACGTAAAATTTTAATAAAACTATATAAAAAATCACTTCAATACATCAAACTAAATTAATATTTACTATATATATATCAACTTTGTTTATGGCTTCAGATGCCGTCATCCGAAGACTCTACAAGAGTCTTTTTCCATTTTTTCTGGTCAAGAACCATTCCTCTTCCAGACCTCTATCCCTCATTGCCTTTAAAATATCATCCATCCAGTTCTTTCGTGGTCTTCTCGGTTTCATTTTTTTGTTTGTTTCATAATTGAATATGATTTCTGGTAGTGTTTCATCATTCATTGTTTTGACATGACCATACTTGATTAATTGCTCTTTTTTAATATCATCTAATATTGTTCCCTTTATTTTCGTCATTTTCTTGATTCTGCCATTTCTTATTCTTTCTAACTTTGCTTACGGAAACTAGAGGTGAATTTCAAGTAAGTAATTCATATATTGACTTTGTGGGACAACCTATGCTGTTGGAGCTTGAGAGAGTTAAAAGAGAAATTAAAAATTTAAAAATCAAAGAACAAGTGGTCCCGGTGGAATTATTTATCTGATATTATTTATATGCTGATATTATTTATATTATTTATATTATATTACTATTAATATATACTTTAAATGATCAAATACTTTTAACAAGGCAAAAATCTACTTTTATTTATTCATATTCGACATGTTTCATTGAAACGTTCTCAATAATAAATATGATACTAATATTTTCGAAAAAAAAATTAATTAAAAATTGGTAAGCAAAAATCACGAGAACTCAAGCATAACGAAATTATCTTCAGTATTAAAAATGGATATTTGTGAACGTGAATTATTTAATACTATTGTTTTATTTTTTGGTAGAGCATCTCTTTCCAAATTTTAGGGAGCACCATGGATTCTGAATCATTGCATATATTCTCACTGCGTAAGAATATTTCTAATAGTTGGGGAATTTAAAATCGTTATAACTCGAAATATTATTTGTAGAATTTCAATGTTTTTGAATTTAAATGAACAAAAGTATATAAGTTTTAATTATAATTCATAATTTAAAAAAATATTAATTAAAAAATATTAAAAGTAAAAATTGAAAAAAAAAATTATGTAAAATAAAAAATCATATTTTCAAAGGTAAATATTTTTTTTTCAAATTTTCTGAATAAAACTTAAAGTAAAGCAATTGAAAAAGATATGGTCCAAGTTTGAACCATTTATCTTTAACGGTTCTTGACTTATAACAATTTTAATAAGAGAAATGAGGGGAAAACCCATCATGAAGAAAAGCGCATTGTCATAAGAATTCGTTTCAACGACAATCATTGCTTGAAAGCTAGTTTTGTAAACGAACCAAAATGAAAAAAAAATTATATTTCCTATTACAAAAATTCGTTTGCACGACAACTATTGCTTGAAAGCTAGATTTGTAAACAAGTAAACGAAAACATTAATATTTCCTATTCCAATTAAGATAGAAACATGATTTAAACGTCATTTTAAGTAGAAAAAACAAAGAAATGTTTAATGCAGTGAAATATTTTTAGAAAATTTGATGATTTTTGTGTCCCGGACCTTCTTAATTAAAATTATTTCACTTTTTCAAAAATTTATAATTTCTCGTGTGATAGGTATGCAAAATTCAAACTCTCTAATTTATACAGTTTCTAAGACCGAACTCAGTGACGGACAGACCTAGGAGCGATACGAATAGTGTTTAATCAGATGAACGAAATCCTAAAATCCAAGCATATACTTTTTTTTCAAATTACACAACACATTTTAATGAGAGTTCCATTATTAGTTAAATAATCCATGCATTTTTTTTTAATTACATGTAAAACTGGCTTTCTATATTTCAAATTTAACCTTACAACTGATTGAAGCAACGTCAAAAAATAGTATAGTAAATAAAAAAGCTAAAATATCTACCTGGTGTCCCAGAAATAACTGATGGATTTTAAAATTCAATAACTTGCTAACGGTGACAGATTTTAAAAAAATATTGCAGGAATGTTTTGTAAAATTTCAAGAGCTTTTATGCGGTGATTCTCAGTTTTAGTTACAAATAGAATCGATAGATGGCGCTGCAAGCAATAACCGCGAAATCCTGGCTCAATATTTAGGCCTCTCACTTTTTCCATGTGAAAAAAGGAGATTGATCTGCATTGAATAGATCCCGAAGTACCAATAATCGGGTCTGGACTGTGCACATATTGCTCTCAGCGCCATCTATTGTTTGATATTCGAACTAAAATCAATAATCACTGTAAAAATCTCCTGACATCATACATCAGACTCCTGCAAGAAATTTTTTAATGTCTGTCACCGTTTGCAAGTCATTGAATTTTAAAATCCATCAGTCAATTTTGGAACACTCGGTATAATGAAAATACTGTTTTCAGATATCTTTACGTAAATAGAGATTGATGGGGAAAATAAAGTAGACTAATTTAAATTTAATATATCCAGAACAAACATTAGAACTGTTAAAGCAATATTTTGCTCAAAATATCGAAATACTACGTTTCTTTTCTCTAAAATAACCATAAATGCGTCTATACATTCTAAGAATAAAATAAATCAGATAAAAAATATTAATCTAAAGTAAAATCATAACTTATATTTTACGATATCATTTTCCATAATACTCAGTTAATATATGAAAGATGAGCTAATGACAGTCGCATTCACTATATTTCCTATCTTTCGTTACATGAAAAAGGCAGATATTGATATATTTTTATTCACACTTTATGTGCTAGTGAAAGTGTAACTAAATTATCCATGATTTATGATGTTGGGAAATGTACGAAACTTCAATCGAAAACCAGATTTTATTAATGGTTGTCATGGGAGGATTATGATTGAACGTTTTCTGTATATTCAAGCAAACGCATTTACATATGAAATAGAAAGTAAGATAAACGTTTAGATTACAAAACTTATATATTTTTCGCACTGAGAATGTATTTAAATTTATTGTTGTTGTGTTCATCAGGTTTATTTTGTAAATATATATATATTAATATATTATATGAATATTATTTAGCAAGTCTTAAAATATATCCGATGATATAACTATACAAGTGAAAAAAAAGGCGACTGCACAAAATTAAACTGGGCGATATAATTTGTTAATATCAATTAATCATTTAATCAACAAGAAAATTTTCACTTGTTTATCATTTGCTGTTTTAAAGTACAAAATTATAACTTCCATCTTTCAAAGGAATATTTTTATTGCTTTAGCTCTCGAGAGAAATTTTATCCTAAACATTTCAGAAAATTTCCTTCTCATACTTGCACTGTACGATACTTTCCATACGATTTTCACATGCTTCAAATTCTTTGCTTTCATATTTTTCTAGTCGCTGGATATTTTTCTTGCATACATCTCAAATTTCGACTCTTAAGCAATAGAAAATGCAGCCATTTTATTTTTCTAACGATAATAACATAGTTCAGTTTCTATGCTTAGAAAATAAAATAATATAATCCAGATTTTTCCACAAAATGCTTAGCTGACGATGATATTCACTGACGTTCAACTCATATGCTTTATCAGAGCGACCAATTCTTTATTCAGTGTATTGAGAACAATAACATAGCTGGAATCGCTATAGTATATTTGTCGGTTCTGCGATAAAAAATCTTGGATGTTAATGATCGAAAACCGCAGCAATCAAAGAGAAATCCGTCCATTGCGCACCACTTTGACAATCAACTAATTTGAATATTTCCGACTCTAACGTATTCGCGAAAGTGCAATTTTGTATTCAATAATATTTAATTAACAGTTTTATTGCAGTATTGTGCACTGGTTGCAACATTAACTTTGTGAGCACAATTTTACTTATTATCCTTTAATTTTGATGACCAGTGTATATGAAATAGCTTGAATTACATGGTGGATGATAGCTCAAACGATTATTGACTTCCGTTAGAGAATACTGCATCGCACTTTTCACATTAAATTTATTCAGGGAGTTTCATAGGCGAACTTCTTGGCAATTCCTTTGTTTTATAGTGGTACGTTTCCCGAGTCGACTCAATGTGATATTCTTCAGCGTCACATCTCTTTCTGATCTTATCGAAAAGTGATAGGGTTAAATCTTGTATTCAACGACAAAATTCTTCGATTTATTTAACTTTAAAGGCGGTTGAACGGAAATCATTTTTAATTTCCAGGAGCCACAAAAATAAAAATGCTGCAACATAGTATGAGACACCATAATCATAATAATATGATTTGGAGATTAAAGGACTCTAGAAAACCATAATATGCAAGAACCCTTAATGGAACTAACATAATATTTTTTTCTATTTATAATTTTTTTTTTAAAGGTATAAACTCAAGTTAATTTTCAATATTAGCAACGATTCCAAGGATTTGTTTTCTAGATGGATTTCAATAAAACATTGGTCTGCTAAGGTAGGAAATAAATATCTTTTTATAAAGGAAAAAAATCTCTCTCTTTTCGGCGAAATGGATCTGTAAAAGAAAATTTAAAAAAAATACATGAAGCAATGTAAAAATTCTGAATATTATTTATTGAAAAATGACGAAATAGTCTATATTAGGTTAAATGATTGAATTTTATTGCTTTTGAGTGGAACAAAGTCGACGGTAAAATTGGCAGATCCAAAAAATACGCAAATATCCCTTTTCGATATAAAGTAATAAAAAATTATTTTAAAGTCGAAAGTTTGAGACCCAGGTGCATTTGAACCTTCTTCCGTCTATCCAGGACAAAATGTGGAGACTTTTAGGCTCTACAGATTTCTCAGGTCATCGCCAATAGACACAGGCACGCACGCATGTGAAAGCATCCATAAATATTCGCTTGCACGTGCATTAGGGTGTCCCAAAATTCAATGTAAAAAAAAAATAAATAAAAGGTGGGTCTCACCCTCTAGAAAGTTTCTTCTCCTATTATTAACATATATGAAGTTAGAGCTCATTTGAAAAAGAATAAGAGGTCCCTCAAGGTCACACAAGTTCACTGATTTATGTAAAAATATGGAATTTTAATCAAAAACATAAGTTATGATCAATTATATATTATTTTATTTCTATTAATAGATTTTTAGTATCTGTTATAACTTATAACAAAAATATAATGAAAAGCATAACTAAATAGAAAAACATAGCTTAAAACTTCACCTGCTAATTTTATATACATATACTTTTACCATACTCAGAAGCATTCAATCATTGATAGTTCTGTTCTTGTATACAATAACACTGCAGCATTTTGGAAAAAATAAAGTTTGTTATTAAGACATAAACAGCATATCTTAAAAAAATATTAAAGATTTATATGGCAAACTAGTGTGTTTAATGAGAAATAGAAAAAGGAATAATGCAAAAGAGCAAGATAATCAAAAAATGTATAGCGAAAATTTGGTTATGTTATTTGACATAAGTTATGATAATTTATAGCTTATTAAAAATGAAGAGGATTCTCAAGTTGCAAAGAGAATATAATAGACCAGGCAGCACTGACAATCACCTCATCGAGTTCACGGCTGAAATTCCAGAATTAGTTAAAACTCAATCCGCCTATTAAAATGCAATTGGTCTGTCAAGTCCTATCTTGGTAGAAAACACCTGAAAACTCGATTTTAGCGGTTGACTCGCAGTTTTAGTATTGTATTTTCCTTCTCCCAGTCCTCCATGTTTTCATACCTTTGGGTGCACGAAAACACAATGATAAACCTACGAGTCAGTCGCTAAAATCGGGATTTCAGGTGTTATCATTAGGAAGATTTATCCTTAAATTAAACAAGAAAAATTGACTGTTTACCAGTGTTATTTTCCTCTCTAAAAGATAATAATATAAAACTTCTTGGAATTCCGAAGCTGTTATCTGGTACAGGGGAAGCAGCATCTAATTTTTTGTTTGTTTTTTTTAATTTTTACAGTCATGGAAATGTGATTATCAGGTTATTGGTATGTGCTTTGACACAACTTTTCAAATACAAGAAAAGTCAAAGAAACATGTGTTTTTGAATATAAAAATGGAAGAATCTTACTGTGGTTAGCCTGTAGACGTATGTTTTAAGTGTTACTTTCAGATATACAGTAGAAGATCTTTATAACGCAATTCTATATAATGCAATTCTCCATATAGCGCACAACTTCTCAGATGTAAACAATGATTTTTGCAGTTAAAGCACCTGCATTTTCACATTGTAAAATATTGCTACCCAATAGAGGACTAAATCTGATACATTAGTTCAACTTTATCTTCTAATTTAAGAGCTTTTTGTTGAAAAAAATGCTATTATTACAATAAACATTGAAAATGTCTAATATAAGGGATGGTTGTGTCAGTTATATTTGGATCATGTTTATAAAGTAAATTTAACAATGTCTGTCCTATATTATGCAAAATTTTATAATTTGGATTACTGTTGGTATCAAGGAATGCACTATAAAGATATTCTAATGTATTTTGGTATGTTTATAAAGTAAATTTAACAATGTCTGTCCTATATTATGCAAAATTTTATAATTTGGATTACTGTTGGTATCAAGGAATGCACTATAAAGATATTCTAATGTATTTTGGTATGTTTCAGACAGATTTGGCCATGTTTACAAGGTGAATTTAATGATGTGATCCATATAACGCAAAATTCTATATAACGCACACAAAATTCTATATAACCTTGCGTTTTTAGGTTTGCGTTATAAAGATCTTTTACTGTATTTAAAGTATGTCTTGGACTGTCAAGTGGGTCTGAAATTACTATGTTTAAAAGATTTCGAAAAAAAAAATGAATTAAAGTTAACCACTCAACTCACAATATCAAAATATTCATTGATAGCAGTACAGATGATTACATGGACCTGTAAAATCTTTCTGCTTTTACGATTGGAATAGATGTGAACAATATTATTTGTGAAACAGATGCTCTGGACAGAACTCGATGGATGGCAAAAGTTATTCATTAAAAAATGAACTAATGTTGATGGAAATGAATAATTAACACTTCAAAAATTTCAAAGATTCAATCATTTGTTCTGTGTTTATACATTCAATCATGGTACAGTGTCAGTCTGTTGTAGTTACACCAGTGAGTGGCATTTTAGTGAAACAAAGATTGCATGAATATGATTATGTACAACTACACAAAACAGGATTAAAGGAGATTCTACATCGCTCCTGATATTTAAGTGAAGAACTTGCCACTCTTTATTCGTTTTCAAAACTTCTTAATGCCAAGGAGAAATATATAATAGTAAAGCTGATGAAAAAAGAATTTGTACTTATTATAGAAACTTCATTTAAAAAAAAGTCCTTCCGGCCAGTGCCGGGAGGAAGAGGTAGCTTTCATATTCCTTATTTTAAAAAAGCCAACTTATATTATTCAAACGCACGAAGCTCAATTAAGTGGAAACCGAATGTAGGAGATTCAATACTAATTTTTTATCAATACTAAATCATTATGAATGAGAATACTCCTGTTATTACGTGAGAAAAATCAGGACGTTTCAAAATGTCAGCCACGCTAGAAATTCAAAAAGCTATAACTCAGCCATTTCTTAAGATATGGACGAAACAAAAACTGCTCCCGAATCTTTTTATCAAGGTCAAACACATAAGAAGAAAATATTTTTTCAATTTTTAATTTTTTGGTACTACATTTCAAATTTAAATTTTTCTTAAAAATTTAAATGGCCACCATTTTTAAACAAGATGGCGGATGAAGCTGGCCAACGAACCCGGTCGAGACATTGGTATGTACTATGTATAAACGAAGTTACATCCAAATCGGTTCATAAATACGCCTTTTATCACGTGACAAAATTCAGGACGTTTCAAAATGTCAGCCACGCTAGAAATTCAAAATGCTATAACTCAGCCATTTTTTAAGATATAGACGAAACAAAAACTGCTCCGAAATCTTTGTATAAAGGTCAAATACATAAGAAAAAATATTTTTCCATTTTCAATTTTTTGGTACCACATTTCAAATTTTAAATTTTTAAAAAAATTTTAAATGGCCGCCATTTTGAAACAAAATGGCGGATGAAGCTGGTCAACGAACTCGGTCGAGAGATTGGTATGTACTATGTACACACTGAATTACATCCAAATCGGTTCATAAATACGCCTTTTATCGCGTGACAAAATTCAGGACGTTTCAAAATGTCAGCCACGCTAGAAATTCAAAATGCTATAACTCAGCCATTTTTTAAGATATAGACGAAACAAAAACTGCTCCGGAATCTTTGTATAAAGGTCAAATACATAAGAAAAAAATATTTTTCCATTTTTAATTTTTTGGTACCACATTTCAAGTTTTAAAATTTTTTAAAAATTTTAAATGGCCGCCATTTTGAAACAAAACGGCGGATGAAGCTGGCCAACGAACTCGGTCGAGACATTTGTATTTACTATGTACACACCGAATTACATCGAAATCGGTTCATAATTACGGGAGTTACAGTGTGACATATGTCATATATATATATATATATATATATATCAATTTTGAACGGAGGGTGGTTTCGGGGTCTGGGGGTCATGATCGATGAAAATATACCAAAATTTTTTGAAATCGCTTTTCTCCGAACGGCTGCAATAGGTAGCTTTTTTGTAAAGAAAGCTACCTAATTTTCAACTTAAATATCTCTCGCAGCTTCTTTCACACCGCATAAATAGACAACAGCTTCCTAAGTGCTTTGGTTAAGAAATCACCAGAAGCACATCCCTTTTAAAGAAGCTGGAGAAATTGTTAAAAATTTTCCATGCGTTAATGACTATGCTGAGTGAAGCATAGCATTAATTGAAATTTTTAATGATGCAACAAAAGATGATCAAAAACTGTATTTATTACAAGTAGTTGAAATTTTTAATGATGCAACAAAAGACGAATATCAAAAGTAGTTGACATGCATAAAAATAACTTCGAGAAGTGCAGCCGTAAAGATCTTCAAATATGTAAAAATGATTAGTAATGTTATTTATAGAATAATATGCAACATTTTCCTCTTTATTGTCTTCTTAAATTTTACAGGTGTATTTTTCTATATAACATTCTCTTTACATTGCATTCTGAGATTTTGGATAATGTTCGTTTTTAGTAACTTTCTTAGTAATTTTTCTTACGTGTACTTCACTAAATATTACCAAGAGGGTACATTTTTTAGAAACAGCATATTAAATACATGTAACATAATATATATATATAGATATTTTAAAAATAGTAATTTTGTAAGTAACTGTAAAATGTTATGGAATTAAAACTATTTTTTAAGCTTTTTGGCGACTTTGAGGGACCTCTAAATATTTTTTTTTTTCAGCTGAAATTTTACTAGAGGTCTTAAGTATCTGAAAGGAAACTTTTTAGGGGGTGAGAGTCCAAATTTTTAAAAAAATATTTTTTTGGGACACCCTAACGTGCATGCACATACGGAAACAACTAAAAATTGACTTATAACCAAGATTTTTGAATATAGAAACTTTAAATGTGATAATTAGAACTACTATATTAATATTAAGCAACCGGATAATCAATATATAAAATAAAGATGTATTTTTCATTCAACATATATTTAATCATATCATTCAACATATGTATTTATCATATACGTACTGGGTGGTTTATAGAAAAAGTTCCCCGATATATGTACTTCTAGCTCCCTAACACGTCCACCAATCGAAATGAAATTTCAGATTTAGTTATTTGAAGGTATGCGGTCGAGATCGTGATGATTTAAAACAATCGGTTACAGTTACAGTCTCACGGTTACAGTTACAGTGAAAAACTTTTGCAATTTTCGAATTACAACAACCTTTTTTCCCCTCTGCAAATTCATCAGAGCATTGAAAAACCATAAATGGCGTTGGAACGATAAACGTATGACTTAAATTGCCGGTGTAATATCATGGCACTGAATCCTAATCGGTTCCTATGTAACGTAATATCCAGCTCTCTAAAACAAATTGTTACACTTTTATTTTCACTATGCGTACATAAACACAACTCAAAAACACAATTTAAAACAAATCTTTCAACGTTACTCAGTTCACAAGTGAAAAAAAAAAAATCGGCTACTGAAAAACATGTTATGTAGCCACTTCTTCGTTCATACCAATGATATTTTTAGCAAATGTTTTACGCCGGCAATTTTCATCATACGTGTATCATTCCAAAGCCATTTTTTCAATGCGATGATGAATTTGTGCATGAAAAAATGGGTGTTGCCATTAGAAATTTTCTCACTGTAACCGTAACCGTTAGAGCTATTGTTTAAAATAATCACGATCTGGAGCGCATACCTTCAAATAGGTATATCTAAAGTTTCTTTTCGATTGGTTGCGCGGTTCGGCCGCTAGAGGTTCATATATCGGGGAAGTTTTTTTATAACCACTCTGTATATCAATATTCATATTTGAGAATAGAATAGAATTTACATTACTCTCTTGAAGGGAAGCGAATTATAATCCATCTACTTCTTCATGTTTTCTTACTACAATTATTACTTTCGCGACAAATAGTTAATTTAGTTCTAAGTACACTGAAGTAATTGAATTCTTTCAGTTGAGCATCTGTGATATATTTATTTAACCAGTATCTGTTGCTATATTTTCTCCAATAATATGCAGCAGTAATAGCTTGACAAATATTACTCTCTTGAGTGAATAATAATGATAACATTACCTCATTAAGCATTCGAATTTTCTTTGATTATCGTTTGCTAATTAGTACGTATCTCATTCAATATTTGTCATTTTGCTTTGATATTAACAACGTATCTCTGGTTTAAGTTTCCTGAAATAGCTAATGAATCTATAATTAAAATATATTTTAAGATTCATATGGGAAATCACATTACTTATCGCTTGGTTGTGCATGTAGTATGGAGATACAACAAGAAAACTTATATCGTCGCCTATTCAGATTGTCATTTTTTGTTTCCTAGAAAATTAAGAATTCCATCTTAATTTTATTGGCTGATTAGAAAATGATACTGAAACATTTTAATTCATATGTTTTAAATTTATTTAAAATACTAGGGTAAGGTGTCCTATTACTGACACCCAGTCACTTTTAGGCCATTGAAAGTTGTAATTTTCAGTAAAAATCTAACAAATTTGGATTCTACATAGTCTAACTACCGACGCACATAGAAACATATGCAAATATCGTACAAGAAAAGTTTAACAATGTGAAAAATTACTTTTTCAAAAGTATCTAAAATGGCGAAAGTAAAAAAATGGTCCCAATTTCGTCCCCTCAAAAAATCCAATACGCCGAGTCTTAACTCATAACTAAATCAAAATTTATTTCTAAATGAGTAAGTAATTTAATTTACATTAAAGTAAGGCACACATTAATGTACTAATTGTCAGTGGAAGAATAACATAACGAAACATTAGCCATCCGAACACGAGCAAAAAATTGAAAAAAATGTCATGAAAAAGCATTCCTAATTTCGTCCCCGCGACAAAAATAAGAACTACAACGGGGACGAAATGTAACCACGCTGCTTCCCAATATAACGGAGTTTCCGTTCCCGTAAGATGAACTGAGCATCCTAAAACTCATTGTATGCTACTGTCAGCATATTACCAACGTAAAATAGATGCAATGAATAAGAAATAAATACTTTCAGTACAGTAAATACAGTTCTACAAAAGACGTAATAAGAATTCAGGTCTTCTAAAAATAGGAAATTCGCCATCTTTAATTTATATATGCGTCTTGGCGAACGAAACTTTCAACACTGACCCCTTTTAATTATATGTGAAACTAAGTTAAAAAAATTACATGTGCATTTTTCTGTGGATTGTTTTGCAATAAAATATCATACCAATTTCAGTATATAAGCGGATTAAGTGCGTCGTAACTTGGTAAGTCACACCATATGTGCAACAATACTGGAACATATTGCTAAGTGTTTTTAAGCCGCGAATGATCGATCACATTTTTGTAATTTGTTACAATAAGCCCTAACTATTTAATTAATATGATTTGTGTAGGTGCATGAAAAATACATCCATAAATATCTGCTTATACGTGCATGCATATACATACACAACTTGAAAATGTCCATGTTTTCTTTAATAAAAAAAGTTTTAAAGTGATAATTGAAATTACAATATTAATATTAAGTAATCGGATAATCTATAGCTGAAATAAAGATATATTTGTCATTAAAAATATATATTTATAAATATTCATATTTATGAATATAATATCATATACATTACTCCATCGTATAGATACGACTCTACATCTACATGAGAGTACATCTACTATTTCAAGTTCTTGATTATTCTTATTACAATTATTACTTTTGCGAAAAGCAGTTAATTTAGTTTTAAATACACTGGAGTAATTGAATACTTTCAGTTGAGCTTCTGTAATGTATTTATTTATCCAGTAGCTCCTATTATATTTTCTCCAATAATATGCAGGGTTAATAACTTGATAAATATTTCTCTCTTGAGTGAAAAATAATGATAACATTATCTCATTAAGCATTCAAATTGTCTTTGATCTTCGTTTGCTAATTAGTACGTTTCTCATTCAGTATTTGTTATTTTGCTTTGTTATTGGCAACATTTCCCGGTTTTGAGTTTCCTGAAATAGCTAATGAATCCGAAATTAAAATATCTTTTAAGATTCAGATGGGAAATCACATTACTTGTCGATTGATTCTGAATCTAATATGAAGATACGAGAAGAGAATTTTAGGTTTCGCCTATTCATTATTATTTATTAGAAAATTAAAAATTACATCTAAATTTTATCGAACTATGAAGCAACAATACTGCAACATTTTAATTTATATGTTTTAAAATTATTTAAATCAACATATTTTTATATTATACAAGAATGATCCAACCGAGTGCTAAATCATCTGCTCGAAGTTATTTGGACTCGAAAAGACCGATTTTAATTTTACTTTGTTATGTATATATATACATTTCTATCTGTATCATTTCTCTGTTATATATGCATGTTATATATGATAATTCATGAATATATGCGTATGTATATATCTGCATATGCATACCGTACTGGAAATAATGTTTCGCCGTACACAAAATTAGCTAATAATCATCGATAAAAATTTGACTGGTAACAATGAATTAGTAATTAAATCTACTAATTAATATTAAATTTGATCAGGGTTTGTTTATATATAAAACGTGTATCTTAAAAACGAACCATAAAATTTTCAATACTAACACTTAATTTTGAAATTTTCCTTCTGTAAATTTCAGCAATGCACATAATATTTTATGGTATTGTGGATACGTTGGAAAACAGTTAACAGTTTCATAATTGAATCTTCTAAAAAATTATTACTCTTTTACAAAAATACAGGTTACATTCCAATTTTTTTTTCCAAATATGCACTATCCTTACAGAGAGAATTTTTAATGTTACAATGGCAATTTAACACTAGAAGCGCCGGAAATTTCACTTAAACTTTTAAAACAAAAATGCACACAAGAATTTTATTTAAAGTTTTTTAACTTATTTATTTAACTTATATATATATATATATATTTAAAAAACTTTCTGTATCAAATCGAAATATACATATTTGGTAGCAGTGAAATTAAGTACTCTTGTCGCTACAAATGTTTGAGTGTACCTGAATTTCGATGAAAGACGAAAAAAATTCTACTGTAAACATATAGGTGATATGTTTTGAAATACTTTATGTAATAATTATGATACTATGGATGAAGGTTTAAAACATTATTTTTAATGTATGCGTTATCCTCACCATTTATCGCAATTTGTTATTTAAAAAAAGTGTGTAATATATTTTATAGAAATTTACGTGTTCGAAGTTTCAAAATTTGAAACTTCTTAATTATGCTTATTCCAAATCCTCAGTATTGATGGTGTAAATGGATTTCTTGATAATATTAAATTAAGCTTATTATGTAAAAGCAATTATTTAAATAATATATATGTACTAAAATGTTTTTTAAGTTGCAAGAAAGCTTAATAAATCAATAATCAATTTTTTTTTTTCAGTTTAGTATTTGAGTCTTTAGATGTATAAAAAGAATACCTGTTCATTCTATATGCATGAATAGTATATAGATATTTGTTGCTTTGACAAACATTTGTAAAAAAACACACATATATGAAAAAAAGTCTAGCTTTTTTTAACATTGTGTTGTGCAATCGCACAGACAATTTTCAGACATGCATTTACCGAATAAATGTTATATATTTTCATAAAATAGCTAAATAATTAAAATAAAATAATTAAAATAATAAAGTATTTATTTCAAAACCGAGCGATGATTCATCGTAATACAAAATACTAATTGCATTCATTTCTAAATTACCCAAAAATTTGTAATAAAGTGTAATAGACTAAATGATATAAAATTTAATGAAACTTATTATTATACAGACATATAGCAAGAATAATACGATAGAAAATAAGTACAGTAAATAACAAAATAAATATCTTTGATATCTTTGGGGCCTAAGAAAAAAATATTTAGTTACATTTCTTAAGCTAAATGTGTGACACTGAAAAATAAGGGATCACTGTTAAAAACATATAGTAACATGCATCCCTATAAATGTCATTGTAAATATTAAATGAAAACAGGCCGTTTTAATTAATGCTGCTAGCATACCATTGTAACTGAATTAGAATTATTAGCTAAATTAGAAAAAAATCCATTTTTTAACAATAAAATATGGCAATAAAATAACATAGTAGTTTTATTAAATTATTTTACGATATGATAATACCTATTTAAAAAATATTTGTTTTTTGTTTTCAAAATGACACCTTTAATCAAAATAATTTCATTTTGAGAAGTTTGTAACTATGTTCTTATAAAATAAAAATCATTCCGTTCCGGTAGGTGCATACTAATAAAAGACAGTTTCGATATTTGTGTGTGTGTGATGACTAGAAAATGTACGGCACGTACGAGGCGCAAAATATTTGTGAATCTTGCCCAAAATGTCTCATGCTGCCCCTGAGATTCAGAATTTTAAAATTCTAATAATTAGTTGAGAAATTAATTTAAAACCCCAATTAAAAGAAAGAAAAATTATTCATAATTCAACTAAAGCAAAAACTTTTATCAAACAGCAGACAACTTCTTCGAATAACTGGAAGACAGATCGAGGGTTTTCTGGAATGATTGTTTGCTAAGGGCTGTACATGTACTGGGCCTTTTTAAAGAGGTTCGAATTTTAAAATCTACTGAGTCTAAAAACTGGAAAATTGCGCAATCAGACGCAAAAAATCACCTATTGGAAATTCTAAAAATTGTTCCTGTATTGTTACAAAATGTCATAAAATCCACGAAAAAGCTATTTATAAAAACTACTTTTATTTCCTTTGAAAGAAATCTAGATTTTGGAAAAATATTTCACAGGCAGCGCAGTGATACCGAATAGAAAAGCTCAGAAATTTTTTAGGTTAGAAGACTTTTGCACAGTACCAAATTTTTAAAAATAAAGCACTTAGAGATTTTAAACTTATGCACCGAAGACTATAATTGGACGCTCATTAAGAATATGAATTACTTCAAAAAATTTATTAAAATCTTTTTGTTAAAAAAATCGAATTTTAAAAAGAAAATTAAATGCATTTTAAATAGAGAATGAACGCGAATTTGTTAAAATTCGGAAAGCTCGCTAACTGATCGATTTGAAGCTTTCAGATACTTTACAACACATTATTATTATTTTTTTTTAACTTTTAAATGAGTCTCCTTTGAATTTGAGGGGGATGCTCCGGGGAGCACTTTCTAAATTTTGACGACACCCCTCATATGATATACCGTCAGAAATCACAGTGACCACTTATTCATAATATCCTGCACTTCTCGTCCCCATCTCCCCCACTCCCTCTCTCACCGAGGGAGAACCTTTTAAAAAAATTCCAACACCCCTCTTGTATTGTATCATTGAAAAGCCTTTTGGCCACTGTTTCATACTGGAATGTTTGTATAGAACATACCGCGCTCCCTGTCGGTGGAAGTTTGAACTAACACCTATTTTCGAATAGTAATTTAAGCAAATCTTTTATTTTAGTAAACGTCCATACTTTAACACAATATTTTGGAGCATGTAAATAGACCAGATTTACATGTCTTACAAAAAAAATAAAAAAATAAAAATAAAAATAAATAAAAATAAATAAAAATAAAAATAAATAAATAAAAAATAAATAAAGGTTCTGATCGATAGAAATATTTTTTTTACAAAATAAAACGTGGTAAAATATCGACGCAATCAGTAAAAAGCTGATTGTTTTTCAATTCCTACTATTAGTTTACACTCTCCCTATATTTATTTATTTATATATCTTGTTCAAATTTTCAATCGTTAATAAAATACTTATTATTCATCCTATCAAGTTGAAATAATTTTTTTTAAACTTGTACTGGATGACAATTGATGTTAATGCAGTTTTTTCAAATATTAATTCATTAATTTATTAGTTTTTGTTGCATTAAAATATCTCAATTTGTTGATTTTCTATAAGCAAGTAGGTTCACAATGGAAGTCTATGGGAATTTTGCTATATTTTAGAGATATCGCCAAGTTGGCGACAAAACTGGCGGAATTTGGCGACATAACAAGGTCTCCCTATGGTAACCCCCTTATAGAGATGAAGATGCATTAAATGCTTCAGTAACCAAAGGCCGCCATTTTGTCTCCCACGTAAAACTAAAATTAATTAATTAAAATTTAATTAATGAATTAATATTTGAAAAAACTGTATTAACATCAATTGCCATCCAGTACAAGTTTAAGAAGATTTATTTCAACTTGATAGGATGAATAATAAGTATTTTATTAACGATTGAAAATTTGAATAAGATACATATATATAAATAAATAAATAAATATAGGTGAACTAATAGTAGAAATTGAAAAAAAGAAATGTATTGCACATGTTGTAAAAAATTTCCATTCAATAATAAAAGCGAATTTATTTAGAAAATTAATTTAATATGCTTATTTCATGAATGAAAATATTTAAATTCATTTAAAAGCACAACTGAAAATTACAAAAGAAAAGTACATGTTTTAGGAGCGATGGTATGTTTTTGTTAATTATTCCCAGAAGACATGGCAAAGCTAAAAGAGATGTTGTATATTTTTTTCCTTGAAAAAAAGAAGAAAGTAGTTATTACTAATTCTTTAACAATATAATTGAGACGAACCAAGTTATCTACTTTTTTATCAGTCATTTGGGGGTGATTTTATTTACAATTTGTTGCTTTTATCATTTTCATTACAATATTACTTCGTATTAAGAGATGCATAATTGCAAAAAAATTGTTTTTGTTTTTTTCAGTTTCAACTGTTCAGTTGTTTTTTATTCAGTTATTAGCCAAGAATTAAGAGACTTGACGGAAGGCAATGCATTGTTTCAGACAATCGAGTCATGATCATTCGCAATAATATATATATATATATATTATAAATCTTCTAGAATTAATTATTTCATTATTATCTCCCTTTCAACAATGCTAAGACGAAGCAATAAATTCTTTCTTTCGGTTGTGAAATAACCATGGAATAAATTATAATGGAGACGATGAATCTGGGGCTACGCCTGTTATCTGTTTGAAAACTATATCGTTTAAGCACAATATCTGTTCTGACAGATCAACCGTCACATTATAAGGTGTACTTTATAAAGGTTTATGATGTTTTGGCAGGGAAAATTGGAGGTTAGTGAATATGGCCGTAGAAAGCTCAACCGAGTTTGCTTACTAATAGCACGTTATCTAATTGTGTATTTACTTATCATAGTATTTGAATAACACACCACAAAAGATCGAAATAAGATCAATTTGATCCAAAAGTTACGTTCACGTTTTATTAGTGCACTAACGGGGTTGCGGTATAGTAGTACATATTTTTATTGCATTTACGTATTTTATTCTTCATTAAATTATATACTTTAGCGATCGTAATGTCTATCGAATATAGACTTTTTTTTGTGCTAACCAAACTGTATCAGATTCATAACATTTTAAAACTCTTTTTTAACTTTCCCTATGACAAGAACATAAAACGTCGTAGAATTATAAATCTACATCTTACTGCCATGATGTTCTTTGCGTGGGATAACGAACGGTATGTAAAATTCATAAAAGTGATATCAGGGCATAAATCTCCAGGTATAAATTCTGCTATGCGCACTTCTTTTACGATGGAGTATAATACTGATGTAAAGCATAAGCAATAACAATTAAACTTTTTACGGATATAACGACAAAATGATAGAATACATATATATATATATATATATATATGTATATATTTAAGGGACGTTAATCGAAATGCTTACATTCTTCCATTGATTACACATGATATTAGAATGGTATGTTTCGATAACCAACTTAATTTAATATGTTATGCAAATAATAACCCCTCCTGAATGTCTCAAAGTTAAATTATTCCGTGATAACTATAATGTGGTGACTCTAGCAGTGATGACTATACACTGAAATTATTGCAAAAGTAGAAATCAACCCTTCTCTTTTTATTTCACTCATGCAAAAAAAAAAAAAAAAAAAAAAAAAAAAAAAAAAAAAACTACAATTACTAAATTACCTTTATGTACCAAAAAAAACTTTTTTTTTTTTTTTAAGTTTTAGCTGTAATTTAGAAATGCGTGGTTTCTGAGCTAAAACCGTGTCTGTCATATAAAAATTAAAAACTACTTCTTTATTTTTGACTATTGCATTCATTATTTTAGGCGAATCGGGTTTATTTGCATATATGTATATCATTTCCCTGCTTTAAATACAACAGGTGGGCGAGAGTTTCTATCAAGGGTAGGTCAGGTGTAGCGGTGGCGTCAGCAGCTTGAAATGACTCAGCGTTGTCCTTGTTAGGTGCGTTCGTAATTATATAAATACGTAGCACCTATAGTCGTCGTTCAGTCCGTCTGTCAGTCCGTCTGTCCGTCCGCATATAACAGAGCAAAAACTACCCAACCGAATGGACTGAAATTTTAAATATATGATTGTTGCTAAATTTTGTTGAGCCATTTCGAATTTTATGAAAATCGGATATATAGTTTAATTACAGGGACAGTCAAAAGTTTTTCGTTACATTACGGCCAATGGGAAAAAATTATCTCAAGTGCAGCTTTAATGATGTTACAGCCTTTCGAACCGAATGAAACTGATATGCGCTTATGAAGTGCATTAAAATATACATTCAGTACAATATGCGGTGCAAAAAATATTTATAAAATTAATTATAGTAGGAACGCACCACATTTGCCACGTTTGACATGGAATTTTCAACTTGTTCAATTTCATGGCGATGCGACTATATTGACGCCAAAAATAATTTTGGCCAGCTAGAATCGCTAAATCACCCGCCGTGCGCCTGCTCCATCTGGATTTGGGCATTTGCAAAATGTGTAAATATGAATATGCATATGTACTTTTAGGTGCGTTCGTAATTATATAAATACATAGCACCTATAGTCGTCGTTCAGTCCGTCTGTCTGTCCGTCCGCATATAACAGAGGAAAAACTACCCAACCGAATGCTCTGAAATTTTAAATATACAGGGTGTCCGTTCTTAACGGTGTCCAATGGCTAATTCCTAAACCGTTAGTCATAGATATATAGTTCCAATTGCAAAAATGTTTTAAATGAAGTAAAGAAGTATTTTTAAAGCGATTTGGGTCAAGAAAAAAATTTATTAAAAAATTAACAAATTTAAATTTTTATATGGTCCCCAGGTCCTACAACTGATATTTAGTTAAAATATCCTATTGCACTGACAAGTAAGACAAAAAAGTCCCATTCCTCTGCGATTAAAACTGACCGAGTAATAGGTGTTTAAAGTTGGAGTATCTTTTTTGCTGCAAAATAGGGGTCAGACACAAATTTACTAGAAATAAAAATAATCGTCAGATATAAAATTTAACATTAAACATTGAGAGTAAATTAACATTACAATTATATTTTGAGATTTTTGTTCATTCTGACATAGTAAAACAAAATATACAATATAGTGAAAAATACATAATTTTAGACAGTTTGTATTGGCCGAGCAAAAGTTGGGAGGGGGAGTGTATAAATTTTAGGGAGGATTGAGATGATTAGTAACTTACTGTAACTATAAAGTAACGGCTAATTACAAAGACAAATCAGAAAAATTTCCAAACATTTTAATAAAGTTATTAATTTTAATAATTTTAAATTTAATATACTTTTTTTAAATTTTAATTTAACAGTATATATATATATATATATATATATTTAATTTAATCAGCAATTTATACTTAAATAAAATTATAATTGAAATCTATAATTGCTTATATAAATTATAAATTTTAATTTTTTTAATGATTTTAAATTTAATAATTTGAAAAATTATTACCTCCCAGCAAAGAAAGAAACAGTGGGCCATCAGCTGGAAAAAAGATGGCTGCCATCATCGGTAAAGTGGAAGGGTGCCATTACATAAAACTGTCCGAGCCGAATGCAGCTGGCCCAACAGTGATGGCCAACAGCAGGCCAGCATTGGTATGTCATCACATTACTTCAATCAGGCATTTTTCCTGCAGTGCTAGCACCCATCCCACTGCTATTCCTTTTTTCTATAAGCTAGTTTCACCAAGAGCTATAGAAATGTCTATAGAAATATTTGAAGTTTCAGTGGTTTCCATGTGGTCACCCTCTCAAGTACTGACCGCGCTCGATGCTGCTTGGTTTTCGTGATCAGACATGAACAAGTGCTTTCAGCGTACGTTTCGACTACACGTAGTTTTCAAGCTCTCATTACACTATTTCAAGTTTGTTTCTTATGTGATTTACGTTCCCAATCATTAAACTGGTAAAGAAATTATTCTATTGTATAGAAATCCTATGTATTTTATACGCTTTTTTTTATTATTATTGATTCTGAACTGCGTAAATTATGAAAACCGTAATCTTTTGTAACCTAGTAAAAACAGATTTAAGGAGAAAAAAAAAGTGCGTTGAAATAAAGAATTTATTTGTTTATTCATTTACTTATTTATTTTGTTGGTGGCAGTGGTGCTATATTTTTTACAGTTTAGAAAAAAAATTAGCTTCACAGCTTAAATTGTGTTAAGATATTCATTTCAGATTTGTGTTCAAATACTCAATGTCTTCGATATTCGCAGCGCCACCTAGCGTAAGGGTTCCCAGGATTAATACTGCAAAAGTTCGTGCACTTCCATGTAGTGGTGGGCCAGCGCATGAGATAAAATGGATGCCCACCAGAATTTTATCTGATGATTTCCAACAGCAAAGTTGACTGAAGCTGTCCAGCAGTGGTCATGCAGTGGTAGACCATCAGCCAGCACTTCTCCATCATTGTCAGCACCTACCTTGTTGCTGGCCAGCAATTTCCTCTTTGCTGGGCTCTTTATGCTCTAATAATTAAGTGTTATAATTAAGACAATAGGAAAAAAATTAACGGACTTAGAGTTTTAGAAGATGCATTATTCAATTAGACAAATAGAGTAGAGTAAAAGAAAATATATAAAAACCTCTAAAGATTTTTAACTTTGCGTGCAGGTGAAGCAAAAAGTGGGGAAGTAGAAATTTAAGTGGCCGATGAATTTAGATGAAGTCTTCAGAAAAGGCGAAAATCTGTTGATGTGCAAAGGATTATCACGCTGTAAAACTTGGGGGGAAAAAAGTCCTTTTTCTTTATTGCTGCAATAATTAATAAGTAATCCATAATCAAAATTCCACCTGAAGTTGCAATTTAAACTTTTCCCTCACTGTCTCTCATACACACAAAATTTATAATCCTGAAAACTACATTTCTTTATGCAGCAATATTTGTTGTAGCAATGAACACTAAACAGTCGTATCAATTCCCCTGAAATCTCCGCGTCGGACATCATATAACCACCCACATTCTCTCTTTTTAATTAACTATTCTTAAGATTTTGTTCCCTTTTTCATTTTATTGTAATTATAAAAAAAGAACAATAATTATTAATTTTACATTACCAGTTCTGAAAATTCCACTGTCTCTCCCCTCAACAAATATCCATTAGAGGAGTTACCTTTTTAAAATTATTTTTTATTTAAAAATTATGGAAAAAATATTTTTAAATCAAAACATATATTAAATTATTAAATTTTAAAATTTACCTTTTTTTGCGCCCTACTTCTCGCTAAGCAAGTTTCAAAAGCATATAAATCACTTTTGCCATTAAACACTTGCCTCTGCACTTGTCAAGCACGAATACCGCCAAGATGAGTCACTTTGAAGCCGAAATGTCTGGCCAATCAGATTACAAATTGGCAAACATGGTTGGGAAAAAAATTGCATTTTAAACCTTAGAAAGTATTTGTATGTGCATGATTTGAGGCCGCAAGTGTTTTAGCACATCTATTGTACAAATAAAGTTGTTTACCTCGTTTTCCGTGTCCAACAGCAAAAATTTTCACTCCGTTTAATATTTATTTTTTGTTTAGCAAGTAGAAATTGCATTTTGGATTTCGGTCTCTAAAATATTTTTTTCAAACAAGTTTTTATAAAGAACTGAAAAGTTGAATTTGAAAAAAGCATAATATCATCAAAATGTATAATAAGCAATCCCTGCTCATACATCGTAACAGTGTTGCCAGATGGGCTACTTTTTAAAATTTCAGATTCTTGACTTGCACCGCTTTTTTGAAATGGTTAAAAGCGCCTTATTTAATGACATATTAATTGAGGCGAAATCAAAGGTAATTTTACCGTATCAAGAAAGTGGTGGCAATCAAGAAATCTGAATTAAAAAAAAGTAGCCCGCCGGCAACACTGCATCGTAATGTATCTGACTTCTTTTTGTGCGGCACTGTATAAATAATATAAACGCAACGCCCTTTCATTTGGAAAAATTACATTGTAAATCTCAATGCCTTACATAAATGTTACTGATTTTGATTTTAAAATTTCTGTTTGTAGGCAATGATGTATACGAAATTTTTGGAGTGGTCCTGTAAAATAAATATAAACGGTACGTACTTAAAACCATATTAATATTACATTGCCATTGGATTTACATAATTATGCCAAATTTAATCTTGATCGAATATTTGGAAGTGAGTTAAAATTGGAATACAAATTTTGAATTAGGAAGACATACATACGAACATCGTAACTTAAAAGCTTATAAAAATAATACAACTTTTTAAAATAAAATCATCAAAAAAAAAAAAAAACACCCATTTCCTTACAAAAAAAAAAAAAAAGTCAAAATACAATTGAGGACGTCAGTTTCGAAACTCGCCTTATTCGAAATTTAAAAAATCGTGTTTCTCTATCAATCTATTCAATTGGTATAACTGTACCAATCAAAAACTACAATCTCCAAATTTTCAATGAATGAGCACCCGGCGCATTTAAAGGTTTTACGCGATTTCCCAAACTTTGATTTTCTCGATAAGGCGAGGTTTGAAGCTGACTTCTTCAATTATTTTAACCAATCTAAAAGTTAATTACTAAAAACTAACCCTACCGTAATATTTATACGGGGACAGCACCTTCAGTTAAATCGCTTTAAAAATACTTCTTTGCATTATTTAAAACCTTTTTGTAATTGGAACTATATGTCTTTGACTAACGGTTTAGGAATTAGCCATTGAACATCGCGTGGAGTGGACGTCCTTTATAATACTTTAAGCACTTCGTGTACGACCCCTGAAAGCTTGGTCCAACTCATCTGTTTTCAGTTACAGAAAAGTGGTTTAAGTCATAAAATTGAAAATGTCATAACTCGGTCAATTTTAGTGTTAGATGAATGGGACTTTTTTTCCCGTACTTGTTAGAGAAATAGGAAAAGTTTACTAAATATCACTTATAGGACCGGGGGACCGTATGAAAATTTAAATTTCGTAATTTTTAAATAAATGTTTTTCTTGACCTAAATCGCTTTAAAAATACTTCTTTATCTAATTTAAAACATTTTTGTAATTGGAACTATATGTCTATGACTAACGGTTTAGGAATTAGCCATTGGACACCGTTGAGACCGGACACCCTGTATAACTGTTGCAAAATTTTGTCGAGTAATTTCAAATTTTATGAAAATCAGATGTACAATTTAATTACAGTGACAGTCAAAAGTTTTCCGTTGCATTATGGCCAATGGGAAATAATTATTTCAAGTGCATTTTAATGATGTTATAGCCTTTCGAACAGAATGAAATTGATATGCACTTATGAAATGCGCTAAAATATACATTCAGTACAATATGCGGCGCAAAAAATATTTATACGATTGAAACAAGATATAATACGAACGCACCCCATTTGCCACGTTTGACTTGCTATTTCCAACTTGATTTTTAGTTCTGGTAGTAGTTTGAAAAGAGAGCTTTTTTAAAAAAATTAATGTCTGTCAAGATTTTTTTTTTTTTTTTTTTTTTTTTTTTGCAGGTATTGTAAGTTTGTATATTCTGTATGTAATAGTAAATAATGCATTTATATAAGTAAATGAAGAGTGTGTGTTAGTAAGGAGATAATGAATTCAATGTGCGATATTTAGAATATAGTGAATTTGAAAGTTTATAATAATTATTAGTCTCATACACTCTTGCAAGAAAATAAAATATTTCATAAAATTGGCTTATTATTTATTATTTTCGTAATTATTTTTTATCATTTCTTATGTCGTTTACAGTTTTCAAAGCCAAATCATCAGTCTTTCTTTTGTTTGCTGTAAATATTCCACAAATAATTCAATTTTTCAAACTGCACAAATTATTTTAGTACCTATTCATAAACAAAACATGGGATTTTTTTTTCTGGAAACAACATTTAAACTGTAAACGGTCATTGCTGTTCCTTTTAATACATATTTTGAAACAAAAGAATATTAAACATTTAGAACATTTTTTAATGAAAAACCAAGAACGCAAATTTCATAAATTATAATACTTTGAAAAACCCATATATACATAGATAGTATTCGAAATTTCCTTCTGTCCTGTACACACAAAATCGTAATATGATATGAATTCTCTTAATTTTTTATGGATTACTCAATGCGGCCGAATACAAAAGAAATTCCTTAATAAAAGAATATCATTAAAACGCCCAATTCCCGTAGGGAAATCTTTTCTTTTAGAGATTTTTTTTTTCAATAATCCAGGAAAAGGAAAGTTTTAAAAAACAACAGCGGTAAATAAGAGAGTTATCTTCAAAAATTATTTATATATTTTTTTATACAACAAAGAATAAGCAGTAATACAAGAATACATACTTTTTTTAAACGAACGTGTACGTGTTTACTTCCATAATCAGCTTCAAGTTTTATCTAGGGAGAAAGATAAATATATTGTTTAATTACTTAAGTGATTATTTCAATTACTTAATATATCTTTAAAGTGTAAAAACGAGTTAATTAAATTTTTTATGTATACTTTGGTGATAATTAATAAGATCCACTATGTTTTTACTTTAAAATAAATTTTTTTCAGACAGTTCAAATGAACTTTTACACAGTTTAAAATAAAAAAAAATTCGGAAAGTACGTTTTAAAAATATTTTGAAAACAAATAGTTGTGTAAGTATTCATAATGAAACATATTTTGTATTCTTTTTAAAATTGTAAATATATTTATACATTTGAGCCTTATTTATTAATTATATGGGATTATTAAGGTATTTATTTATACGTTTATTTTTTTTTCTTTAACAATATATAGAAAGTAACATATACATAGAACATAATATATTTAATGAGTTTTATAAAGTTTTAAAATAAAACCTACTTTATATATATATTGTACGTAATGTTTAGTAAGTATTTGATAGAGGCCGAATTTCATGCTATATGTTAATCAATTGTATATGTTATTTCACACTATTATACTATATATAATTTGTGTTGTTATTTGCTGCTATAGCGTTTATCGCATAAATACTATTTCTATTTTAAAACTTTATTAAGTTTAAATATATATAGTTTGCCGACTAAAGTACCTTGCTACCCTCGTAACTTCGGAACGACTGCTGTATACAAGGTGGCCATAATAAAACTGACGGTGCTCAGAGTATTCTGTAGCGCAATCTAATTGCGAGAATGACGCCAAATTTTGCAGGAAGATTAAACATACGGGAGACGAAGGATTCCGCGTAAAAAAAAAAAAAAAAAAAAAAAAAAAAAAAAAAAAAAAAATTAAAAATCACCGTCTGGGTATGTGGCGCTGTGTATTCGAAAAAGAGAGTTTCAAAAAAGAAAAATCAATACTGAAATAAAATTACAGTTTATTTAGCACATCTAACTCAGGTTCGATGTGGCCGCCGTTTTTGTGGACAACATATTGCATTCTGTGCACATCATTTACAACAGCAGAGAATAACTTGTCTGCAGAAATCTCCCGTACCGCTCGCGATATGTTATCCTTCAACGTAGCCAGGTCCTGGATACCTCCGTGATAGACCTTGGACTTTAGGTAACCCCATAGCCAAAAGTCGCAGAGTGTAAGACCAGGGGACCGAGGTGGCCATGCAGTTGGAAAACAGCAGCTAATGACTTTTTCTGTTGTGAATTTCTGTCGTAGCAGTTGCTGTACCCACAAATCAATATGTGGAAGGGCTTCATCTGGCATGAAAATGATTTTCTCCAGCCACTGTCTTTGCTGAAGTGCCGGAATAACAAAGATGTTTAGCATTTCGCGATATTTGTCTCCGGTAACAGAACAAGTTACAGGTCCTGTCGGAGTCATGTTCTCATAGAAGAACGGACCTATGATCATATCTGTCGTGAAACCACACCAAACAGTTATCTTTGGTGAATGCAAAGGAATTTCTTTGAATGCTCTTGGTGACTTGTTATCCCAAATTCGGCAGTTCTCAGTATTTACAGTTCCATTCACGTAAAAGTAGGCCTCGTCTCCCCATAAGATTTTCCAGGGCCAAGCATCATCCAACTGCATTCTGCAAGGAAAGTGAGAGCAAAAGTCAATCGCTTATCATGGTCGGTGTGACATAAATCTTGTACATGGCTGACCTTGTACAGATAGAACTGGATAATCTTTCGTTGGATTTTCCATACCGTACAATAAGGCATATCCTGATTCCGAGCTGTCCCACGAGCGCTGGAAGTGGTAACAATATTGTCTGGTGCTCTGTCGACAATCGCCGTTGCCACTTCTTCGATTGTGTCCTGTGATACGGGTTTTCGACCGCTCCGCTGCGTGACTGAACATTTAGAGAACCTATTTTCTCAAACTTCTCAACCATTGCTTTTAAAGCTAATTGTCAGTATTCCACCAAATCTCCTTTTTTCAATAGATGGCGCTGAATTTCACTCGGAAAAGGCAATAACACATTATTTCTGGCAAGCCCATCTTTGAGAAGTCTACCACGTCATTTCCTTTTTGAAATCAAATCTAAACGCGGGCCGCGGGTAAACAGCGAGGGAAGATGTTGGAGTTGTTTTATGGCGGCCGATTATCTGCCCGAGGGCTGGGGGATGCCCTCCGTGGGGGATCTTTCTAAGGAAACCTAATGACCCGTATTTACACATCGAAATCTAAGATATGAAGAAAAACAACAGCAAGAGAAGGAATGGATATAATATCATCTTTCTGGGATCTTGCTCTTTCAGTTTTGGAATTAATTATTTTCAGTGGGAATATTTTTTTATTATTACGGGTTTCGAAATTAGGAATTTTTAATTTTTTTTCTTCTAAATTACATTAATTTTTTTACTATGTCGCTGACATATAGTCTTGAATCTGTTATAAAAATTTTACGTTACAATTTTTTTCTATGTATATCATATGTAAAGAATCGATCAAGAATTCTTTGTAGAAACTGAATCCGGTCGTGTTTATTTCATAGATTTTTTTCACGGATGGTTCGAACTGTGAACTTCAAAAATGTAATACTCTGAATTGTGCCCGAATCAACTAATTTATGCATTTCCGCAATATTGACAGCTTTTTTTCCCTTCAAATTTGTAGCTACATTTCTTATGCATTTAACTACTCAAATTAATAAGTTTATCAGTGTTCATCAATATTTTTGCTTACCTATATCAGTATATCAGTATTTCTATAAACGTAGAATTCCGATGATTCAAACCAAATTTTAAGAAAAAAAGTATTAAGGAAAATTTAATTAATTTAAAAGGACACAAATATAATTTAAAAAAATCTAGCAATTTCCAGTATATTATATACAGTAGAGCCTCGATTATACGAAGTAATTGGGACCGACCCTCTTTTGGAAAATCGAAATTTTCGGATAATCGAGAATGCTTCAATTTTGAGATTAAGATGAAATATAGGCAATATTTCTAATTATGGTAACAAGTTGCTTAATAAAAATAAAGCAATAGCAAAATAGAAACAAGAATAAATTACCTGAATTTTAATTTTGAAATTAAGTACCTTTTACATATATCACAAAAATGTTTTGCTTGTCGCACGATTGCTTTTGCTTTGAAGCTCTATCACGGAGTTTTTTAATATTATTAGTTCACCAGTATCACACTCTTTCTACTGCTACAACCATGCCAAACCTTTTGCAAAATATTCAAAAGCTTCAGAATTTCTAATTTATTCGCTTTCTTCGTTCCACTCCACAGGTAACGGGAGCTCAAGTTAAATTCAAAGAAACTCTAAAAAAGGGGATCGAAAATATTTAGATATACTCGTAGTTCGGAAAGGACCGCTTGCATACAAAAAATATAATAGTAAAAAAAAAAAAAAAAAAAAAAAAAAAAAAAAAAAGAGTTTTTAAAATGGATTTTGCACACAAGGAATGTGATAATAATAATAATAATAATAATAATAATAAAGCTTTAAAAATGGATTTCGGTTAATCGAGAGTTTCGGATAAAAGAGGTTCTACTGTATTTTATTTACAAAATGTATTTGTTTTATTTATCGACCTAAATTTTAAAAAGCTGTTGTCTAATTCGAACTAGTTAATTTCTGAAAGATTTTTTAATTCATTTTTATTCAAAAACGCATAAAATTGGAAAGCACGCTTATTAAGAAACTATGTAATGAAACTTTTTTTTTTTTTTTTTTTTTTTTTTTTTTTTTTTTTTTTTTTGTAAAGGCTCGAAATTAAGAAGATCCACGAACTGGAACGCTATTCAAAAGATTTTTCTGAAAATGCTGTCAACGTTGGCAATATGTACTGAATTTAGGGTCGCGATAGCACAGGAAAGGAAAAACAAAACTGCCAAGCTGAGGCAATAATCGCTTATAAGTTAGTATAAGATGTAATTCTTTTATTTGTAAAAGAAAAGAAAAACTGATTACAAATCACTTCTCTAACCATGCTTGCAAGTATCATGTTTTTCTTTTTCTTTCTTTTTTTAATTTTTAAATCCTACCAAGATAGATATCAGCATGAAAGGTTTTATCGAAATGATTGCAAAAATAGATAACATTAGTGGGCTTGAATTTCAGGGTGGGATGGCGGGATTCGCACCCAAAATTTTAAAATCTTGCCCAAAAGAATATCGTGGGCGGGAGGCTCCCGTCCAAAACATTTCACCCTTTTCCGGAAAATCAGCATTTTTAAACTACGATCAACTCCTGCGAAAGTCTTACGAATTTCGTGATATTTTCGCGCGACGAATTGACACATTTTGTGAGTTTTTTACCGCGAAAGATCGTTGAAATTTACGATTTGTTTTCCGCGGCCGATAGACAAATTTCACTATTTCCCCCCCCCGATATCAGTTGACAAGTTTCGCGTTATTTTCCGCGACCGACTGCCGAATTCAGAGGTGATTCTGTTCCGAATTTTCCGAAAATTTTAGGCATTCGTTTCGGAAAATTATGAAAAATCGGTCTTCAATTCGAAAATTCGGACATAAAAAATATAACAGAAAATATCGCAAGTTTCGACAAATGATCGCTGAAAAAATCAATTTCATTAATCGTTCGCAGAAAAAATCGCCAATTTCTTCGCAAAGGATCGGGGTAAAACGCGAATTTCGTCGCAAAGGATTTCGGAAAAAAAACGCGAAATTCATCAAAGGATCGCGGAATAAACGTGAATTTAGTCAAAGGGCCGCTTAAAAAAACGCGAATTTCACCAAAGGATCGCGAAAAAACGCGAATTTAGTCACAGGGCCACTGAAAAAAAACGCAAATTTCATCAAAGAATCACGAGAAAAGGCGAATTTCGTTAAAGGATCGTGAAAGAACACGAATTTTGTCAAAGAATCGCGAAAAAAATGCGATTTTCGTCAAAGGGTTGCAAAAAATACGAGAATATCGTCGAATATCTCACAAATATCTACGTTTATTATTTTATGTATAGCTTTTAATCTGAAATAATATACTGAACTAACTTTTGAAAAACTGGGTTTAACCCGAACTCAACTTGCAGTAATTTACACTCCGTCTGAAACCCACCAGAACCCAACTTGCAGTAATTTACACTCCGTCTGAAATCCACCCGAACCAAAAACAGAGTTTACTCGACCTGCAACAAAAATAATTAGCGCCGGGCAAGGATTTCCGAATCCCGTCCCATTCCCTGCTGTAACCTTTCAGAAAATTTGCTGTGAAATTCAGTTTTTTTTTTTTTTTTTTTTTTTTTTTTTTTTTTTTTTTTTTTACTACTCAGAATCAGCCACGAATTTCACGGTTACTTTTTGTGACAGACTGACGAAATTCACAGACTACCGTCAAATACATATACAAACTAAAAAAAAAAAAAATCTGTATGCCCGAGCTCTTAATTTTTCAATTTTAAATATAATGTTTTCAAGCCCTGTGTACAATTTTCATGCTAAAATTTTGATATTTAGTGGTAAAAGGACTGCAGACTGAGAGCAAAAACCACGTGCGTATTCATATTATTTATGTTCCAGTCCCTTCGAAGCGTACATACGAAGGAGTTTCGCCCGCTCCGGTCTACGATCAAGCAAACTTTGAATTATTGTGATTTTTTTAAAAATCGTTAATGTGCTTAAACTATTGACACACACTGTATATAAATATATCACCTTAAAAAGCGAAAAATTTCAGACTCGCAGAAAGCAAAAATTGCCATATTGAACTTAATAGATTGAAATTCAATTCCCTTTACGAATGTTAAAAAATCGGTGAAATACATAAAAAAAATATTAAAAAATTTAAAAATAGCTCTATGAATTCCGAATAAATTTTATATAAAAGAAGGCAAAATTTACTATATTGGGCTAAAAAATTGAAATCGGAATATTTTCAGTAATATGGAAAAATTGCTGCAAAACGCGAAAAAAAAAAATAAAAATAAAATAAGTAAAAAATAACGGATAAAAAATTAAGACTTCTCAAATTCAAATTGGTTTTGGCACATTTATAAATTCATTTTTGTTCGCAAACATATCAAACTGGCAGGTGATGCTCTTTTAAAGAAACTACGTAATTGAAACATTATTTTGTTTTTTGGTAAAGACAAAAAAAAAAAAAAAAAAAAAAAAAAAAAAAAAAAAAAAAAAAAAAAAAAATCAGAAAAGTCTGTCAACCGACTTTCCGGTCGCGACAGCGCACCCCCAAAAAAGAAAAAAATGTCACCCTGAGACAACAATCTCTTATAACTCAAGATGTAGTAATTCATTCAACGGAAAATGAAAAAAATGCCCGATTACAAATCATTTCAATAATCATCCTTGCAAGTATCGAGCTTTAATATTTAAAAATAAGTCAGAAAATGTGGCAAAAGTTTTCGCGTTGTTCAGCAAAGAAAAATATCTTTTTTTTCTTTGAGAACTTTAAATTAATCAAAAAAACTAATACAAATATCCGAAAAATGCTTTGAGAGCACGTTTTGGTGACACATTTCTTATAAAATCTCGTATTTCTATGTGTATTTTTATAAGTTAGAAAATGAGCTAGTTCAAAATAATAATAATAATTCCGCGCGCAAGCGAGGATATCTGAAATGTTCTTGCCAATTCAATTTTTTTTCTGTTTTTAAACCTCCGATATTCTATTTCTTTCAGGCAAAAATTAAAGTGTAATCCCTAAAAAATAATTATACTTTACATATAAGTCAGCCGTAAAACAAAACAGATGCATCATTGTACGGTTCAATACTGATAATTTCTACTGCAATTTTTTTTAATTCTAAGCATAGCACATTTTCAATTTTTACACCTCCATGTAAGGGAAAAAAGTACTTTTAACTGCAATTTATTTGAAAACGGCATCTCAATTTATTTTTGAGATAGTAATATTTTTATAGTTTTTAATGCCAATTCTGTAATGGTGGCAACTGAATTTCTGTAAAAAAAAATAAAGGAAAATAGTAGATAACTATATCTTTTTGCTGCCATTTTCTCATAACAACTGAAAAAAAAAGTAATTAAAATATGTACTACTTTGTAAAAAATATAAGAAGATTTTTTTGCTCATCGGGGGCGACGCTAAATTCTGAAAAAGAAGGATCCCTGCTTGTTTTTTCTTTTTTCTTTCTTTCTTTTTTTTTTTTTTTTTTTTTTTTTTTTTTTTTATCAGGAACGGTATCTAATAATTATATTACCAAACTTCTGGTGTAATCACTACACTCGAAATTTTCAGATTTGAAGTTGCCTGTTCATTAGTTCATTTCCATACAATGAACAAAATTTGTTATATATTCAATAAAACATTAGTATTTTATAAGAACGAATACTGGACTTATTTTTTAGACAAATCAAAGTAGAGTAAATGTTATTTTAACTTGTCAAAACGAGGTTTACCAGCGAAAGATACGAAATGTCTCAATCTCCAGTAAAATGCTCGTTGTTCAGGAAGGAATAAATTTCGTTTCATAGAAGGAAGTGAAATGTCCACAAATGTCCCGTCCCCTTTTCGCCCCTTTTAAAGTAAGGTCAGCAGGTCAACGTAGAGAACCTACCTAGGTCAACGTGGCTCTTCTACAGCCCCTCAGTTTTCGTGCTATCAACGAAAGCTCTTTTCTGAGTTGGTCTGTAAACGGAAGTGTTTAGGTTTGCCGTATTTGAGGGGAATTTTCTCATTATGGCATGCTATGCCAAGAATAAAGTAGCATTACGGAAAAACAGAAAGGCTTTTTGAAGGGTATTTTATATAATATTGTCTAAAATATATCACTTATTAAATTTACAAGAAAAATAATGATTATTGTTTACAGGAAAATATACAAAAATGATAAAATATGTTGCTTCATAGTCCATTCTTTCGTAGTATAGGACATCTAATGCCATCAGGTGATGTCTAGTGGAACCAAAGAAAAAATTTTAAAACTAGATTTAAAAAAAATACGCTATATATTTCATTTATAAAATTAAACTACATTAAAGAAATAGGTTATATCAATCCCCCCAAAAAATTTTAAAGAAATTGGTACAATAGCAAATGCGCGGGTGTGATTTAAAAAATACAGCATGGGCAGCATATAGCAAATTATAACTGATGGTTACCCTTAAACCATTAACTGAGAAGAGACCGTTACCTTTACGCATTTTTTTTGTGTTTTCTAAAAGCACGAAGAGCGGCTTTTGCATTGCACTGGATGAGGTGAAAGAATTTGACTGGTAGAACACACTCGACTAAAGAAGGAGACATTATGAAAGATAACTTTCAATGAAATTGCTTCTAATAGTTGCACATTAACTTTTAAAGCCGAACAAGCTGACACTGTGCCAAAAGATGTAACCTGAAATTTGAATAAAGAACTTCTTCTTCTGCTGTTGCTTTCTTTGGGGCTCCGTAAATGAAATTGCAGATAAAGAAACTTTAGCAGTGTTTATGTAAAATTTTAGCCTTTTATAAACTGTTACCATTTTGAGCTTGGATTAAATTGCTAAATTCCTTTATTAAACGGTAATTTTAATTCAATATTTAGTCTTCATTTTTTGAAACTCCCATTTTCGAATACACAGCGCCACATATTCCCTAGCGGTGATTTTGGAACTATTTTTTTCGCGGAATCCTTTGTCTCACGTCTTGTTTAATCTTAATACAAAATTTGGTGCCATTCTCGCAATTAGATCGCGCTACAGAACACGCTGAGTACCGTCAGTTTAATTATCGCCACCTTGTACATAAAAATGGGATCTAGGTATAGTAAAGTAGCCACGCGCTACTGAATGAAACCACTTATGGCCCCACCTGGTGCAAAAATTCCGGAGTTAGCATTTATATCTCGAAAACGCAAAAGGGATAGCTAAAAAAGTGACTTACAAAGTCCTAGAGCATAATGGATTTAGTACGAAAAGACGTCTTGTGGACAATAAAGCGAAGAATAAAGCAGTTAAATTGCTCTTTTCTTTTCGTAATTCTCGACACTGTGACGTGACAAAATTGTCTTAGAAAGTAAATACAAATAGTTGGGAGAATTTATCTTTGTTTGAGATGTTCAAACTTCTCACCATCAGCTGCAATGCACATTTGAATGCACATTTGTCGGAAGAATAATTATTTCTCCTTCCTGTCAAGTTTCGTGCAGGAAATGACAAAAAAATAAATGCGAATTTTAACCGTTCTATTATATGCATTAATGTCTACAAGGTGTCTTTTCTTACTAAATCGATGATGCTCTACAACTTTGTAAATCTCCTTTTCCTCTATATCTTTACGTTTCGAGATAGGGGTGCTAACATCACAGTTTTCCACCAGGTGGCGCCATAGGCGGTTTCATTCAGTAGCCCATGGCTACATTACTATACCTAGACACCACATTTACGAATATAGCATCAGCCGTTCTGAAGTTAAGAAGGTGGCGAGGGGCTTCAGTGGGCATACTGTACATAAGCTAATAGCCGTTGCGGATTCGCACTAGTATGGAGTTCACAGGTTAATTATTTTTATATCATTCTTGAATGAATTCACCAGATCTTTAACTCTCTGTCATTAACAAATACGTCTGTAGTTCAATTTAATCCAGATTTATAATTTTATTTAATTAAAAAGTTATATTAGAAAAAAATAAGGAATATGAGTATGTATTAATTTTTTTTTTTTTTTTTTTTTTTTTTTTTTTTTTTTTTTTTTGTCTTAAATGGACGAAAAAGATCGAAATTATCTGGAGCAATGTATTACATACGTGTACACATATGCTAGTACAAAAGAATGAAAAAGAGCGAAATTATCTGGAATAATGCATTAAAGTATTTTATAGTTACAATATCAAAGTTTATAATAAAGTTCATTATAACATCCTGTGATTTATAAAAAAAAAAAAAAAAAAAAAAAAAAAAAAAACCCTCACTAAAGCACTAACTAAACAAAGCACATGATAATCAACAGAAAAAAAACAACTTTCTAAAGGTAATCGCACATATGCTAGTATGTTTCCTGATATTATAATCGTAAGTTATTGATTTTATTATATTATATTTTCAGAAAAAATATATCCAAAAAGGCAAAAAATGTACATTTTTAAGAAATTAGTCTTTCATCAGTTAATTTATATATATTTTTTTAATTTTTAATTTTAAGAATTTCCACATAAATATACATAGTGTCCACTCTCAACGGTGTTTAATGGCTAATCTTTGAACATTTTGTTATAAACATATATTTCTAGTTACAAAAATGTTTTAAATGAAGTAACAAAATATTTTAAAAGTTGTTTCGTTTAGAAAGAAAAAAATTCTTAAAATGCTACAAAATTAAAATTTTTATACGAACCTAAGATCCTATAAGTGATATTTAGTAAAAGATCCATATTACGCTAACAAGTAAGACAAAGGAAGTCATGTTCATAAACTGAACTAAACCTGTGGCTGTACTATCCATGAAGGATCAAGGCCTATAGTGCCCCACTCCATTACTTGACCCTGGGCCCCGCGTTGCCTTAAAGCATGTGCCCCTGCCGGGTGGTAAGCCCAACGTGAAACCCTCTGTGTTTAGTTACCAAGCAAGCTTGGTACTCTTTTTTTCGACCCCGAAGGGAATAAAGGTTGAGTGAACCTTGCACAGCCGGGAGACCCTAGTCATAAAACACTAAAATTAACAGAGTTATGGAACATTGAATCGTATGCCTTATACCAATTTTCAGCGTTTGAACACCGATGAGTTCGGATATGTTTTGAGAGATCGCAAACAAAATGTTTAAGGATTTAGACGGATTTATTTCGCATGTACATTTCGGCATTGTAGCCGAAGGGAGTCATTTAGACCAACTTTATTTTATACTAATTAAGTTTCAGATTAGATAATATAATGACATTTTAAAATCATACCGCAAAGTATTGCGGCTGTTGATTTTCATCATTTCATTCCACAATAAGTTTTGCTATTTTTTAACTTATATTTTTAGTACAAGTTGTGTATAATTTTTTAATATGTCAGAATGAAAATAGATTTCAAATTTATATTGTAATGTTAAATTTACTCTCAACTATCATTAATCTTTTATCTCACGATTATTTATGTTTCTATTAAATTTGTGAATGAACCCTATTTCACATCAAAACTATGCTTCAACATTAAACAGCTATTACTCTGTCAGTATTAGCCCTAAATGAATGGGAATTTCTTTTTATCTTACTTCAAAGTGTAATATGATATTTTTACAAAATATAACTTATGAGACCGGGGAGACGCAAAAAAAATTCGATTTCGTAATTTTTTAAGAGATTATTTTTACCCAAATTGCTTTTAAATACTTCTTTACCTCATTTAAAACATGTTTGTAAATGGAATTATATGTCTAAGCTAACGGATTAGGAATTCGTCATAGGATACCGTTGAGAGTGGATACCCTATATATATGTATATAAAATATATATGTGGGTCATTTTCAAAATCTGTCCACGTTTTGGCATAACAAAATCAAATTTTTAGAAATAATCACAAGTTTAAATTTTTTGTAAATAATTACCTTGCTTCATAAACGCTAATATACAAGCATCAGCAGTGACCAAATTACTAATTTAAGATTTAAAAACTAATTTTTAAATTTTAATGAACTTGGTAGTGACATAAGTGAGCACGGTAATGACAAATTAAGCAAAATATTTATATTTTTTCCCAAGCATAAATGACAACTATTATACCTTTATAATTATTTTCTATTTCTTATATAATAAAAGCAGATTAAAAAATAAAAGTTCATTTAACTACCAATTAGTTGTTGGTGCGGTAATGACGTACAAAATAATACTCACCAAAATATTCAAAGTTTCTGCTTCTTTTATTGAAACTATAAAATTATTTACTCTATTCATATAAACCTGTTAACAAGTTGACTTTGAAGGAATATTTTTGCCTTGATAAAAATGCATGTGCTGCCCACTAAAAAAATTCCAGATGAACTTTTTGTCAGAAGCATGGCAATGACACTTTTACTTAAAGACACGAACTTAAAAAAATTATTAAGAAATATAGATAAATTTAATTAATGAAAATAAATATATTTTTTAATTAGTAGCATCTTAATAAATAAAAACGTATTAAAACATTATAACCATGTGTTTCAAATAGAACTTAGTTAAATCACTACCCAATAAATTGCTTGTTGGGACAACCTACGGTAATGTCATTTTGACTACAAAAGATTATATTTCTTATTTTTTAATTATTTACAAATAATAATATATCTGTAAATTATCATTAAAAAACATGATAGTTAAAATGCAATAATTAAAATTATGGTATTTAACTATTTTTCTGTGCAAATTTCAAAGAACAGTAAAACACGACACTTTTTGAAAATCCCCCATGTACCAATTTATTTAAATCTTCAAAACTGTAATGTGCTTTTTTTTTTTTTTTTTTTTTTTTTTTTTTTTTTTTTTGCAAGACGGTTTAATACTTGCCATTCAAATATATTCAGGACCTTTGAAATGTCTCTTTTTCTGACAACACAGACATGAATAATGCATGTTTTCATTCGAAACTTAATACACTGGTGAAGTGTTTTCAAAAATTCAGCATGCAAGGAATTCAATTTTTTGTGAACTATAAGGCACCCATATATATCATTCTTCATCCGCATGCAAAGTTAGAATTCAATGTAAATGAAAAGAGGAAAAATTAGATTTTTTTTTAAATATTATTATTACTATTTATTTAATGCAATTTAACGAAAAAGATGCATTTAATTCGTAGATTTTTAATAAAATGTTAATATACTTATATTTGAATATGTGCAGAAAGAAACATATTATAACAGTATTGATATCAATAAGTAATTTTTATAAAATTATGTATGAATCCCTTAAAATCATACAAACTAAGCTAAAAATGGCTTACCAAATATTTTAAAACTCATTTTATCCCTTTTTAGCTTAGTTTCAACTAATATTTATGTGACTAAATATAAACTATGCATATATATGATACTCATTGTAAATAACTCTTCGTATGTTAATTATTTGCTTTTTTTTTTCACTCTTTAACTGACAATTCTTATTCGTTTGATTTTTACTGCTAGAGAACACTGAAAATAAATGCGTTGTCTAAAAGCTATTTTTGATTTGTACACACGTTTAATTGGAAGTATGTTTGAAAAATCTGCGGCTTAAAGATATTTACTTATATATATATATATATATACAGTGCGTCCCAAAAGTTTATAATCAACGGGTTTTGTTTATTTTACAATTGAAAAAGAGGAGTAGCAATTTCAAAACAATTTATAATTATAAAAAATATCAAGACAATAAAAATGCTACACAAAAATAAAATTACGCAATCAGGAAAATTTAAATTTAAATTTTACTAACCCAAAAGTTTATAGATTATTTTCCTTTAAAGTGGAAATTTTTAGGCCGATTTTTCCAATCTCTTCAGAAACTTTCTCGGGCGTACTCAAAACAAGACTTAGAAGGAATTCTGGCTTTAAAGAAAACGAAATTCGTTCAATTTGTAGATTTAGATCTTGAACCGTTGTAAATTGACGCAAATTAGCATATGCGTCTCTAGCTTCTCTTACCCTAGCTTTTTCTCTATTGGGTTCAAGTCAGGACTTTTGACTGGCCAGTCCATAATAGTTTCTTGGGATTGTCTAAACCACTGCATTGTAGAGTTGGACCCATGCATGGAGCAATTGTCTTGCTAGTATATCCATCTGATCCCACCTAGCAACTTTGGAATGGAAGTAAATGTGATACAAGCGTTTTCTGGTAATCTCCGGAACATTAATTACCTTTCAAAAAAGCAATATCGGTTGTGGGATTAAAAGATAATACTCCCCGCACCATGAGTGAACCCCTTCCTTGCTTTCTAATGAAAAAAGTTCGTTGTTCCTTACGAATATCGTGTCAGTAATATGCCCAACCATCGGGGACATCTATTTTCATATATGAAAAGATTATCTAATCACTCATGTGTCCAATTCATGCGATTTTGGGTACACTGAACACGAACGTCTTTATGCCGTTTTGTAAAATTTGGAAAACGACGCATTTTACAATGGTCAAGAAATGTATTTGCCTGCATCTGTCAATAGACAGTGAATTTTGATACTGTAACGCTTACTTCTTTAGAAACTGACCGTACAGTCAGATACTGTGTTGAAACTAATCTCAATATCTCTCTGTCTTTCCGTTTAGTTATTATCTTTGATCGTCCAGAACGAGATTATATATCAAAATTATCCCCTTTTGAAAGAATTCGGTAAATATGAACCCTCATGCGTCCAATTTTTCTTGCAATGTCCACAACTTTCCATCCACGAGCCTTTAAACGATAGATTTGTAAAATTTTCTTTTTGGAACACTGTACATTGAGATGCATCTTTGAAGTCAATCGGAGGCGGAAAGGCAGATTCGCTTTTATCTCAGGAAATTATTGCGCCACAAGTACATAACTTAGGAATATACAAATTTTGGTACTTAGTACTTTGGTACTGGTAAAATAGTACTTAAATCAGCTTTTAACACCGGTTGTTATATATTTTTGGGACAGTATTTTTTTGTTTTTATTTTTTATCTTAAATCTATGACTGTGAAAAGTGATTTGAGTATTTTATTTTTTTTATTACATAATTATATACTTGCATAATTTATTTCTTCTTTCTTAATCGTTTAGTTAGCTCTTAAATGAAAAAAACCGTTGTCTATAAAATTTTTGGTTGTGTTATACATATATATATATGCGTGAATTGCCAAGAATATATATGTATTTTTATACATGTCTTTCACAAATGAGGTTATTCGAATTTAAAACACAATATTCACTATGAAAGAAGCAAAATACATCTCACCCTCAAGAAAAGTGATACAATTCAAAAATCTTACATTTCAGCGAAAAAGAAAAGGGAAATAGGCATATTTAAAATGTAACATAAGACTGTAAAATTTAACTCTTAATGCGGTTGTAAATGTGTACGTAAAAGCGTAAAATACTTAATAATCAAGACGAAGAAGAGATTTGAACGATTAAGTAAATTTTTGTTTGCACCCTTTCTGCGGTGGCAATGTGAAATATAGCATAATAAATCAGCTTTCCGGGTAACTACACTGACGACACTTTTCGTGTAGCAAGACGTACCCTAAGTGAAACCTATTAAAACTATAATACGCAAAAAGGATTTCTTTGAAGTTGTGTCACTTCCCTTGCAGGGAAGCAACATTATGTTGCCAATTAACATGCATGCTCCCACTATAAGTAGAATATATTTTTAAGATCAAGAGTGATTTAAAAATACACAAAAAGAGGAAACATTGAAAGAGAATAATAATTCATTAAAACTACGAAATATTCGATTATGAACAAGATTTTTTTAACAAAAAATTGGCTGCAAGATAAACTCTATTATTGAGTAAATGATTAAAAAATCAAGCTAGTCTTTTATTTTTAATTACAGAAAAATTTATTTATCTCATAAAATATTTTTATATATATACTAGGGGGCTCTGACCCCTGCAAGCTACGGTCGCCAACTCCCGTTCAGACACCGTAGAATCTGAAATCACGCTAATTTGATCGGTTTTTAAAAGATTAGAGAAGATTGAATTATAATGAAAAAACCTATAGCGATCTCCCTGTAAACGGGTTTCCATTCAATTCCCTTTGATTGCGAAAATTTAAAGCCTAATCAGTTGCTGTTAAGACATCCAATGATTGTTTTCGTGTTTGATTAAAGAAGGTCAGTTAAAAATTTGAAAAGAAGCTAAATTAAAATTAATTAAGTAAACAGAGTCTTTGCCGACCGGTATATTTAACAGCGTTATAAAACGATCGACATAATACAATTTACTACAATTACTGCAATTTACTTCTTTAACCCCTTCAAGGGCGGTGGTTCTTTTTTGGGCCACTTAGTTTTAATTCTTAAATGCCACATTGGAACCAGAATATTGGAATGGAAATTTTCCTTTTATTAAGTAAGTGAACCAAAGCATTTTCGTATTTAGAAATTTGTTTACAAATTCCGGTGCCATTCACTGATTTCAACATTTTACGAATGGAAATACTTTGCCCCTGAAAGGGTTAAACGCATATTAATATATCTATTATTTTAAAGTTTCCTTTCTCTTTTAAGATTCACGTTTAATACAATTTTCAAGACATAATTTTCAATATTTTTCTGCTTTTAACACGTACTCATTTAATAGTAATTTGAAAGTTTTTATTATGTTTTAAATAGCTATGTGTAAATAAATTTATAATCCTTAGGTAATATTATTCTTTGCGCTAGTTTTAGAATTGAAAACAATCTCTATAATAATAGCGTAAGTCATGTGACTATCCTCAACAGTTCCTTCGCTTTTCATAAGAAAGGTTTCCATTTTGATTAAAGAATCAAATTTATTTTTTCGAATAAAACTACATAAAAGTTGCCATGATCGCAAAGAATTATTGGTTCTTTTAAGTTAGCTGGGTTGAAATCTCGCCAATAGCTTTTTTTTTAACTCGTAAGTTAGCATTTTTTTTTATTTTTCGAGTGGTAAATTAAAACGGTACTACTTGGTTATCCCATTGAACAAAACTCTGTCGCCAGACTATAAGATTAAATGCAAATAATGGATGAACGAAAATGTCACATTCACTTGACTGTAAGGAAGTTATACATGTTTACGCCATCAAGCGATTTTTATTTTGACGCTTTATTTGTATTTGTATTTTTATACTAATTTATTTGTTCTGTCGTTATTTAAAATAAAAATTGCGTCAAATTGTATAATTTGGCGTGTGGTTTGGCGATTTATATAATTTGGCAATATTGGTTATTTGCTTTGAATTTGAAATTAAATGTCATGATTTTTTGCATTATTAAATAGCATTAAATTAAATGCATTATTAAATAAGCTATATATATATATAGCTATAATGTGTTAAACACAGATGTCATGTAAGCACCGGGTTTGGTGTGATTTTTTTTTACGACCATTTGGCGAAGACCTCGTTTTCGAATACCAGTTACATATATATTGGTACTACTTAGTTATCCCGTCGACCAAAAATCTATCGTAAAACTATAAGATTAAATGCTAATAATGGTCGATCGTTAATGTCACATTCACTTGACTTTAAGCAAGTTACACATGTTTACGTCATCAAGTGATTTTTATGTCGACGTTTCATTTGTATATTTATTAATGTTATACTAATTTATTTGTTCTTTCGATATTTAAAATAAAAATTATGTTAATTTGTATAACTTGGCGAGTGGTTTGGCGATTTATATAATTTGGCGAAATTGGTCGACTTAATAACTAAGTAGTACCGCATTTTAAAATTATTTTCTATTATTTTTAAAATGAAATAAGAACAAATAAAAAAATTGATTAATAACTGTAGAACAAAGAAATGTATACCTTTTTTTTTTTTTAAATAAAAAGAAAATAAATGTACATAAACATTTATTAATGAATAAGCAACAACAGTCGGGTTACCATGTCAGGCAAAATAACGCCATTTTGGCGCCAATTAGGTACCCCGGTGCGTATATGATATCTGAGCCTAATATTTTTCGTCTTGTTTCGTGTTAAAAAAAGAAAGAAGTGAAAGCCATTAATTTTAAATGTTTCAGTTTTAAAGGAAAGGTTTGTAGGTACCTCTTAGTTATCCCGTCGACCAATTTCGCCAAATTATATAAATCACCAAACCACTCGCCAAATTATACACATTGACATAATTTTTATTTTAAATAACGAAAGAACAAATAAATTAGTAAAACATTAATAAAAATACAAATAAAACGTCGAATTAATGGTTTTATTGGCCATTATTGGCATTTAATCTTACAAATAATTAATTAATTTCAACAATTATTGGCATTTAATCTTACAATTTGGTGACAGTAATTTGATCGGCGGGATAACTAAGAAGTACCGTTTTGTATTAAATAAAATGATAACGAAATTAAAAAAAAGCATTGTTCTTAGCACAGATTTAAAGGAAGCCCAACTGTCGACAAATTAATTTAAAATAGTAACCTTTTCTGAATTATGAAAAAAAAAATTTCTGTCTTGATTAAAATTTGAGTTGCCAACATTAGAAAAATGTATTTAAAATTAGAAAAAAAATTATATTTAGAAAACTAATTCGAATTTAAAAATTCTAATACCAGTTTTTAGATAAGTGGATGAATACGGATTTTTGGTGTTAATTTCATCGCAAAGTATTCCATATTTTAGGAGAAATCGTCGTGAAACATAATCAGTTGCTTAATCAGTCGTTTCATAGAATCGTTACATAAATTCTTTTCAATTCAGTCGTTTCATAATATGCGTTTCATAAATTCGTTTCATTAGGATTTTATATATATAGAGTAGATATTTAATAGTTTTTATAAATTGCCCTGATATATATTAATCCGGAAGGACTCGCATCTGGGCCGTCGAGCCCGAGGGCTATTAGAAATATAATGCAAAGTGTCAATACCATAAAATTCTATAGTCTTTCAGTAACTGCATTCAAGGTTCTATAATTGCTAGTCACATACATTTCCCTAAAAGTACCCACGCCTTCCGTTCATGGAAAACATGTTCCCGGAGGTAATAAGAAACCTTAAAATGTTTTTTTTTAAAACAAGAATTTTGATAGCGGTGTTTATTTGAAAATTATTATTATTATTATTATTATTATTTACAAACAGTGTTTTTCTGAAAGCAATGTTTTCTGTATCGTAAATTTACTTTTGTTTTTGTGCTTTGTCCCGCCTAAATCGGTTCTTCAATTTCTGAGGACCGCAGAATTTTAATAATTTTTTTTGCCTTACCTAACGGCAGAATTATCTGCTATTAAAGATGTTGAAATAAACTGTAAGAAATTAGTGGTGTCCAGCGCACTTAAAGTCCTGCTTTACGGGGAAAAACTACTCAGGGCTTATTAAGTCTGGGACGAATTCTCCGATAAGTATTAACCCCTTCGGGACGGGAGCCTTTTGCGAAATTTTTAATCTTTTGTCACCGCTTTTTAAAAACAGAAATTTGTATCTTCTTGAATCGAGAAAATGCGCTGATTAAACAAGGCAAATTTTACAGTAAAGTTTTACTGGTGAGGAAAAACAAGGATTCTGAGCGCTTCATGCGGCACGTATACGTGTCGCTCGTCCCCAAGGGGTTAAGTTATTAGGTTCACCAGACTTCCTGGTTAATTTCGAGTACTGATGTATTTTTCAACTCATCTGTTATATGAAATTCAATTTTCTTAGATTTTTAAATAAATGGGTTATTACTATGTTGTGTAATAATTTAAAATTAATTATGTTATTAACTTTTATATATAAAAGTATACCCAAACTCTTTAAACTATTTCAATCCCTACTACATTTCAGTATCATCACTTGAGTCAAATATCTCTCTCCCGAGTAAATCGTTATTATATTTTTAACTTATTAAGTACTTGAATTATCTTATCTTCCAATGCTAATTAGTAGGTTTATCATCCAGCATATCTATCGTATTGCCTCGAGATTAACTTATGTTTCATAATTTAGCAAATAAAGGTTTATCTTAAAATAAAGTATCTTTCAATAAATGAAATTAGATCATACTGTTCGTCTTACTTTTCAAATAATATGAAGAAAAGGGAACGATTAATTCCACTATTTCCGCGAATCTAAATATTTTAATTTTCTGACAAAATTTAACATGTTATTTCATGATTTTTTTTCCTTTATTAAAACAAAAATAATGTGTCGTTACTCTTTGAGCAAACAAAATATTTTATAATTTTATTTAAACTGTTAAAACTGTATTATTAAAATTTATATTTTAGGTTTTATCTTTTGTGGAATAAGCGACACAAAATTTTTTATCAGATAAAGTGAATGTTTACATTATTGAATCAATAAAAATACATTCAAATCCGGCATTTTCTAAAATCGTATGACATACAAGAAAAAAAAACAATGTAAAAGTTTCGAGCTTTGCAAAACCCCTCATCAGTACAAAAAAAATGATCGACTGTGATGGCCAACATAGAAGTAACTTAGAATTGAAACACGCATCCAACGTGCTCCCGTGTCCGATTTGTAAGTTTCTTGAATGTTAGCTATTAGAGTCGATCGTTTTTTATATACATAAAGGGATTTGGTAAAGCTCGAATGGTTTACAGCGGTCTTTTATCTTGTATTCTGTTTGATTATATTACATGTCTGATTTTAGTGTTTTTTTATTGGTTTATGATTCTGTCTCAGGCGTATTATATTTGTGTTTTTTTAGGTAACTGACTACGTTGAAAATGCAATTTTTGACCAAAATTGTCAAAATGTTTTATTTTATTTTATTAAAGACCAACTTTTTACCTTTCCAAAACTTTATTTGTTTTTATTGTACGATAATTAGATCCGGAGTTATAGCGGTTTTTATACTACTCAACATCTGTCACTCAAACCGGAAGTGTTGTTTAAAGGGCCGGCATTGCTTTTAAAGGGCCGTGTGTTTGGAGAAATTTCATGGTTTTGGAAGCTTTTTTTTAATAATAAGAAATGTAAATAATATGCTCCATGGACAATATTTACCTTTTGGGTTCGAGGTTAATTTGTTTTACATGAATTTCTTTAATGTAAATTGGCAACAACGAGAGAAGCTTGTGTTTACATGTGTATTTCAAAAACTTGCATACGATTTTCGCTCTCGATTTTTTTTTTTTTTTTTTTTTTTTTTTTTTTTTTTTTTTTTTTTTGCTAAATACTCAGTTTTTTTTACATATTTTTAATTATTTTACATTTTGTTATATTATAATGGGAGGAAGAAGTGTTTCCAGAACTCGGAAACGAAAGTTTCATGGAAATAAATATACGAACGCCAAGAAGCATACTGAAAAAATTGAAGTAGAATCGAGTACTAGTTTGTCATCGAGTGCTTCAAAACTTCAACAGTTTGATGAACCTTTGGAACAAGGTAAAGATCTGGAATCAGAAAAAGTAACAGGATGTCGAATTATTGATTTGGATTTATTGATAAATATTTTTTCCATGCTGCGTTGCCCAACCTGTCTGACAAGTAATCTAAAGTTGAAGGAAGAATCCAAATTTGGTCTCTGTTCCAATTTCCTTGTGCAGTGTGAAGCATGTACATTTTGTACAGGTTTTTAAACGTGAAAAAAGAGTGGTAAAAACAATGAAGTCAATATCCGATTTGTGTATTCTCTTCGAATTATTGGTAAAGGGTTCACAGTCGGAAAAAAAATTGTGCTACAATGAACCTACCTTTCCTGTCAAAGGTTACATTTAGACGACAAGAAAAGAAAATTATTCAAGCTGCTGAAGCCGTTGCTAATAATTCTATGAGTACAGCTGCAAAAGCTATCATTTCAACATCAAATTCACAGAATAAAGTGACAGCATGTGCTACGCATAGTGAAGCGACAACATCTAATCTGCAGGATGAAGTGACAACATGTGATCGTCAAAATGAAACAACCTGTGATCTGCAGAATGAAGTGACTACATGTGATCCGCAGAAAACAACGACAGCATGTGATCCGCAGAAAGAAACGACAGAATGTGATCCACACAAAGAAACCGCAGCATGTGATCAACAGAAAGAAACGACATCATGTGGAGTATCGGTTGATGGTACCTGGCAACGTCGAAGATATTCTTCACTCAATAGCGTTGTGAGTGCAATTTCGATTGCTACTGGCAAAATTCTAGATTTAGAAATTATGTCACAATTGTGTCGAATTTGTGTAAAGCATAAGAACATGGGTAGAGCTTCCTCGAAACCTATACCAAAACATGTCTGCTCAAATCACAGGACATCATCGAGCAGCATGGAAGTTGTTGGTGCCTATCGTATTTTCGAACGTTCAGAAAATATGCATGAACTCCGTAACACAGAGTATTATGGTGATGGAGACTCGAAAAGCTATGATGCTCTGAAAGACATATATGGCAAGTACTCAGTTAAAAAATTAGAATGCATTGGCCATATCCAGAAAAGAGTTGGAACTCATCTACGAAAATTAAAAGTAAACACAAAAGGAATTGGGGGAAAACGAAAGTTGACAGACAATTTTATTAATAAGCTGCAAAATTATTATGGCATAGCTATAAGAGCCAATGCAGGCAACTTATTAAATATGCAACGTGCAACAATTGCAGCATTTGCACATTGTTGCTCCAGTAAAGAAAAACCGATGCATGGACAGTGCCCCACAGGTGCGGAAAGCTGGTGCAGGTATCAGCAAGCATTAGCATTGGGGAAAGCTTATAAAGATACTTCGGCGGGTCTTCCCCAAAAAATAATCAACATCGTAAAGCCGATATATATGAAGCTCTGTGATCAAAGGTTACTGGAAAAATGTCTACATGGCAAAACTCAAAATGCAAATGAAAGCTTCAATGCACTTTTGTGGACTTTAATACCTAAGAATGTGTTTGTTGAAGCACAAAGCTTACATTTAGGTTTATATTTATCTGTTATTCAATACAATGATGGATTTAATGGATTACTAAAAGTTTGCAGGAACTGAAAATGAATTTCGGTTCTTATACAGCTGACGAATATCGTGATATAGATGATGCTCGTGTCAGTTGTGCAAACCGCCATTCGTTACCCCAAACAAAAACAAAAAGAAAAAAAATTACGCGCTTCTCGGAAAAACAAATGTTCAGTTCTTTAGAAGAAAGAAGGGGTAACTTATAAAAGCGGTGCATTTTAAAACCAAATTTGTATTGTGGGTTAAAATGTAAATTTGCAATTTTTTTTCTTTCTTGAAAGGTAAGTTTCATTGAATTTTATATGTAAAAAACATGACTCCTCAATAAATTGCATACATATATTTCCATGAAATTTGAAATGTGTGTAATATGCATGAAGGTCATAAACTAAATAATAAACTATTGAATGAGTAATTTATGATTTACAACTGTTTTTGCAGAATGTCATTTGTAAATTTTATATATATATTATATAAGTTGATGCCATAAGCTGATATTTTTGAACCTATCAAATTATTTTTTACATTTTAGTTAACATTGCCTTCAATATTGTCATAAAGTAATACATTTAAAAAGAAGGTGAAGTATGCTGTGTAGTATTGTTTTGAGTGAAGGGCTTTTTTTATTGACTTTTATATAATAATACAAATTTTATTTAAAACTTCATGAGCATTGTATTTTTGAGTACAATTCTACTTCTGGGCTGGTCTGTCAAGCCTGTTGATAAATGTATAAGTAATTTGGCAAACATACATACATTGGAATCGACAGCCTTTCCATAGAAAACAATCGGCACCGACTGGCCTAGACACAGAAGACGGCGGGGGCGGGGGGGGGGGATATGACCATCTAGAGATAAAGAAAGGATCAGTACTTAAAAAAAAATACGTATGGTTTATAAAAACAGTGACATTTAGATGTATATTACTGTAAATTCTTGTACTAAAACATAAATCTAAACTTTTTGCATTTTTTAGAAAATAATTTTCGGTGAAAATTCCATACGCAGAACATGATTTCTCAAAATGTTGCTGGAATATCACTATGAAATTTAAAATATATATTGCTTACACTATTATGAAGGCAATGAACTAAAGGTTTAAATTTAAAATAAATATTTCTGGTTTTATGGGTGTTTTTGTGAATGACATCGAATGATGTAGCGTAGAAAGTGATTGCGTGCAAAATCGTCATCGATTGGCCTAGATACAGAAGACGAGCTTTATGTTTTTCATAATTTACCTGTAAAATTGTATAATATTGGATTATACATAAAGTTAAAAGGTATTGAATTAACCACAAACAATCTAAGTCACAACTGAAGAATATAGTGTTCTCGATAACGAGTACATCTTCGATGCGAAACGTCATCGTTCACTTTGTTGAAAAACTGAGGGGGGGGTGGTGACCTTCTAAAGATAAAGAAAGGGTCAGTACTTTAAAAAAATAAGTATGGTTTATAAAAACAGTGACATTTAGATGTATATTACTGTAAATTCTTGTACTAAAACATAAATCTATACTTTTTGCAATTTTTGGAAAATAATTTTCGGTGAAAATTTCATACGTAAAACATGATTTCAAAAAAAGTTGCTGGAATATCACTATGACATTTAAAATATATGTTGTTTACACTATTGTGAAGGCAATGAACTAAAGGTTTAAATTCAGAATAAATATTTTTTGTTTTATGAATATTTTTGTGGAATGATATGGCATAGAAAGTGACCGCATGCAAAATCGGCACCGATTGGCCTAGATACAGAAGAGGAGCTCTATTTTTTTCATAATTTACCTGTAAAATGGTGTAATATTGGATTATACATGAAGTTAAAAGGTATTGAATAAACCAAAAACAATCCAAGTAACTTAAAACTGAAGAATATAGTGTTTTCAATAACGGGTAGATCAGCGATGCGAAACGTCATCATTTTGCTTTGTTAAAAAACTGGGGGGGGGGGGGGGGATATGACCTTCTAGGATTAAAGAAAGGGACATTACTTTAAAAAAATAAGAATGGTTTATAAAAAAAGTTAAATTTAGATGTACATTACTGTAAATTCTTGTACTAAAACATAAATCTAAACTTTAAATGCATTTTTTGGAAAATGTAATTTTTGGTGAAAATTCCATCCGCAAAACATGATTTCTCAAAAAGTTATTGGAATATCACTATGAAATTTAAAATATATGTTACCTACACTATTGTGCAGTCAATGAACTAAAGATATAAATTTAGAATATTTACTTTTTGTTTTATGGATATTTTTGTGGAATGACATTGATGAATTTTGTGAAAATTAACATGTAAACAGGTGAGATATGCTATAAGTTTTGAAATACTTAAAGAATCTCTTAGATTTTAGTTCATTGCCTTCACTAAGGCCATAAATAGGAAGTGTAAAAAGGAAATTAAGATACATACAGTAGAATTTTCTTTAGAGCGTTTTGCGTTTTGGGCCAAATTTCACCAAATTTTACTATAAATTCCTCCATTTACCAAAATTTTATCAATGAATGAAATATTTTTTACTTTTTTCACATTTTCTAGTCATAATCTTAGTAAAAATAAGTTAAAAAAAATAATTAAATAGCTTTTTTGGAAACAAATTGCTCCGTACGTAATCAGGTGCCTTAAATTAACATTATTGTTCAGTCTGAACTAAAATATAGATGAAATGATACACCTAAAGCTTCATGCGCACTAGTTACGTTTCTGTAAAACGAAGTACACTAATTAAGATTTCATTGTCGTAGAGTAGATTTATCTGCTGTTATTTGATTTTTCATGTTTTGTGTGTAGTTTGACTAAATTGTTATAAGTGTAGACTCAATATATTTAAATAACACAAGCTTTCAAAATTTGGGTTTTGTGATATTGCTTAGCTTTTGATAATTGATTATTAAGTATTTTGTAGAGCTGAATGACCTTGATTTTTTTTTCATCACATCAAATTTTTACTTTTAACTTTGAAATTAACGATTTGCGAAAAATACAAACGTAATGGTTAAAAAGGAAAGTTATTTTCAGATTTAGTGCTAAACAGTGCTGAAAATCAATTATCAAAATTTAAAAAAAAACACAAAAATCACATCTATTTCATAGTATCAGAATTTTGTTAATTTTTTACTTTGAAATTTACGATTTGCAAAAATCCTGACTAGATGGTTAAAAATGAAGATCATTTTTGGATTCAGCGCTCAAAAATATATATAAATCAGTTATCAAAAGTTAAGAAACACAGGCATTACCTGTATCATTCAGTATCAGATGTTCTTTATTTATTTTATTTTTTACCATTGAAATTTACGATTTGCAAAAACCCCTGACATTATGGTTAAAAACGAAGGTCATTTTCGGATTCAGCGCTAAAAAACACATAAGATTAAAAATCAGTTATTAAAAGTTAACACAAACCATCGCAGGCTTGTGTTATTCATAATGCATAATTGTCTCTTATTTTGTACCTTAACTTTTAGAATGTATACACTCCGTTTCATAGTCACATAAAAGCTTTTTTTCTTTCTTAAAATCAAACAGATACTGATGTTTTATCTAAACTAAGATAATAATTGCTAAAGGTGATTTACAATTTGGTCAAATCAGTCAAAATCAGTCATTTTTTTTTCTATACAAATAACATGAACAGTCAAATAATGGCAGATAAATCCACTCTACTACATTGAAATCTTTAATCACTTTTAGCTAATATTAGCTTATTTTGGATGATTTTAAATGATTTTCATACATAATTGAAGAGCTATGTGGAAGAACATGTCAAGTAACAAAAATTACATTTCAAGAAATTTGAGTTGAAAGTTTTTGCTGTAAATTTTAATGATTTATACCATGTTTGATACCATGTGTTTAAAATATTAACAGGTATGGTACTAAACTCCCAGAAAAACTTATTCATATTTCATTTTCAAATATTAAAAATTATTAATATTATTGACTTTATTAAATATTAAAATATTAAATATTAATGAATAATGTCTTAAATCTTTAAGACTAAATAGAATCGTAGTATTTTAGCTTCACCATGTGATAGGACACCCTATAACGCTTTCATCCAAAAGATAAAAAAACAAAATAGAAAATGTAGCATAACATGTTCATCCACTCAGCACTTCAATTGTATAATGATGTTTTAATTAAATAGAATGTTCAATGTAAAAGTTGGGCCGTTTAATTTCACAATATTAATAAATTTAAACAATTTCTTAGTTTAAAAAATGTATTAACATAACTGCAAAATACCTGTAAAATCAGATAACATTGTGAACAATCTTCATTCAAAAATTCAAAATCAAGTTACATATATAATATGGAGGTTAATCTTTAATGCGATCATTTTGCTCATCTTAATGGCCTGAAGAAAATGAAATGATTTAATTGAACATGAAAAAGGCAATTTTGTTAATTACAAGAAATGTAGTTTTTCAATTCCTACTATTAGCTCACACTCTTCCTATATTTATTTATTTATATATTTATATATTTATATATTTATCTTGTTCAAATTTTCAATCGTTAATAAAATACTCATTATTCATCCTATCAAGTTGAAATAAATTTTTTAAACTTGTACTGGATGACAATTGATGTTAATACAGTTTTTTCAAATATTAATTAATTAATTAAATTTTAATTAATTAATTTTAGTTTTGCATGGGAAACAAAATGGCGGCCATTGGTTATTGTAGGTCAATGAAAGTATTTTACGTTACCATAGGGGTTATCATAGGGGGACCCTGTTCTGTCGCCAAATACCGCCAAGTTTGTCGCCAATTTGGCGATATATCGCCAAATTTGGCGGCCAAAATAAGTCGCCAAAAGTGACGCCAACTTGGCGATATTTCTAATATTTCGCCAAATTCCCATAGACTTCCATTGTAAACCTACTTGCTTATAGAAAATCAACAAATTGAGATATTTTAATGCAACAAAAACTAATATTAGCTTAAGCGATTATATTAAATTTTTCTTTGATGACCTAAGTAGGAATTGACTTTAAAAACAAAATTTTTATATTGCTTGTTTAGAGTCTACATGAGCTAAAGAAATTGAACGATCCCATGGGCTTATTTTAAAATTTCTGAAGCTAAATAAAACATATGGTGTGAAGAGTCCCATGGTCAATCTCATAAACTCACTTTAAAATATAGAACTAGATTTTAAAGATAGATTTCACAACAAAAAATTATAAATTGACAACTCTAATATCAAGTAGATTCCGCAGCCGTATATCCAACTATTAGAAAAGTTAAATATTAGAAAAACTTAAAGCAACTGCCGAGATTTGTCATGGGTATAATACCATATACCCCAAAATTCGTAATTTAAACAAGTTTAGTCGTTTGATTAAAAAAACAAAACATGAATGTGGTCGATCCGTATGGCTGGAGTCATTATAAGATTGATCTTTAAAAAAGGAATTCTAACCGGAAACGTAAGTTACTGCTGTGGTTTGATGGTGTGAGGATCTTCATGTTTAATGGAAAAATAAACATAATCAATAAACAAGTAAGAAAAACTCATGTGTCAAGCATAGATTATGAAACACTTTCCAACACATTCAGAATAATGCAACAAAACTGCATTGTTTAAAAAAAATTAAAGTATTACGTCTAATTCAACCATATGGAAACGCATAATATATTTCAAAACCCAAATTCATCTGTTCCCATCCACAATCGGAAAATTACGCGAATTTTTTCAGCAGCCCTGTATATGATTTATAGATTTGAATCTATTAGCTACATGAAAGCCAAAATTTAGTTCACTTAAGAGGTTCATATACTTCAGTTAAAAATTTACCTTCAACAATTTCCTTTAATAAGGAGAATGATAGGGGAGACCGGGGCTAGTAGTGACATTTTCGACATTTTTGGTATTAGCCGTAAGATTTGAATTGAAGCGAAACATTTAGTGTATCATATCATTAGAGTAAATCTTGCGTAACATATTTATAAAACTACTATTAACATTATTAACGTTTTTCATAACACAAAATTAATTCTACGTAACCTCGAAATTTGTCACTACTAACCCCCACTACGTTTCAAGATGTGACATGCTTGGGGCACATTGTGACACATAAATGACACAAACAATAACATTGCTACATATACAAATGATGTAAGAAAGGCGATTAAATGGGTTAAGTTAAATCAAGAATGATAAATTTATTGATTTATAACGTTCTTAACACAATAAAACATTTTCATGTTTTAATAATGTTGTAAATCAAATAAAATTAAAATAGTTAAATTGTTAACACTTGTAAACTCTTAGTCCTTTATAAAGATACTTTTAGAGACACTTAGCAAAAAAAAAAAAAAACTGTCTTAATCAGGAAATAAATAAAATGTAAGCCAACACTAATCCTTGCCCATATTTATTTTTGACTAGGTTACAACGTGTAGGTCTATATCCTATATTTTTAATCAGTCATTGTCATCGCTTGTTTCAGCGTCTCATTTGCAGTTAATACAAATACAATAACGTTCATATTTGGTACATTTGACAAGCGCCCATCTTTTACATGTCATACATTGCACCCAGTCTTCTCCGGGTCTAGAAATTTTGTAATGCTTCAAGCAAAATAGGCATAAGCAATTTTCGTCATCTTCAGAGCTATCCAATACTTACTTCTCCCTTTTTTTCAATAACCTAGGTGCAATTTTTTTAATGCACTGCTTGGCCTTTACATACAGTTTCTTTTTTGCTTTTTCTTCTTCAATTTGTTTTCTGCGTTCTTTTTCTTTTTGTTCTGCTCGAATTTTCTCTTTTACAGGCGTGCTTGTTAGAATGGCAGATTTAAAACATTTACGAATAGATCGCTGGCCTTTTCGAGGTCCTGCTTTATAGTGGTCTTATTTCTGTAAGACTTACCACTGACACATTGCTATTATCAATTGTCATAGAATCATCTAATTCAATGAGATTTCTTACTTCTGAAGACGGTCCTGCAACCTCACCATCATTGATTAAAGTTATTGCTGAAGTGCTTGGTTTGTTAACAGTTTCATACTTACTAATTTTGCTTTCGTTGTCTTCTGGTCTTTAACGCTCTCATCTCTGATGGATAACTGCCGATCAGTTACTGAGGAACATAGGAAGTCTTCATCTGTAAAAATGTTCCTATTAAATTCCCAAATTCCACTACAACGAAATCCTGCTACAATATTTTTGGGAGTGGCAGCACTAGGAAGGGCTATTTTGACAATACCTGGTATGTCATAGATCGACACAGTGCTTCCAGGATGAGACTTTACCCACCCACATACAACCTGATTGTAGAAATTTTTGCTAATTATGCTGGGGTAAGTAGTGACAGTGTCACAACATGCCTCTTAGACTTCGTCACAACTAGCCCCGTGTTACGCCATTTTTAACTTTATTCACTAGTTTCCGAAATGTTGACATGATTAACAAATGAAATACATAGAATAAAAGCACAAAATATAAGCATTTAAATAATGTTAGGGAAGTTTACATACCTCAGTATCGCTAGTGGCAATGACGATTCCAACGTAGGTCGCAAAATTTACTTTTACGATTGAAACAAGATAAATATTTTTATCTCGAAAAGAACGCAACGCTATACTTCAAAACATATGCAACACACTGAGACAATCAACCTCTTCACTCACATGACGCGACAGGTGCTGCAAACTATAGGCTCAGTCAGGAAGCTCGATGGCACAACTTGCCCCTGGCACAACTAACCACGGTCTCCCTACGTGAATACTTCTGTGTAGCCCTCTATTTGAGGTATGAAATTTATACATGGCGAGTAAGATTCAAAAAATTAGTTAAATTTAAAAGCGCATACAGAATTTTAAACCGTGCACTCCAGCAATTATTACTCAAAAACAGTACTGTACTGTAACCGATTTATTTTGTGTGTCCCTCTAAATGAATAAAAAATGCTATGAATGTGTTCTTCTAACGTGATCGTAGTGAAATTTAGTGATTTATATCCGTTTCAATGCATTTAAAATAGCATAATGTCATTAAAATATTCTGCAAACGATTTTTCCCCATATAACATAATGTTATGGAATACTTTTGGGTGCCCCTGTAAATGAACGATTAATCTTACATACTTTATATACAATACCAAACATGCTTTGGTAACCCTAAATAACCTTATAAATTTCATGCAAATTCGAGTATATTTACGGGACTTAGAGCGTGGAGAGACGGCCAGACGGACAGACGGCCAGACGGACTTACGGACAGACAAACCGAAAACATAAACACATTTCAACTTTGTTGGAAAGTGTTAAAAAGAGCGGTTAGACTCTGTGGTATACCAAGATGTTTTGGAAGACAATGTATTTATCTTCGCAGAAAATCTAGAATGAATATCTTGGATTGTTTCGCAGGTAAATCACTTAATAGGTATAGTTAATAGCAACTGGACGTGGTTTATGTAAAATTAGACTCATTTAATAAACTGGTTGTACGTTTTATCTTATTTCAATCCCATGTACTTTATATGGAATTCATTATTTTTGAAATTGTATACCAATTGAATACAGTACTGAAATGTTGTAGAAATAATGTCTTCTGTAACTTGAAAATGAAAAAGTATTGATGAAACTGCATAAAAAAGAATGTTTACTCATAGACAGATCGTATTTTTGATATTATATAAAATTATGTATTTAAATATCAAAGATAATTTCTATAACATTAACTACAATTAAATTTTATATAAATGTAGAAATAACCACTTACTATGCCCTGTTCTCTTTTTTTTAGGTAGCTTTCATTACAAAAAGCTACCTATTGCAGCCGTTCGGAGGAAAGCGATTTCAAAAAATTTTGGTATATTTTCATCGATCATGACACCCAGACCCCGAAACCACCCTCCGTTCAAAATTGATATATATATATATATATATATCTGACCTATGTCACACTGTAACTCCCGTAATTATGAACCGATTTCAATGTAATTCGGTATGTACATAGTACATACTAATGTCTCGACCGAGTTCGTTGGCCAGCTTCATCCGCCATTTTGTTTCAAAATGGCGGCCATTTAAAAATTTTTAAAAATTTTAAAACTTGAAATGTGGTACCAAAAAATTAAAAATGGAAAAATATTTTTTCCTTATGTATTTGACCTTTATACAAAGATTCCGGAGCAGTTTTTGTTTTGTCTATATCTTAAAAAATGGCTGAGTTATAGCATTTTGAATTTCTAGCGTGGCTGACATTTTGAAACGTCCTGAAATTTGTCACGCGATAAAAGGCGTATTTATGAACCGATTTGGATGTAATTCAGTGTGTACATAGTACATACCAATCTCTCGACCGAGTTCGTTGGCCAGCTTCATCCGCCGTTTTGTTTCAAAATGGCGGCCATTTAAAATTTAAAAAAAAAATTTAAACTTGAACTGTGGTACCAAAAAATTAAAAATGGAAAAATATTTTTTTCTTACGTATTTGACCTTTATACAAAGATTCCGGAGCAGTTTTCGTTTCGTCTATATCTTAAAAAATGCCTGAGTTATAGCATTTTGAATTTCTAGCGTGGCTGACATTTTGAAACGTCCTGAATTTTGTCACGCGATAAAAGGCGTATTTATGAACCGATTTCGATGTAACTTCGTTTATACATAGTACATACCAATGTCTCGACCGGGTTCGTTGGTCAGCTTCATCCGCCATCTTGTTTAAAAATGGTGGCCATTTAAAATTTTAAGAAAAATTTAAATTTGAAATGTGGTACCAAAAAATTAAAAATTGAAAAAATATTTTCTTCTTATGTGTTTGACCTTGATAAAAAGATTCGGGAGCAGTTTTTGTTTCGTCTATATCTTAAGAAATGGCTGAGTTATAGCATTTTGAATTTCTAACGTGGCTGACATTTTGAAACGTCCTGATTTTTCTCACGTAATAACAGGCGTATTTTTGAACCGACTTGGATATACCTTGGTGTGTACATAGTACATAGAAATATCTCGACCGAGTTCGTTGGCCGGCTTCATACGCCATCTTGTTTCAATATGGCGGCCATTTAAAAAAATAAAAAAATAAAAAAAATTAAATGAAATACCAAAAAATTGGAAAGTGAAAAAGATTTTTTTTGTATGTGTTTCACTTTAATACAAAGATTCCGGAACAGTTTTTCTTTCGTCTATATCTAAAAAAAATGGCTGAGTAATAGCATTTTGAATTTCTCTTGTGGCTGACATTTTAAAACGAACTGATTTTTGTCGCGCGATAACAGGCGTAAATATGAACCTATTTGGATGTAACTTGGTCTGTACATAGTACATACCAATGTCTCGACCGAGTTCGTTGGCCAGCTTCATTCGCCATCTTGTTTCAAAAGGGTTGCCATTTAAAAAAATTAAATTTAAAATTCAAAATGAGGTATTAAACAATTGGAAAATGAAAAAGATCTTTTTATGTGTTTGGCCTTGATACAAAGATTCCGGAGCAGTTTTTGTTTCTGAAAATTTGTTCTTTTGTTTATATCTTAAAAAATGGTTGATTTATAGCACTTTGAATTTCTAGCATGGCTAACATTTTGAAACGATCTTGTATTTGTCACGCGATAACACACGTATTCGCCTATTTCGATGTAAGAAGGCATGTGGATAGTATACATCAACACCTCGACCAAGTTCGCTGGCAAGATTCATCAGCCATCTTGTTTCAAAATGGCGACCATTAAATTATAATATATATATATATTTAAAGTGAGGTGCTAAAAAATTAGAAATTGAAAAAGGTTTCTTTCTTAAGTATTTGACCTTGATATAAGGATTCAGGAGCATTTTTGTTTGTCTTTACCTTAAAAAATGGCTCAGATATAGCAGTTTCAATTTCTATTGTGGGTGACATTTTGAAAAATCTGATTTTTGCATGCGACAGCACTCCTATATATTAACCGATTCCGATGTGAGTGAGCATGTGCACAGCAATTACTAAGGTCTCGACCAAGTTCACTTTTTAGCCTCATCCACCATGTTGTCTTAAAATAACAGGCACTTTAAGAAATTTCCGAATTTGGCAGCCAAATATATGTTACTTTAAAGAAAAGCAGCTTGGATAAAGCTGACTAATTTCGAGAAATTCTCATTCATTACATTGATAAAAAATTAGTATTGAATCTCCTATATTCGGTTTCCACTAAATTGAGCTTCGTGTGTTTGAATGATATAATTTGGCTTTTTTAAAATAAGGATTATGAAAGCTAACTCTTTCTCCCGGCACTGGCCGGAAGGACTTTTTATGAACCGATTTGGATGTAATTCGGTGTGTACATAGTACATACCAATGTCTCGACCGAGTTCGTTGGCCAGCTTCATCCACCATTTTGTTTCAAAATGGTGGCCATTTAAAAATTTTTAAAAAATTTAAAATTTGAAATGTGGTACCAAAATATTAAAAAGGAAAAATATTTTTTTTCTTATGTATTTGACCTTTATACAACGACTCCGGAGCAGTTTTTGTTTCGTCTATATCTTAAAAAATGGCTGAGTTATAGCATTTTGAATTTCTAGCATGGCTGACATTTTGAAACGTCCTGAATTTTGTCACGCGATAAAAGGCGTATTTATGAACCGAGTTGGATGTAACTTCGTTTATACATAATACATACCAATGTCTCGACCGAGTTCGTTGGCCAGCTTCATCCGCCATCTTGTTTAAAAATGGCGGCCATGTAAATTTTTAAGAAAAATTTAAATTTGAAATGTGGTACCAAAAAAAATGAAAATTGAAAAAATATTTTTTTCTAATGTGTTTGACTTTCATAAAAAGATTCGGGAGCAGTTTTTGTTTCGTCTATATCTTAAAAAATGGCTGAGTTTTAGCATTTTGAATTTCTATTGTGGCTGACATTTTAAAACGACCTGATTTTTGTCACGCGATAACAGGCGTATTTATGAACCGAGTTGGATGTAACTTTGTTTATACATAATACATACCAATGTCTCGACCGAGTTCGTTGGCCAGCTTCATCCGCCATCTTGTTTAAAAATGGCGGCCATGTAAATTTTTAAGAAAAATTTAAATTTGAAATGTGGTACCAAAAAAATGAAAATTGAAAAAATATTTTTTTCTAATGTGTTTGACTTTGATAAAAAGATTCGGGAGCAGTTTTTGTTTCGTCTATATCTTAAAAAATGGCTGAGTTATAGCATTTTGAATTTCTATTGTGGCTGACATTTTAAAACGACCTGATTTTTGTCACGCGATAACAGGCGTATTTATGAATCGATTTGGATGTAACTTGGTCTGTCTATGTACATAGTACATACCAATGTCTCGACCGAGTTCGTTGGCCAGCTTCATTCGCCATTTTGTTTCAAATTTGTTGCCATTTAAAAAAATTTAATTTAAGGTATTAAAAAAGTGGAAAATGAAAAAGATTTTTGTATGTGTTTGGCCTTGATACAAAGATTCTGGAGCAGTTTTTGTTTCTGAAAATTTGTTCTTTTGTTTATATCTTAAAAAATGGTTGAATTATAGCACTTTGAATTTCTATCATGGCTAACACTTTGAAACGATCTTGTATTTGTCATGCGATAACACACGTATTCGCCTATTTCGATGTAAGAAGGCATGTGGATAGTATACATCAATATCTCGACCAAGTTCGCTGGCCAGCTTCATCAGCCATCTTGTTTCAAAATGGCGGCCATCAAATTTAAAAAAAAAAAATTATTGAAAGTGAGGTGCAAAAAAATTAGAAATTGAAAAAGGTTTCTTTCTTAAGTATTTGACCTTGATATAAGGATTCAGGAGCATTTTTTGTTTGTCTTTATCTTAAAAAATGGCACAGATATAGCGGTTTCAATTTCTAATGTGGGTGACATTTTGAAAAATCTGATTTTTTGCCTGCGACAGCACTCTTATATATCAACCGATTCCGATGTGAGTGAGCATGTGCATAGCAATTACTAAGGTCTCGACCAAGTTCACTGGTTAGCCTCATCCACCATGTTGTCTTAAAATGGCAGGCACTTTAAGAAATCGCCAAATTTGGCATCCAAATATAAGTTACTTTAAATAAAAGCAGCTTGGATAAAGCTGACTAATTTCGCGAAATTCTCATTCATAATGATTTAGTATTGATAAAAATTAGTATTGAATCTCCTATATTCGGTTTCCACTAAATTGAGCTTCGTGTGTTTGAATAATATAAGTTGGCTTTTTTAAAATAAGTATATGAAAGCTACCTCTTCCTCCCGGCACTGGCCGGAAGGACTTTTTTCATTTGAAACAATACGTCATTCTTCACTTTTTGAACTAAAAAATGTAATTTAAAGCAAATACGTTATGTTCTGTTGATATTTTCAAAAATAATGTGGTCAAATATTATAAATATGTGTAGCATTCATATTCTGGCTATGCTTGTACGGCATTTTCATTTTGAAAAATTCCCTAAAAATTATCTTTTATCATTCAATAAAAATCATCATCTTTTTATTTCTCTTGCTTATGCTTTTTCATATTAAAACAAAATTAAAAGACAAATTATGTTCATTAAAATGAATTTTTTGTTATATTATATTTTTTGCAATATTATATAATTTAGTTATATTATAATACTGCATTTTTTCCCAGAATTGACAATATATAGTCTGTTGAAAATAAAAGAATGAATCATGTCAAAATATTATTAAAATAAAATAGTATATTTCCAAAACCTATTTTTTTAGAAAAACGTAAATACAATGAAATGTATTCACGAATACAATGAAATGCATTCAATGAAAAATATGTATTTAAAGAAAAAGTGAAACATGAATGAAAAAAAGTTACATTTTTATATATTCTTTATTCAAATAAGAAAGAATTTAAATAAATTTGTTAATAAAACTATACAATCGAAAACTGTTTTCCCATGGGCAAAGTCTTTGTTTTAAAATATTATATTTTATAATATTGAGGTAATTTTTTTTTTCATAAAAACAACAATAGTTATTAAATGCAACATTATTGAAAATATTTTTTTTTTATTTTTTACTAAAAAAAAAAGTGTGAAAAAATATTCTTTCAAAGTATTCATATGGGATTCACTGATTTAAACAGATTTAAGCATTTTCCGGTGGGAAGGCTAAACAACTTATTTTCAATTATTTAATGCATTCTTTTGATAAACATGTACGTTTAAAAATAACTTTTTTCCACTTAGTTTTGAAAGTTTTTTTCGATAATTAACAAATAAATAGTATTAAAGTGTTTTAGAACATTATTCTTTCAGGCTAGTGAAATAATAACGTATTTATAAAATGCCGTATATAGTATATAATTGAAAGTTTAATTTTAATATTATACATTGAATCAATGGATTATAAAAATTAATAATACTTCATTTCACTTCATTCATCCTTATAATATTATAAATGTCAAAGTGTGTCCGAAAGTTTGAATGAATTCAATATCTAAACGAATGAATTAATGTTTTTGTATATTTGCATATATGTGTATTATAAAACGGAAATGAACATAGGCTGTATTTTATTTAATTTATTCAAATGATTTTCTTAATAATTCAAAATTTCATTCTTTTTTCATACAGAATCAATTGACATTTTTATGATAAATTTAACCATCTTTCTTTCTTGTTGCCAAAAATATCTAAATCTGGAAAAATAATTTCTCCTCTACAATTAATTAAAAATTAAAATAAAAAGAATTCAAAAGAAAATAAATATGACGTCATATTTGAAACGAAAATTGGGGTATTTTTAATTATACATGAAGGATGAATATTGGTTACATTAATAAGGGGTTTTCTTCCAAAAATGGAGTCATAATTAGAAAGAAAAAAGATGAAAAGGAATCATGTTATTAATAAAGTTATTCGCTTGGGAAAATGTGACGTCATATTTGAAATAAAACAGGTATTTTCAAGTATTCGTTAAAAAAACAAGGGGCATGAATATCAGTAACTAATAAAAATAGATAAATAATGACGTCATATTAAACGAATAACAGAAATATTTTTTACTAATGGATCCTAATCTCGCTTTCGGTTCGAAGCTATAAAAACCGCCATTTTACCAATTGTGACGTGACAGGAATACTTAACACAAGAATGATTAAAAAGTTTGAATATAAGCTACATACAAATGAGAGTTTTCTTTCAAAATTCACGTTATGATTACCAGGAGAAGATATTTTTTGTTGAAAAAGGGGGACATAAAACAGATTAATATATTTTTTGACGCTATTCCCTCATTAAATTTTAAAAGAATTGAATTTAAATTAGTATAAATGGTTCAAAAACGTGATTAAAGTAAATTTTTCAAAACTGGAAACATATTTACACACATCGAAGCTTCATGAGTGAATTTATTCTACAGAAACGAAAATCGTCTGTCAACATATTGACCTTTACAATCAAGGATGTAAATATAACGTCTGTGCATTTAAGTGGATAGTTATTGCCCACTGTTTATACGAATTAATTTTTTTTAAATCATATGCTATTTTAATCAATTATTTTTAAAAGGTGGCATTTAAAATATGTCACAAAGGCGTTTTTAGTAAAAGCTATTATCGGGTAAAATTCATGTAATATTTTTTTTTTCATGGAAAGCATTTGTGAAGATTTTATCTGCAACATATCAGTTTCACTCCCCGTTTTTCAAAATCTACTTTGAACAACTAAATTCACTATAGCAAATCTTTTTTCCTGAAACAATTCATAGTTCTAAATTCGTTTATTTATTTTTTTTCCTTTCTCCTTTCACAAGGAATTTACTCAACACATATAAAGATTTATAGGTTCATATTTTTTTCTTCTTATTCAAAATTCTCATTCTCACATATTTATTTATTTTTCCATTCCTAACGGTTTTTATTTAAAAGCAATCACGAACACATTTAACTCCGTATATCTGCACTTTCTTTTAACGGTTCATTTTCTTTAACGTATTTTATCTGCGCTATAAATAAACCACTCTCATTTCCCGTTAGAACTTGACGGGTAAAAAATTAAATAAAGAAAAAAAATGTATTTATTGGAATTGCAGTTTTAAATTATATTTTCATTTATCATTATGCTTTCTACATTTCACATACATTTATTAAAGATTACTCAATCACATTTAGCTGAAATCTGTTGTTAATGTAAACAAAAACGAAACTATATGTCGCACTTAGTCTTGAAACATGTAGGGTTGCTTCACATCCTGTGGGTACGCCGAAAGGCTGGGCTGCCACGTTATTTGTCTGCTAATCCTGCAGCCAATCCCTTGTCCCTATAATATCAGCGTCAAAAAACTTGATTAATTGGCGATAATGCAATATGCCAAGGCATGTGATTTGAGTACGCATTAACGAGAGTTCGCTCCTGACCACCGTGCTGGAAGGTCCACTAAAGGACCGCTGTTGTTTTCTTTTTCCTTTTGTGACGTTGCGTAGCAGTTTGTCATGAACGGATATGCTTTTACACATAGAGATATATTTAATCTCTGCCTTTACATACCTTCATATTTGAGGCTCGTTTTTATGAGATGTCTTCCTTCGTATTAAAAAATGAATAAAAACTGATTGTACTTGCACCTATATGTTAGAGGTTTTTTTAACCACCAACCTCATCGAACTCGACCTTCCCCATAAGTTATCGGTGCAGATCAGCCGAATTTTTCTGCGGCGCAAAGACTTAAAAAAATAAATGAATAAGGACATGATTTTACTTCTATCTGTCTGCCTGCTAACATTTATTCTCGCCCTCCACGTCATAGCCAGTATCCTGCGTATGCTGTAAGACTTTGCGAATCGTCGCACGGAAAATCCTGTCTATCGAGAGAACTGAAGTTTTTCTTTCCCGAGTGACGGAAGTTATTTTCTTGGGCAGATGTTTTCCAATGCTCTTTCACTCCGTGCTCTCGCCGACGTTAGCGAGTGACTTCCTTTTTTTGCTTTCCTACTCTGGTCATCCTTTCGTGGCTCCCGTGGGTCTGTGAATTTGTTTTTTGTGCTTCATCCGATTCTTCGGTGGAAAAAATAAAACCAGCAGTGTTGTGTTCCAGAAAACCGCGTTATGGGTCACCAGTATTTTGTGTGAAATATGTTTAAAGGTAACATAGAATCCAGCAAAAAATTCCCTTTGTGAAATTATAGTTCGTCAATTTTCAACCGTGCAAAGAATAGCGTTGTGTGACGGCCAAGTTTGTGTGCAAAAAAAATGCTTGTGAGATATTGTGAGATAATAAGTGTCCCCAGTTTTAGTGCTGCAGTGTCTCTAATATTTTTAAACTTCAATTGAAATTGTGTGATTTAAAAAGAGGTTTAAAAAAACCTAAAGAACATTTTCGGCCCATAGTAAAAAATGGCCAAAAAAAAAAAAATTACCATCGTCATACACAAATTTTTTTTGGCAGTTGTTAGTAAAAAGAAAACTGCTCATTTTTTATCCTTACACATATATATAGAATACGATAATTAAATATTTGTTTCATTTTTTTTTCTTTTCAGTAATTTACTGAAGTTACATTAGATGCTTGCATTGCATTATATTTAATTCAGTTTTCGTATTCACGAAAGTATATTTTACAATGTATTTTTTTTATATGTGATTGAAATGAATTATATTATTTTTGCCTTGACTTTCATGCTCTTTATTGATTTACTTTTTGATTAAAAAAAGAGGATTATTTTCAGCATAAAAGTTAAATCCCTTATTTTTAAATTTTTGATTTTTCACAAACTTTAGGGATATTTTACGTAACTATTTTTACAATCCTCTATTAAAAAAGAGCTATTTGCTTATGCATTTTTTTTAGTTTGATTTATTGGCATGTTTCATGTAGATTTTTTTACTCTTAAAGAAGTTACAATAAGACTTTTTTTGGACTAAGTTAAAAGGAGAAAATTTTTCTTTCCTTTAAATTATCCTATTTTATATTTATTTATATTTTATAATGTATAACTTTACATTGCATTTTATTATTTGATATGCTTTGGTTTTATTCAGTGATAGTACTATTATTTTATATGTATTATGCAGAAACTCAGTAATTATCAGTTATCACATTACTTAAATTGACTTTTTTGTGACAATGGCTAAGAACATCCCAATTGGTGTTATTGAACTTGATGGGAACCCCGAATTATTGCAATTTTTCTTTGATCAGGTCAAATCTGTTGCCGGAATTAATAAAAATAATGAGCAAACAGCTATTTTGTTCCTCATTGGTAAATTACGAGGACCGACGCAAAAATTTTTTCGCGATAAATCCTGATTTCAAAAACGTAAAAGATTCGGAAACTTTACGTAAGGAATTCGCGGCTTTCTTTTCCCCGCCAAGTAAATGTGCAGCCAATCTCGAATTGAATAACTTATCACTCTTGCTTGCCGAGACCATAAAGAATTTAGCTCACCGCTTAAATGTTTTGGCAGTAAAAGTCTATGAGGATATACAGGATCCCAAAGCGCGGGATTCCATGAAGTACATGAAATTTCTTGAAGCGATTCCTTCTCAAATTAGAATTAAAATTAAAGAAGAAGGAATTACTGATTATCGTGCCACGGTTGAAAGGTCAAATTAGTTATACGAGATTCTGCATAATGTAAAATTGTTACATGCATTACCCTCTATTCCAAAATCAGAATATAATGTTGAACAACATTTACGCGAAATTTCTGAAAAAATAAATGCATTAACATTTAAACCTACGGAATCAAATAAAGATGACATAAATAAATAATCTGATGATAAATCTAATCGGAACTCGTACAGTTTTCGTTACAGGCAAAATTTTAAATATCAAAGACATGATAAACATTTTGCTCCGTGTAAATTTCATAAAAAAATGTTTCAACTTGTCAACTATGCAACAGATCTGGCCATGACGCCCAGGTTTGTTTCAAATGGAAGCGTGCAAATACTCAGAGAAGAGAAAATAATTATAAAAGTAACAGTCGCCATAGTCAGGAAAACTAGAACAGAGACGCAATGTTGCTGATGGTATTGTGTCTCACATTAACAGTTCCACATCAGCTAATTTCTTTATAGACCCAAACTTACCCAAAATTTCTAAAGAAAGATTAGTTAACTCTGTTGGTTCTCAAACCAGAGAGCATATTACTATTGGTAGTTGCGTAGCGACACAAACGGAAAACAACAACAAGACACACTTCATTTGTAATGTAAATAAAAACACCCCTTCTCTTCCACTCGTTAAAACTACTGTGGCAAAGCAAACTGTCACTTTTCAAGCAGATTCTGGAAGTTCCATCTCACTTTTGTCAGAAAAGTTGTTTAACGATATTAAAACTACACTTAAATATAAACGACTATCCAATGACATATGCATCAAAACAGTAAATTCAGATGTTGAATTTTCTGCATACATTACAGCTACAATAAAATTACAACATAAGTCTTTTTCTCACCATTTTTATATTGTAGATATTCCTGAATCCTCGACTTTTGTAGGTATTCCGGGATATGACTTTATAAACAAATTCAATATCATAATAGACTCAGCTAACAAATGTGTACACATAAATAACAACTTAACTATTCCATTAGAGTGTCCAGATACTGAGGCAACTCTCAGTAATTTAACCCAATGTAACAATCACTCTGTTCGCATAAAATTTCAAGATGTTCTTCTAACACGTAAAGTGACATTTGAACCACATGAAGAAAAATGGATATCTGTGTACACCAATAAAAATGACAACAACCAATCCGTAAGTTGTTTCTTTGAGTACGTGCCACATGAAAAGACATAGTGGGATTTAACGTCATTGTTCAAATAAAGAACAAGCCTAAACGCAAAACTAAAACTGCTCAAGATAAAAGATATAAAATGTACAATCGAAAAGTTAAATTAAGAAACATCTGTTTTAAAGATATTGTATATTTAAAAAACAGTTGACAAATTTAAACCTAGATATACAGGACCATACATAGTTACACATAAACATTCACCTGTTTCTTTCTCGATAAAAAGGTTACATGCTGCTGATGATACAGCATTTCGCGTGCACATAGATAGACTGCTCCTTGCACCACCTCGTTATGGATATTTGTTTGATCCTTCAAGTCATGTTAATAACAGTAATTTCACTAGTAACTTTCAACCACACACTTATAATTTAAGACGAACATAATTTTTTTATTATTTAGAAGACTTATTTTGAATTTATCTATTGTGACACTATGTTGTTAATCCCTGATCAAGATTATACGTGCGTTGTTTATAGCTGATCTTTGAAAATATTGTGGCTGGTCCATGGGTGTGTTGCTTCGAAGATCATGTGTGAACAATATTCTGTGTCACTTTGCATTATTTTTCTCTTTTTTTACACACTTAAGCTAAGTAAAGTAAACTAACTTTAAACGCTTTCACTTTTAATTACAACTTAACAGTAACAAGTCTAGCTAGATATTCTTTTATCATTCATAAAAAAAGAATGGGTATAATTTTTACATGTCACTTATATCTATAGTTAAAAAAAAACCTTCAATTAAATTATATACCGGCTTACATGACTTGAACACAATTTTTACTAGCTTATGACACTTCTTCTCTCACCACTTTAGGATTGTCCTTTTTGAGAAGTTTGATATTTACAACATAGTTTTTTTCCCTTTTTATAATCATTGCCCCCAAGAAGTCGTGAACCGTTCAAAATTGTTGCCCTAAGGTTCACGCGGCACTGTGATGAGAGACACCTTTCACGTGAATTGGTTTTCCAATTCAAATTACTTACAAAGAATTTATATGAGATACTGAATCGCGCTCCTTTCGCAGATCACTGTGATCTACTGGGGAGCGAGGAGGCTCATGTTAAGCTTAATGTGAGTCATCTTTTTTATTCCCTCTTCCTCTAGGGCTGAGGTCTTAAACCGAAGCCATTATACTTATTGACTTACAAGAATTAGAGCCACACTTTTTTATGGGCGTGCTTTATGCATCTCTTTATTTTGTGGTCCTGTGCCACGTGCACGAATTTTCAATTTTTACATTTATCCTCTTCATGTGTACATTTAAGTTTTAGTTACAATTACTCATACTTTATATATTTTTCATTTTTATTGTACTTGAATTGTGATTTTTTTTATTATTTCTTTTAAATGCTTGCAAATGTGTATTATATGGCTGATCCCAAATAGGGTCAAAGTTAAAAAGTGAGTCCTGGTACCGAGGACAGAAAAAATGATTGCTCACTGACTTCAAAGTTGCACTGGATCCAAAGACTTAAGCAACCTATTTGAATTTATGCTTTACTTGCATATAACTTTTAAACATACATTTCTCTTTTCAAATTGCAAGCTCATATATAAGTATTTTTCTAATGTGTTTATTTTATAAAACTGTGTTTGAAGATTTACAATTTGAAGACGAACAATGTGTTTGATTTTCTATAAAGCTGCAACGTAGCATCACAGCTTTTTCTCGGTTGCCCAGGTGAGATATGTGTCAGATTTTATCTGCAACATATCAGTTTCAGCTCCCGTTTTTCAAAATCTACTTTGAACAAGAAAATTCACTATAGCAATTCTTTTTTCCTGAAACAATTCATGTTTCTACATTCATTTATTTATTTTTTTTCCTTTCTCCTTTCACAAGGAACTTTACTCAACACATATAAAATTTATAGTTTCATATTTTTTTTTCTACTTATTCAAAATTCTCATTCTCGCATATTTATTTATTTTTCCATTCCTAACGGTTTTTATTTGAAAGCAATCACGAACACATTTAAATCCGTACATCTGCACTTTCTTTTAACGGTTCATTTTCTTTAATGTATTTTATCTGCGCTATAAATAAAACACTCTCACTTCCCATTAGAACTTGATGGGTAAAAAATGAAATAAAGAAAATATGTATTTATTGGAATTGCAGTTTTAAATTATATTTTCATTTATTATTATGCTTTCTACATTTCACGAACATTTATTAAATATAACTCAATCACATTTAGCTGAAATCTGTTGTTAATGTAAACAAAAACGAGACTATATGCCGCACTTAGTTTTGAGACATGTAGGGTTGCTTCACATCATGTGGGTGCGCCGAAAGGCTGGGCTGCCACGTTATTTGTCTGCTAATCCTGCAGCCAATCCTTTGTCTCTATAATATCGGCGTCAAAAAACTTGATTAGTTGGCGATAATACAATATGCCAAGGCATGTGATTTGAGTACGCATTAACGAGAGTTCGCTCCCGACCACCCTGCTGGAAGGTCCGCTTAGAGGTCTGCACGGGCCGACATTTCCAGTCCCGAGCCCGGCCCGACTCATACAGAAAAAAAATCGGCCCGGCACCGGCCCGGGCCGATACAAAAATTAAGAGTTCGGCCCGGGCCCGGGCCGTCCCGTAGAAAAAATAATATTGGACCGGCCCGATAAAAAAATTAAAAGTTCGGCCCGAGCCCGGCTCGGCCCGGAAAAGAGTTAAAATCTCGGCCCGGTCCCGGCCCGGCCCGAGTGAACTTCTACAAAACATTGATTTTTACGTCGAATTCGTTAAAAAATTGTCTCGTACGAGGAGTTCTGTCCAGAAATATTTATCTTAATTTTTTTTCATGTTTATAATCTTTATTTTTATAGAAGTGCAGCAGGCTACGATAGTTATTTTTTTAATAAATCTCTATTTCTTGTATGTATATGTTTCAGTTATCAGTTTTCATAAATATTTCAGTTATTAATATTGTTAATCCATATTCCATGTATAGAAAAGTTAAAAATCGGAAAAATGCTATACAGTAAAATCTTCTAACATGGAATTGCACAGAAAAGAAAAAAAAATGCGTTATAGACAAGTTCCTTTCATAGCAAGTGTAAATGTATTATATATTATTTCTTACTTATTAGTATATTAACTTTGCATGGATCAACACTTTTTTCTGTTTAAAACAGGGGTCCGTCATAGGCAGGTTCCTTTTCACACATTTTACTGTATTTGAATTTAGTTATATTTTAATTTGCGTAGAAATCTACTATTCTTTAAAAACATAAATTTTAATGCTTAATTGTAGAATAATGGCGATTCAAAAATGTATGCATTTTTTGCAAAAACTTTTGGGCCAGGCTTAATTTAACTGACCTTTAAATGGACAAGGCAACGCTGAGACAATGATTTTCATAAGGGCTGGCTCTAAACTAGGACTGGAAACTTGGGCCGTGAAGACTAGGAATGAAACCAGGACCGGTTCTGTACAGAAAAATTAAGTTAGGCCCGGCCCGGCCCGGCCCGTGGCTTCATAAAAAAGTATGGCCCGGACCCGGCCCGGCCCGACTGCCGTGAATGAAAATCGGCCCGAGCTTCGGACCACGGGCCGGCACGTGCATATCTCTAGGTCCGCTAAAGGACCGCTGTTGTTTCTTTTCCCTTTTGTGACGTTGCGTAGCAGTTTGTCATGAACGGATATGCTTCTACACATAGAGATATATTTAATTTCTGCCTTTACATAGCTTCATATTTGAGGCTCATTTTTTAAGATGTTTTCCTTCGTATTGAAAAATGAATAAAAACTGATTGTACTTACATCTATATGTTGGAGTTTTTTTTTTAACCACCATTTCAGCGATCCCGTGAACCACCAGATGTCCGCCCCTCCATAGCATTCATTTTAATACGAAAATATTACCGTATATTTATCTTAATTTCGTCATAGCAATGTCGTTTTCATTACACCAGCTTCGAAAGTTAAAAAGAAATCTTAAAATAATATACTTTTCAGAAATAAAATTTTGAATGAAATGTCACATTATTTCAAAATGAAATGTTAGCTTACATTTTAACTAAATTTTCTACCTTGAAATTTTAGTATATTTAATAAAATAATGTTTCAATGTTTTTTCTAAATGTTCAATAATATTGGATTTCATGAATCGAGTTCATGTTTTAAATAAATTAAAATGCATGAAATTAAATGATTCATGAAATGAAAGAATATCTTTTTTTTTTTCAACAAGCATCATTCCGTAGGAAAAACTAACCTAGTGAAAGCGTCATCATTAAATCATTAGCTGCATTACTTTAAGAAAATATTAGCATTTTATAGCAGTTATACAAAATGGCGTGATTTGCACATAATTTAACAATCGAAAATACATAAATGTAACACCTTTTTACCGTGCAATCTCCCAGAACACTGGTTTCAATAAAATTTAATAAATGGCACTTGAAAGTCGACTTAAAAATTTTAGCAAGTAATTTTAATTTCAGATTAGGCTTTACACAATTTGACAACATTTGCGTGTAAACAAGAGCCAAAACCACTAATTAAGCAATAAATTCGCCTTTCACCTCACATCCCTCTAATTTTTAAAGGCACCGTGATTATCGAAAAGCGCAAAGGAAGAAAGGAAATATTCTTTCCATTTAAAAATATCGAAATCTATAGTTAAAAATCTCTCTGAAACACAATCTCTGTCCCCCATTGGAGCATATTCCTGCAAATTTCAAAGCTTTCATAAGTCAAAATTACAGCACAACAATAGATATGAAAATGTTTATTCATAATTGGGGAGCTTTTCCGTAAATAGATTTATTTCGCGGAAGCAATAAGCAACTCTATTGCATAAATAATAAGTATTTAGGCCCAAGAATCTTCTGAGCGGGATGAACATTTTGATATTATTGGTAGATCTACAGCTGATAAAAGTGTGGTACCTTGAAATTAAAATGCAATAAATATTTGAAAGTTAAATTTTTAATAACATTTATCTTTTTTTCCTTCCAAGATGTGATTTTTTGGAATATAAACATAATGTTGCATGTTGATTTTTCTATTATTCTAATCATATCAGAGTCATGTCTGAAGTGACTGTTAATAACCACTTTCCTTCAAAAATATTTACTAATATATTTCTTTAAATAATATTATTTGTCTCCAAAATACAAATTAAATCAATATCCTTGAACGGAAAAAATATAAAATAGAATAAATATAATTAATAAAATAGAATAAATATAAATAATAAAATAGAATAACAGAGATGTAAATTTATTCCTCATTTAATCTCAGAAAAGGTGTGTGAAATTTCATGCTCACGAAAGAAATTTAAATAATCCTATATATATAAGTACATTGGGATCATCAGAAGCGTTACTACTATAAAATGTGATACAAGATTTTAATTATATATGCTTTTAATTATTGATTTTTTTTTTGCTTAATTGATGAATTTCTTCTTCTTTAAATGTTACGTGAAAGCAGTCACTGGTAACAGCTAGTATATATATATATATATATAATAAAAATTTTCGCCTTTTGATCTTAATTAATCTGTTCCAAATTATTATAATATCTACCTTTTTTACTTAGCTTTCATACTATCTTAAATATTTTTATATTTTTTCCATGCTTTAAATGCGTATTCTTTTATTATTCTAAAAATCTTAAATCCATTCATCTAATCTTATTAAACCCATTAAATTAATTTTTGCCTTTTATTCTGAAACTAAATTGTTTTTGCTTCGAATGTATTTAATATCATTTGTTTTCTTATGTTCCATATCCCATAATTCCCTGCCAAGCCCGCCAACATTTGTTTACGTTATAAAACTGACGCCGAAACGCCGAAAGATTTCATCATCGACGTCACGCGTAATTCCCCCTTCTCCTGGAGCTAAGTCCTATCGTAGCCTACCTCTCGTCGCGTACAGGGTTGGTTCTTTCCCATGTAATGTATTCCTACGCGTGTCTTTTGCGCAAGTATTTAACCTTTTGCATTGGCTGGGAGAGAGAGAATATTACGATTATTGATTTGCTTAAATAACTCATGTCACCTGGAGAGAGCTTTGTTTACTGTATCTTCGTCATGATGTTCTAATAGTTAACATCTAGTGGTTTACTTTTTACGACGTAGCAACGACCGGAATATGGGTAGCATCCAGCGGAGTTGGTGCATTTTTTGATCATCTAATAAATATTTGATGAATCTAAAGGTTTCGATTATTATTTCCGGGAAACTACCAATGGACGTCGGCCTGATCTTCCACACTTAACCATGATTTTATGACTGCAAATCTTTGATTTCTCGGTTGAGTTTGATAACGAGAGTATCGCTGCTGCTTAAGACCAAAATGTTTATATCATACTAGTGAATACGTAACATACATATATATATATATATATATATATATGTGTGTGTGTGTGTGTGTGTGTGTGTGTGTGTGTTTGTCTATGTATATATATATATATATATATATTAAAATCTCGTTACAATTAATGTCAGTTTAACGAATATAATTTAGATTGTTAAAAAAATATTCTGTTATGCTATTAAAGTATAAAAAAATTCCTTAAAAAAGATTTCTGTGTTAGCCATTTTAATCAGTGCTCTCCAGAGATTTGTTGCAACGACATTTTACTGTATATGTGTTTGTAAGTATGCAGCGTATGTGTACATCTCCAGAATGTTTCTTCATGAGATTTAACAAACATTGTGTTTCACACAAAGGAGTTCCATTTTAGGAGTTCCATTTCTTAAAAATGTAGTAAAATAGGTTCTCATCATTGTTTAAAATCTCATCTTTTTATTTATAGTTATTCAATCTTCGGAGACATTCTGTATCTATAAAATATAGATTTTAAGTCAAAAACTTATAAAAGATTTTAAATATTCTTGTAGAAACATGGATATATTTTAATAGTCTCAAATTAATTTTCATTCAAGTGTTAAATAAAATATAGCAAAAAGAAATCTCTCTGTTTTATTATTTTTTATTACCAAATATTTTATAAAATATATATATTAAAAAAAATTATTTTTTCATATTTACGTACAAACAGACAAAAGATAAATGATAATTTTTTCATTCACTTGCAGCCACACTTTTAAACGAAATAAATAGTGCCTTCACTAAACGGAATCAGAGAAAGGCTGAAACGTATTCCAAAAAATGATTGGCTATTAATTCTGTATTATTTACCGGGTGTCCCAAAAAGGACTGACTGATTTTAAAATTCAATAACTTGTAAACAATGACAGATATTTAAAAAATTCTTGCAGGAGGGTTATGCATAAGGTCAAAAGTTTTTTTACACTGATTTTCAATTTTAGTTCGAATTACAAACAATAGATGGCGCTGTAAGCAATAGTCGCTAAATACAGGCTCGATTTTTGGTCCTTTATCTTGTTCCATGCGGAAAAAGGAGATGTAAATGTATTATCCGGGCCACGAAGTACCAAAAATCGAGCCTGAATTTAGTGTCTATTGATCGCAGCGCCATCTATTGTTTGTAATTCGAACTAAAATTGAAAATCACTGTAAAAAAAACTTTTGACTTTAAGCATAACCCTCCTGCAAGAATTTTTTAAATATCTGTCACCGTTCACAAGTTATTGAATTTTAAAATCAGTCAGTCCTTTTTGGGACACCCGGTATGTCTCATGTATATTTTTTTCTTATTACACAAATATGAAATAATTTTCTTCATCTTTCATTTGAATTTGTACGATATTTAAAAAACATAAATTTATTAGTCAATATCAGTTATGTACTATAATAATACTTCATTTTACACAAAATGACTTTTTTTTTAATACCTAAATGAATGTAAACGAAAAATGCGAATTTACAAACACCAACGATCGCCCTGTTAAAATTATAACTAGTGCATTTTAGTTATGTAATTATTAATGCATACATTATTAAGCATAAAACATGCAGTAATTATTAATGCATATTGTTAATAATTTTCTTTACCATTTTCTTGGATTTGTACAATATTTGAAAAATATAAATTTATGAGTATTTATCAGTTATGTACTATCATAATACTTCATTTTACATAAAATTAATTTTTTTAATTACCTAAATGATTGTAAACGAAATATGTGAATTTATCAAAAACCAACGATCACCATGTTAAAATTATAACAAGCGCATTTTAGTTATGTAATTAGTAATGTATGTATTAATGCATACATTATTAAGCATAAAACATGCAGTAATTATTAATGTATATTGTTACTGATTTTCTTTATCCTTTTCTTGGATTTGTACTAGATTTGATAGATATAAATGTATGAGTCAATATCAGTTATGTAGGGGAGACCGAGGCTAGTAGGCGCAGTTTTTAGTTTTTGATTTTTATAAATTTTTTATTTAGGTTTTTTAACAAACTTTAGCTTCACTTTTAAGGAACAGACATTTGGCTATAAATTCCCGGAGATTTGAGTTTGTAGCTTTTGTAGTTTATGTTTAGCGGAAACCTAAAGTGAAAGGAAAATTGTTCGCCAACCTACCCCGTCACGGGCAAGTTGCCTATACCTATGGGGTAAGTTGGCACACGCTTTATAAAAATTTAAATGAAGCTCAAATAAGAAACGCAGTTAAGCGAAATCAATTTCATTAGTACCAGTAAGTTTAGACAAAGGCGTTATAGCCGTACAATGTAAATTTTAAATTATACAGACATAAAAATAATGAATAAAACATTAACATTGAGTAACTTCTATCCTACTCTATATCATCATCAGAGTTACAGTTGCCACAAATAAAAAATCGAGTGTCTCTATTTGGGCAAGCCTCGTGTGCCCAAAATCTTACATTGCAACCATTTTTCTCGTTGTTTGCTGTTTTTCAAGCTAACAGCGCACACCAAACACCGAGCCAACTTGCACCGTGTTCAATGCGCCTACTTGCCCTATAATAAATTTCTTCACAAAAGGGACACGTAATCCTCTAAGCATAAATAATCCAAGTAAATCACATATGGGGTAGGTACAGTTAATCATACACTAAGAAAAACTGCGCAAGCTAAATCACAATTAATAAGATAAGTATTAGAAATTAGAAAAAGAATGAAGCAACAAAAAATTACTTATGAGTGCAAAAAACAGAAAAATCGTAATAAATGTCTACTGTACGCAAGTAACAATGCAAAACTACAATAAGGATTATAAAAAGCAATGAGAAAGGTACTCTGTGACTGGTTGCGCAATCTATCCACAAAGTGGCGATTTATGAAGACTGCGCCTACTTACCCCTGTAGCCAACTAGCTCCGGTCTCCTCTACTCTCATAATACTTTTTTTTACACGCAAATGACTTTTTTTAAATTCCTAAATGAATGTAAAAGAAAAATGTGAATTTGTCAAATACCAACGATCACCATGTTAAATTAATAACTGAAGCATATTAGTTATGTAATTATTAATTCATATATTAATGCATAAATTATTAAACATAAAGCGTGCAGTAATCATTAATGCACATTGTTAATAATTTTCTTGATACTTTACTTGGATTTGTACTAGATTTGATACATATGAATTTATGAGTCAATATCAGTTATGCACTATCATAATACTTCATTTTACATAAAATGATTTTTTTTTAATGAATACAAACTAAAAGTTTAATTTGTCAAACACTAACGATCAACATGTTTAAATTTATAACTAATGCATTTTAGTTATGTATTTTTTAATGCATATATTAATGCATAAATTATTAATGCATTGTTGTTAATAATTTTCTTAATTATTTACTTGGATTTGTACTACATTTGATAAATATAAATTTATGAGTCAATATCAGTTATGTACAATCACAATACTTCATTTTACATAAACTAATTTTTTGTTTACATTTAAATGAATGTAAACAAAAAATTTTAATTTGACAAACATTGATGACAATTTAAGAATTCATTGTTGACTTGCTTAATTCATATAGCGTGTAAGCAAGCACATATAATTTACTATTACCTCACATAGACCCTCTAATCAAACAAATACTTCGTAATTATCAAGAATAAGAGTAAAAAAATATTTATTTTGTTAAAGGCTCATTGTAATTAAATTTTGTAATAGGTTGTTGGAATTTAATTTGAAGAATTAATCAAAAAATAACTAAACAATGTAAAATATTTTATGAACATTGGCAAAGCAAAAAAAATGTGCTTACTGTCCAAGTTCGAATCCTTGTCGGGACATTTTTCACTCTTTTGCACTAAACAGTACCTGTTTTACTCCAATCTTGAATAATGCATTTCATGAAACATAATATCATTATATAAATTGACATTCTGTATTCCTTATGAATATTTTGAAATTTCATTTTCAAATTCTCAAAATTCATTATTGATATAAATAAAATTAGTTATAAACTTTTTTTAGCACTAAATGTATTTTAAATATTGAAATGTGATGTAACTGTAATAAATAAAAAAAAAAATAAGATGTCTATGTTTTATTTATCGAACAACAATCTTTCTCTTTGCAACTTTAAAAATCTGTGTGTCATACAAATGTAACATTTATTGAAGCGAACATTTAAAGTATATATATATTTAATAAATTTAAGTTTGACTCAATTTCAATAGAAGATGCAATATGAAAAATGTATGCTAAAATTTTAAAGTTTATTTTGAATTTATCTAGGGAAACATTAAAAAAGATTTTTCAGCATAAAGTTGTAACCCTTAGACTTAGATTTTATTTAACCTCTGTGAAAGACATCAAGACTTTTAAAATGAGATTTTATTTGTGAAATTATTTTTTTCTGCATATGTATATATATATATGTATGTATGTATACACTGGTGTGCAAAAATGAATGACGAAATGCTTTTTTTTAATGTATCGTTCTGCAGAAGATTTTCCCATTGACCGAAATCATACCCCTTTCCATAAGATCTCCAAGATGTGAAAATATGGTATGTGTGATCAAAATTATTTAAACAATCCGTTCCGTTGCCTTGTTTGGATTTTAATGTATCTGCTTCGTTCTTAATGTTTGCACACCAGTGTATATATATATATATATATATATATATATATATATAACCATTAAATAAAGATTACCGATTACCAACAAAAACTGTGACATTATGAATAAAATGACATTAACAAATACAGTTACCCCCAACATACTTAACCTAGATTCCAAAAACATAGTAAAAACAGCAGAAATGGAACAATCGAATTTTGTAGAACTTAGACAGAATCGTCAGGTCCCAAATGCCTTAAGTTCCACAAATGAGATGTGTGGTTTCATCTTCATATTAGCCGTAAATTAGCTAAGGAATATGAATTTAAAACTATCACACACATAAAACGAGAAATAAACCATTGAACACCAACTAAGTTAAAAATAAAACAAGATTAAAAAGGATAGAGGAAAAATAAAAAGCAAGTTACCAACTTAATAAACTTTCATAGCATTACGTATAACAAATATACTTATTATGCATTTTATTCTCATTTAAGATAGTATAATATTAGAAATTAATATGATATTGTTCTGAGTAAGCTGAAATTTAAATACAAATTAATCGTTGAATTTATTAAATATTAATGAATATGAATAAATTTAATTTGAATTGATAAATATATAAATATAACTACACCATTATACATATAAAAACATCGAATCAACATGCATTATACAATGTGTATTAGCAAAGAAGTTATAAATTAACATATGTAAACTCTCTGTAAGGAGAACTCTGTGTAAGACGGAAATCTGTCTAACACGGAAAGATTTTCAAGTCCCGGCAAATCGGTAGACATAGAGTAAAATTTGTCTAAGGCGGAATATTGTCTACTGCGGAAAATTTTCTTGGTGCCGATCGATTCCGCCTTAGACAGAGTTTACTGTATATATATATATATATATAAATATGCATTGGTAAAAAAATAAAATTTTATTTTAACCAAAAACATTACTTACCTTAAAGAGAGCAACTCATCATAAATCAAAAATAAAATTTAATTATTCAATTTTTCAGGAAAACTTTCCTTGAAATAGAAATAATTGCTCTGATATAAAGTAGTGTATATTCAAAATAAATATATTGATAAACTGGATAATTATTTTTTTATTTTCTCCAAATATAATTTTTTATATTTAAATGTATGTAAATTTAAATATATAAAATAAATAAATAAATATATATATATATATATATATATATATATATAATCGTAATGGAATAATAAATTTCTTGTAAAAAATCAAACTAATCAGCAGATAAAATCCAAATTTAATTTTGTTTCTTGTCTGCTTGCTAAGCTTGATATTATTAGGATTATAAATGAATCCTTCGCAAATTAATGACAATATCATATTAATTATTCCAATAAGAATATTTATTTAAAAAAAACATTTCTCATTATTACATATTTTAATTTTATTTTTAAAACTTAAAAAAAAATTTTAAATAACGTTTAAACCCGTAAATTTGTTCTACAGGATTTATGAATCATAAAATATAAAAATAATTATTTCCTACACTTTCTGTGTTGTTTCAGATACACATAGTAAAATACACTGCTCAAAACAATTAAAGGATATTTGAAATTTTATATAAAATAAAGATATAAACGAAAATTTTTTTGCCGAAAATAGAAGAAGAGAATCACAAATGCAAATTTTTCTGTTTTCAAACTGTGGAGTATGCAAATTTTGAGTTCGACGTCAAAAACGTCGCTTCAGCGGCAGCGAATGAAATTTGACTTTCAACTGGATAAAAGAGAATGAAGACAAGGATGATCGGCATTCAGTGATTTCTTTGTTTCGATGAGTTCGATGTCTCAGCGAAGTCATTTGACAGATTCAGAAGCTTTGAGAATTGTTGGTAGGTTAGAAGGGGGCCAACTCAAGCCGAAGTAGCGCAAGCCATTGGAGTGTCACAAGTGTCATTTCCAGGATCTGGAACCGTTTTTTGGAGAGTGGATGTGCAGGCCGAAGACCAGGGCAAGGTCGTAGACGGGCAACAACGCCCAATGAAGATCGGTATTTAGCGTTAACAGCTCGGATACACCGAACCATGAACGCTACTCTTCTCCAACAACACCTTCGCTCGGCTACAGGCACCACGATTTCAACTCAGACTGTCCGAAACTGGCTCCATGCTGTAGGTCTGTGTGCTCGCCGACCGATGGTATGTGTTAGATTAACATCAAGGCAACGTCGCGACCGCAGGGAGTGGGCAACCGAGCATGTCAACTGGAGGTGAAATGAATGGAGCAATATTCTGTTTTCTGACGAGTCCCGTTTTTCTGTGCATCCGGATAATAGGCGTATTTTCATCTGGAGGGACCGAGGCAGTAGGAATAATCCTGCGTTCGTGCACGAAAGTGTCAGATTTGGTGGTGGAGGAGTGTTGGTGTATGGTGGCATCTCCATTGACGGACGCACTGACCTCTACATCATTCGAGATGGAGCTCTGACTGGTCGCCGATATAGGGATAAGATCTTCAGACCTATTGTAGTCACTTACGCTGCAGCAATCGGAGATAATTTCATTTTAATGGACGATAACTGCAGGCCACATCGTGCAAACCTGGTGGAGGATTTCCTTTTCGAGGAAGGAATCGTTCGAATGGAATGGCCAGCGTGTTCTCCAGACATGAATCCAATCGAGCACGTTTGGGACGCTCTAGGAAGACGAGTTTCTGGCCGCCAACAACCCCCACAAACTCTCCAAGAACTGGAAAGAGCTCTTCTGGAAGAGTGGGGCAGAATACCCCAACTCGTCATTAATAGCCTCATTGAGTCCATGCCTCAAAGGTGTTCAACGTTGCTGCCCGCCCGTGGAAACCATACCCCCTACTGAAAATGATTTTCTTTGAAGAAAACACCTTTTCTTATTCTTTTTTTCTCATATGCACAAATTGTGTTTTTTTTCCTTTAGTACACAAATGCGCAATAAAATGCATTTTTTTCTGTCAAACATGTGTAATTTATTCTCATATAACCTACTATGTCTGTCGACCATGTATCAATCAGCTAAACAGTTTACCAGATACAAAATCCACCTAAAACTGCAATATCCTTTAATTGTTTTGAGCAGTGTATTATGTAAATTGCATTTATTTTAAAATAGTAAAATGGCTTATTTCCAGTGAATTAGTAAACTATAAGTATACAGGTTTGCAGTTGCTGTCACTTGGTACAAATTAAAATTATTTTCATTACATTAGATATTTTCTAATGCTGAGTTAAAAATTTTATGAGGATAACAGGACAAAATATTTCTTAACCTTTATTTATAGCATCATGTAAGGAAATTTTAATAATAAATGTATATATAGTGTTATTATAATGTTAAAAATAAAGAATACTGCAGTATTTCTTGACATTTATTTACTTTTTAAAATTGTTTTGTAAAATGGTAATAAGCATTTTACTTAAATACTGAGCTATTTTTAGTAAATAATTTCTTAACTTACAAAGTAAAGCACTGTAGAAATCGCACTGTCGACTTGTTATTTAAAAGATTAAATATTTTATAATTCCCAAAGGATAGATATTTTGAACTAACAAATCTTTAAAAAAAAATTATTTCAAAATATATTGTTGTAAGATACGTTGTTCAAAAGAAAAATATATCTATAACTACACTCCAAAATAAACTTTTCTGAATTTAAGTGATTTTTTTTTTCTTAGATTAATTTGAACAATTAGATTTGAACAAGAATGTCTTGAAATACATCGGAATATAAAAAAGATTAATCTTTTTAGAAAATATAAAGCGTTTCTTTGGAATTAAATTAGAATTAAGGAAAAATTTTAGCTGACTGCTTTTTAATAAAAAAACACATTTTCAAGTAAAAAAAAAAAAAAAAAAAAAAAAAAAATCTCGAAACTAAGTTTTAATCTGAGTTGCAATAAAGTTAATTTTAATTACTGCATTTAATACAGAAACTAACTAGAATTGAACAAACGTAACTTAAATTTAGTTTTTGGAATGCTGTAGGAATTAACTTCTTGGATAAACACTTATATTAAAATTGTGCTACATTGTAGTGCATATTCTTTTTTACTTTTTAGCACAAAAGGGAAATTTCATTAACTTGAACTTCAGTATAAGGGAAAAATATACACCAAAAACAATTTTGCAGAATTTAATCAAATCTCCCCAAAATAGTGAATAACGCAAAAATAAAAAGTTTTGAGATGTAGAAATAGTCTTAAATGTTTAAATTTGAAATTTAAATACATTAAAGTATCATTTTCGAAATAAATTATTTGCTTTGGAAATAAAACAAACAGTTTTTGAATTATGGAAATTACATAGCGCACATACTTTTCAAAATATTAATTGTTTAAAATATGCACCTAGTCCAAAAATTTTATAGTCTCCATTTTGTAAAGAAATCTCTTAAGAATTAAATTTATGAAATGTTTACGGTACTGTTACAATATAAATTAATTTATAACAATTTTATGCTAATACAAAAACTTTTTCTATAGGCTTATGATAAAACATAATTCTTTATACAAATATGCATGTATGTACACTTTGTATATGAATATAAGAAAGAAATAGTCCTAAGAAAAAGATTTTTAACGTAAAAGATATCACTTGAATCTTCATCAAGTGTCGTGCATTTTAAAAATGATGTACGAATTTAATAAAATTGCACCCAAAAATACTGAGTAAAACAAAAATAATAAATTTTGAAAAGTAGAAAATAGTTTAAAATGTTCGAATTTGAAATTGAAATACATTAAAGTATCATTTTGTAATAAAATATTACTTTGGAAAAAAAAAATCAAATTGCTTTGGAATTATGAAAATTACATACTGCATATGTTTTTTAAAGTATTCATTGCTTAAAAAATGCATCTCGATTGGACAAAATTTTATATTCCTTATTTTGTAAAGGTATCTCAAAAGAATTAAATTTATAAAACATTTACAATTATGAATTGCAACGAAAAAAATTATGTAAAAGATATCACTTGAATCATCTTTTAAAGTGTATGTATAAAAAGCAAAAATCCTTTATATATCTTTCATAGTAGACTTTTTATGCATGTAAGGTATTTATTATAACCGATAATTAACACTTAAGTAGGAAAAAAAGAGATAACTGATGTATAGTTTTGTATATTACTGATAGCTTTGAAAATCTACTTGTATGCAGAAAATTCTCGAAAATGAAAAAAACGGATTTAACATTTTTTTCCTCATTAAAAATTAATCGCCTCACCGCTATTATTAAAGAGATAAATCCGGTTTTAATGCTTCATTTGAAAAAAGAACAGTTTTTCTTTTAATACTCGGCGAAAAATGTAGGGTACATTAAAAGATTGTACTTAAAATTTCTGAAGAATGGATACGAAAATATCTCTACATAAACTTTAGTTTGAAAATATAAAATAAACTTTAAACAACAGTAAAATATGTAAAAAATGTTTTTGAAAAAATGAAAACAAAAGGACAATATTTAAAATAACTAATGTTTTACCTCTTTTCATTATAATCTCATAAATAATCATAACATTGTCTTTTGTAAACTTTGCTAGGATAAACAAGTATATTTCTTTTGTTTTTAACAGTTTACCTTATTTTATTTTCTCGCACTTTGAGCTTACTGTGCAAGATTCTATTGAACGTTCTTAGAATAAAAAATAAAAAAAAATAAATATATATTTAGAATAATTATAAATAAATGTAATACAGTAAACTCCCGACTATCCGTCTCGCGACTATTCGGCTCTCCGTACTATCCGGCCTACTAAAAATAGGCCCATGCATGCAGGTCCCCGTCCGTGGAAAAGTAATGACTCACGGCAGGAAGGTGCAAGAAGGGATTGCAAAATGCACTAGCAGAGAATTCGAAACATAGTAATCGCAGGTCTTGGAACATTCTTTTGGACCATAAAGGTGGACATAAACCCGTGTGGGAAACTGAAGTGGAAAATTCGAATGACAAGCTTCTTTCGTTGCTGAAAAATATACTGAGCTCTGACGATTTGTATTCAGAGGACATTACAGAATGGATGGAGAACGGCGAAGTTAATAAATTAACTGAAAACAATATTGTAGAAATTATTACAGAGGGAGAAGTAACAGAGAAAAAAACAGGTGGAGGATTCCAGGAAAAATCTCACCCCACATTCGGAAGGGTTTAAGACGATTGAGGCAGCAGTGAAATATATTAGTCAGCAGTAGGAAGCGACGCCAGCTGACATCATCTGTTTGCGTAAATGGAGGGACGGAGGACTTCGCGGAAGAGGGCTAACAGAGAGAAGAAGAAGAAGAAGAAAAAAAAAAAGCTTTTTCAAAAACTAAAAACTGTACGACTCTTTTATCTTATGCATAACTTTCATATTTGTGCAATCATTTATTGATAAACAGTAAATTACATTTACTCATTTTTTACGAATTACTCTTAAGTGTTACGTGAATGTTTTGCTTATTCTGAATCTGTATGTACTATATAGTATGAAACTTCTCTTCAAATGTATAACATGTGTTTATAATATGATGGCGGAGGGAGGGGGGAAAGGGGTAAACATTTATAGAACGTCGGCCTATCCGGCTTTTTTATCATCCGGCCTACACTGTAAAAAAAAAAAAAAAAAAAAAAAAAAACAGACTAAAAAACGGAAATACTACTGGCAATCTAGACGCCAGTACTATTTCCGTTTTCTTACGGAATTTTTAAACATAAATTACAGAAAATTTTCCGTTTTTCTAATTAAAAACGGAAAATTTTCTGTAATTTATGGGTAAAAATTCCGTAAAAATACGGAATTAGTACTGGCGTCTAGATTGCCAGTAGTAGTTCCGTTTTTTAGTCCGTTTTATTTACAGTGTACACTTCCGCCCCATTAGGCCGAATAATCGGCAGTTTACTGTTTTTATCAATTATAAGAAGGATTAAATAAAAAATTAGTAAGCGAATACTAAATATTTCGAAAATTATGAAATCATTTATTGCATTTTTTTTCTTGAACTTTGAATTATTATATACATTTTCTTCCTTAGGAGTGCTCAACGTATTAATGGAATAAATGAACTGAACTTAAAATAATCAAACTCTGATGAAGGTTACTAATTTGCGTATGCAATTTGGGTATGATATAATTTTTTTAAAATTCATATTTATTAAAAATTAAAAAAAGGAATACATTCAAAGTTCAAATAAAATATGTTTATTATTTTTTAAGAGTCATTAGTCACATTTCCTCATAAAACTAGTTTATAATCCTTTCTGTTTCTTTTTGGGTTAAGATCATATTCTAAATCTCGTTATTTATAAAAGAATTTATTTTAAAATATTTTTGATCAATTAATTATGATATTTTATGATTACACATTTGTTCAATTGGAAATACGTTTGTTGTCTTTAAAAGAGATTGATTAACAACTATGAAGATGTGACTAATTCTACTAATGTATTTTAATACTATGGATCCATCGGTTGAATCATTTTTTATGATTTACTTTTATTATTTTATTATACGTCCCATTTTTGGCAGAAGACATTAAAATGAACGTAGCGTAAATACTTTAGTCGTTTGTTTAATAGTAATTTGTTAAAATATTCCATATTATAATTTATTAGATAAACTTTTTTAATAATTATTATTATCAGTTTATTCTAGTATTTTATTAAAAGAGGTATCTGTATTAGACTTTAAAACATATACTTTAAAAACTAAGAAGACTTCTAGCTTATTCTATTAATGTATCTTAATATTTTAAATATATCAATTGGATCTTTTTTTAGGATTTACTTTTAGTTTTTAATAATATGTCTCATTTTACACAGAAAAAAATTAACATGACCCTGATGTAAGTACTTCAGCTTTTTATTTAATATTAAATTTCAGAAAATTCTTCTTTGTAATCTAGTAGTTAAACTGTTTAAACAATTATACATCGCAGTTATTTAATGAATACGCTAGTACCGTACAAATCGCAAAATAATACATTTTTTTATGATTCTATATCTATACATTTAAATTACATGCATTTTAACAATAACTTTTCAAATGATGCTGATTAGCTTTATAATAGTATTTATTAATATCACCTTATATATTTAAAGCGCTTTCTTTGTTGTATCTGGACGCAACCTCTGCTAATCCAGTATAAATTATTCTTCGCAATTTTATAAAACTTATAATACTACATTATGAAAGTAGTCAATTTACCACCAAAAATTAATTACTAACAAAATACCTGTAACTTACTTTTGTTGAAAAAAACTTCACATAGAAAAAACCTTATTTGACGATTTTAGAAGGCTGTATGTCATTACTCTAGAAACTATAAAAATTTCATTTTTTAAAACACATAAAAATAGTAGTTTTTATTCTTTTTTTTTTAACTTGAATAACGAATCACAATTTAATTGAAAAGGAAATTAATACTATTTATAATGAAATATTCAAAACTGGGACTCTTTAAAAATTATTCGTTTAATAAAATAGGGCTTTTTAAATGTTCTGAATTTCACAAAATAGATTTTTTTTTCTGTAAATTTATTTAGTCAATTTTCTTTTGATTAAAATGATTAAAATCATAAATAAAAGCTAAATATTTCAATATATTTATTTTTCTGTAATAGTTTTTATATATAAACCTTGAAGATATAAATATTTCTCCGTTAAAAAACCCAGCAAAATTAGAACACTTCATAAATATACCTGTCGAATTATATGTTAAATGGATGCATTTTCGGCAGTTTTTGGGGAACAGACAAACTAAAAAACGAAAATCAAAAACATTTCAGGCCTCTTTAGTAAGGCTGGACCAACGTTTCGGCAAACATCCTCAATTATGTTTTATTTACCCGCGTTGCCAATATAATAAAATTTGTCAATTAAATAAATAGTCCAGTCAAATTGTCAGAAAATAGGGCCGATAGATGCAAAAATTCTGCTAGAAGATTTTATGTTTTTAAAGTGTTTATGGGAATGCTAATAAGGAATTAATTGTTTTCCAACAAAATATCTCGAGGCTGAACTTTGTAGAACGAAAAAACCACGAAATTTTCGAATGTTTTTCAGTTTTTAGCCTATGACATGAAAGTTATAAAATTTTCGTGTACCATACTTAATTACAAACAGAAAGAGCATTACATTCTCTACGAATTTCATAACAAAAACGTTTTTCTATACCCAATACTATGTGCGCTACCACTTTTTGAAAACAACACTTTTTTTTCAACTTCACAGAAAGTGAGTTATTTTTTGCCACCCATCCCCAAAAAAAAAATTCTTTTCATCACAAACTGTTGAAATGAAATGTACCTATTGACGAGTAAAGAGTGAATAAATTGAGGAGGGAAATTTTCAAGAAGTGTGGGTAGAAGGTTGGGTTGCCAAATTGTACATTTTTCTCGTAAGTTTTTTAGTGCTTTTTAGGGGCATTAGGTGTACGTTTGAATGTGTCCGTATGAGGATTCCTTCCGTTTTTCTACCAAATCTTACTTTTGATAGTTTAAAAAGAAATATTTTCTAGTTTGCTTTAAAATTTTACATTTTGCCAAAAATAAGTTATACATATACGCAGTAAATGTAAAAGTGGCTTCTTTCAGATCGGTAATACAAAAATCTTGGGAAAGTTGTGTAATATTAATGGCGCATTTGCTGTAGCATTAGATCATGGGAAATTGATCTTATTATAGATTATAAATATATACATCATAAAATTTTTAAATTTCTCGGTGAATGTATCGGGCGCGACGATCACTATTTTTGTAGGATGTCCACTGCTAAAATTTTCCTGATCATCATTGAATTGTAGGATGGTCTGATTTACCTTTATTCTTACAATTCAATGAATTTTTCATTCATAATAACATATGACTGCAAAATTTGTTAAAAAATGTTAACAGAATAATGTAATACAAATATAGTTTGATTAAATCGATTAATTAATAGTAAACACATAAAAAAAATTCGTTAACGAAAACATTACTGACATATTCAACATAGTTTAGAATAGAACGAAAAAGTATGATAGCACAATAAAACAGAAAGTAGTGTCAATCAAAATCTTCCGTCACGATAAATTTCTAGCCAAAAAAAGAAACAGGAATCGTTCATTTCACTTCTTAAAACAGAGTTTGAAAATAACAGAGTTCAAGCTGACCTGGCAGAAGAAGACGCTGATGTCATGATGAGCTTGGGATATCAACACAAAAATCTCTTTTTCCAAAATCCAGGCAGAAGTAACATCGAAACCAAGTGGTTTTCAACCATGTCATACAAATGCAATTACAACAATGTTCTTTTCACTCATGCAATCAGAGGATGCGCTACAACATATGCTCTTTTTGAGCAAGGAAAATCAAACTTTTGTAACACTTTGAAAAAAAAACATGATCAGTTTAAGGAAATAGCCCGTGTGTTCAATAAACCAGAGTCAACCCGTCAAGAAATCATCAAGGCTGTAGAAAAATTCAATACTACAGTATATAGTGGATGCATAGACACCACACAGGCATTGAACACCTTGGTGTTCCCGTTATTTCCTAAATCTGCCACTAAAAGAAAACTTCATCTTGCAAGGCTGCCACCGATGCAAGATTCTGAGCAGCATCATTTCTTCCGATGTTATCATCAGATACAAGCTTGGCTAGGAAACAACATCCCCCTGAAAAATGGGATTGGGTTCGCAGGTCTGACGGTCTCTTTCAGCCAGTTTAAATGTGCCAAAACCCATCACCTGAATCCTTGCTGCATGTTGTCTTATGTACCTGTATAAAATGGTACAAGGCATGTTCTTGCCAAAAATCAGGACTCGAATATTCGACAATTTGCAAAAACTGTAACGGGGTCAACAGCGAAAATGTAGACGACATTATTTACTCGGAAGAACAGGATGATGAAGCTGATGCCTCGGAAACCATCGACCAAACCAGCAACGAAGGTGACTTTGACAACCAGGTTGATGATGTCGCAACAAGCTCAAAAAAGATCAAAGCTGTTGAAAAACAAGCAAACGGCTCGTTTTCTCCTCAAACTGAGGTTGGCGGACCAAACCCATATCAACCCGGAAGCACTACATACAGAAATTACCAATATTAAAAATCTTACCGTAACTCTTACTTACATTCATGTAAATACCTACTATTAATGTTCTCCACTTAAGTTCTAAATACAAAAAAAAAAAAAAAAAAAAAAAAAAAAAAAAAAAAAAAAAATACAATGCAGTATTTTTTTTATTTATTTATTTATTTTTTTTTTACAATGTTATCATTGTAATTAACCGCTATTGCTATCATGCAAAAACCTGTAATATAAACAAGTAACATTAAAGAGAATAAAATGAATAAAGAATGATGTCAAATGTTGGTTTTTGAGATTTTCCACAAAGTTAGAAAAAAAAAAGTGTATTTTTCTGAAAGCCATAGCGCGCTTAGTAATGAGTTTAGAAAAACGCCTTTGTTATGAAATTTGTAGAGAAATTTTTTTTGTGACTAAGTACGGTAAACAAAAAATTTATAATTTTCAAGTTATCGGCAAAAGACTGAAAAAAGTCCGAAAATTTCGCGTTCTTTTTTCCTTCAAAAAGTTTAGCCTTGAGATATTTTGTTGGAAAACAATTAATTCCTGTTATTAGCATCCCCATAAACACTTTAAAAACATAAAATATTCTAGCAGAATTTTTGCATCTATTTTTGACAATTTGACTGGACTAAAAATAGTAACAAAATATGTAAATCATACGCTTACAATAAATTATCTTTAATATCAAAACAATCTCTATTCTATAACTGTAACTGTAGGAATTGTAAAAAAATCATTCAACAAAACATATAAATGATAGCACTAATTTATTTTTTCACTTGAGTGATGAATCTGAGTTTGAATGAAAAGGAAATTAATACATTTGATCAAATATTCAGAAAAAAGGAAAACGGTAAAAAAAAAAAAAAATCTTTATAAAAAATTGCAATTAAAAGTTCTCAATTCCATGAACAAAGCAATTTTTTTACGAATTTATTTTCTGTAACTTTATTTAGAAGATTTTCTTTTAATTAAAATTCTAATTAAAAGATAAAGCTTTAAGTGCATTTACGTTTTTATTTAATGTTTGTTTTTTTCAAACAAGATATAAAGTTTGAATAAATAAATATTCCTACGAAAAAAAAAAAAAAAAAAGAAAGAAAAAAAAAATTGTTGAGAAGACTTAGTGCGTAATGAAATGATGCTTAAAAAAAAAAAAAAAAAAACTTTGTGAGAATTGTTTTTAAGAATTAGTCTTTTTATTTAATTGGTTTACTTTGAGAAACTAATAAAATGCTAATTAAATTTTTGTGAAAACTGGTCGATCGATTCTCTCTTTGGGATTTCTTGAAGATATGTTTCGTCATTAATTTTCGATGGGATGTTGACATCAGAATATTTATATATACATATCGATAACTAGATACACAAAAGATTTATATAAATTATGTATATAAATAAATTATATTAACTTTTATGCATACTTGAATCAAATTAAATCATCAAATATGTTTACCAAAACAACAGCAAATTTTTGATACATTTTAAAATGGATTTCATGTCTAGATTTTTAATTAAATTGGTATTATTATTTTCTATATGATAAGCATCTGAAAAAGTTTGGGTGATACTTTAGTCATCTGGAAAGACTCGATGGCTAATGCTAATCGTATGGAAAAAATTTTAAAGATATCTCGTTCGCATTGTAATATATTTAAACATTTTTTTTTTTTTTTTTTTGTATTGTATTTCAGAGATCGACCTCTACATCTTTTTTTTTTTTTTTTTTTTTTTTTTCACTTTTTCCATTTTGTTTGCAGAATTTTTTTTCAAGAAGATGCTTCACTTTCGAAATCGGTTCAAAAATCAAAATGTTCAAATAAAAAATATCTGTAAAGAAAATCGAAAAAGAAAAAAAAAGGCCCTTTGTATACATTGATCTCAGCTATCCAGCGTAAAATATTTTTTTTTTAATTTACTGAAATAGAAACGAGGTATTTTTTATAAAATCTTCATTACGGGGGATTAGCATTAGTGAGCGGATCTTTTCAGGTGACTGAAGTAGCCTCTTAACATACGCAAATGAAATTAATTTTACCTGCGATAAATGCACTGAATATATACATTGATCAAGGTTTAAAAATACTTTATTACTCGTGGATTTTCTCGCATTTAATTTCGTTGTATTAAAAAATACATTTTTTTTACGCTTTAACGCTTTAGTGCACGACTTCTTTTGAAATTCAAGCAATAAAGCTTTCGGATATAGTACTTCGAGTAAATGCAAAAGAAAATTTTGAACCTTTAGAATTTTTAAACTATAGAGATACCTTGGATGACGTATATATTTCGTTCCTATATATCATTCAACAGCGGAAATATTCATTATCCGAAGCATGGATTTCCCTCAAGACAAAATACAACCTGACAGTGTGTTATGTCAGGGACGGCATCCAAAATCAGGAAAAATTGGACAAATTCTTCATTTTATTCGAATGTTCGTTCGCAGAGTTACCTTTTAGGCGATATGTCACTGTATAACATCGAAATATTTGACTATCCAAATATGAAATTCCAGCAGACCCGTGGGAAGAATTCGTTCTTAGATGATCCACCCTCTTATGTTATCCACTCTCGCCATTGTTATCATCTCCGTTATCCCCTACCGCTTTCCGCTCCTGCATCCACTCATATTTCAAAATTTTTTATTTAAGTAAAATTTCAAACAAAGTCATTCAACAAAAATTCAGTCAGAATGTTGGACCTGTGCATAAAATTCCTACTCCCACATCACTTCATATCATCAATTTTTAATTTAAGTGAATTTCAAACAAAGTCTTTCAATGAAAATTCTGTTTGTAAAGTCAGATCTGTGCAAAAATCCTATCAAATGATACCTTATTCATCATTGTACGCTACATATTAGTGAAATTCAGTTTGCGATGTCATATGTGGACGAAAAATGCCATCAAAAGATAACCCATTCATCGTTGTAAGTTACATATAAATTAAATTCAGTATGCGATGTCAGAAATGAGCAAAAAATCGTAACCAATGAACTATCCTTCATCGCTGTACGTTATATATTAGTTAAATTCAGTGCGATATGTCAGATATTGGGGGAAATCATACCGTGATACACGATTCATCGTTGTACACTTCATATTAGTGGAGAAAAATGGATGTTGATAATAGAAATAATATAAGTATACTTGATAATGCTGATAAATATCTTATCCCGCTCAAGACTACTCCGCCATTTGCAGAAATGTTTCGCTTCCTGATGGACCTGACCAATCTTTCCTCCTACGTGTTCTGCATCTGCACTTCTGAGACTCGTCCATTGTCGCCATAGATCATTTGTTGAGCTCCGGCAGGCCTAGAGCCCCTTATCACGAAGGAGCAGGACTCTGGCGCGATTATCATCGTGGCGATGTGGTAGTGAATCATGTTCCTCAATTTTTTTCTTTTATCAATGGCGACTTTTCCAGCATCAACTCACCGCTGTCTGTCGCGAAAGAGCTTTGTGCTCTAGAAGTTTGTTTATTTTGTGTTTTATGTGTTAATGTCTTTTTATGCGCATTTTATGTCCGAGACTGGAAATTTTTGTAATGAATCCCCTCATGAATCACCCCAGAACTTACCGGGTGGAGCAGATAGGGTCCCTACCGGATCCTAGCGAGGTAGTGATCTTGTTCCACTTAGGCATAAATAAATAAATAAATAGAAATAATACAAACTACATGAGTAGTAATCACCGGACACCTTCAGATTTCGACATTTTGTGGAATGTTTAAAAATATACTTCTCTGATTTTTCTTTAACTTCAGGATTATAAAGAATATGCTTGACCCCATATTTATCTCGTCGATTTGATAAAATGGACAATTAAGGAGGCAACAGAAATGTATAAAAAATGATGAAATTTAGGATCATCCTGTGAAATAAAATGCACGAAATGGTCTATCTTTACAGCATAGAAATACAGGGTGGTCATAAAAAAACTTCCCCAATGTATGTTCCCCTAGCGACCTAACCGCTCAACCAATCAAAAGGATATTTCAGATTTAGTTATTTGAAGATATGCGCTCGAGATCGTTATAATTTAAAACAATAGAGCTCTCATGGTTACGGTTATAGGGAGAAAATGTCAAAATTTTCGAATGGCAACACTTTTTTCTTCCTGTGCGAATTTATCAGCGCATTAAAAAACATAAATGCCGTCGGAACGATACACGTAGGACTAAAATTGCCGGTGTAATATCATGGCACTCAATCCTAATCCATTCCTATTTAACGTAATATTCAACACTCTAAGACAAATTATTATATTTTTATTTTCACTATGTGTACACAAACACAACTCCAAAAAATAGTTTTAAAACAAATCTTACAATATTACTCAGTTCAGCAGCGAAAAAAAGAATCGGTTACTGAAATACATGTCTTGGGGCCACTCCTTCGTTCCTCGCAATGGTCTTTTTTGAAAGTGTTTTAAGCCGGCAATTTTCATCGTACGTGTATCTTTCCAACGCCATTTATGGTTTTCCAATGCGCTGATGAATTTGGGCATGGAAAAAATGGATGTTGCCATTAGAATATTTCGTTTATTTGTTTTAAATCACCACGATCTCGAGCGCTTAGCTTCAAATAAGTATACCTAAAATTTCTTTTCAATTGGATAAGCGGTTAGGCCGTTAAGTGTTCATATGTCGGGGAAGTTTTTTTATGACCACCCAGCATGTGGATATTGTGCACTATGTGTATTCATTTGTGTAAGAAAGGCACTCAAATGTATGGAGGCATAGAAATTTATTTAAACTTAAAAAATATTTTGCATGTTTTTTGCTTATATCATGCAGGGTTTTCAATCAAATTTAACTCCAGTTATAGGAAATTTTAGCAAATCGTAGTAGAAATAGGATAGTGCAATAGGAATGTAAATATGTTAAAATATTTGATGAAATATGAACCCTTGTAGGAAATATTTGTTTATCTGCCCATGCGCGGTAGATAAAAAAGATTTTTTTTCATGAATTAATAGTTAACCCTTTGGAGCAACTCATGGAAAAAATGTTGTCTACTATCGTGAAATTTCACAAAGATATTGGCGATAGACTTACTTAATTTTTAGTTGACCTCTAAACGCAGCTGAATGATAAGGAATTTTCCATAAATTGTCAATTTTAATTGTAATTTTTATTTCATTTTTATTAATGCTTTAGCAAAATCCGTCATTTCCAAAAGGAATCAAAAATATGAGGTGCTGTTTCAAAATACAGTGGTATGTGCGATATTGTCTATGCTATATTGGCACTAATCAACGGATATATTGATACAGCCCCTCATCGTTTTGCTTCATTTTAGGAACAACGGATTTGAACTTATTCTGCCAACGATAATTTTAAGAATTATCAAGCTATGTTTTTGAGACTTTTACAAAAGTTGCTATATATATTTAGCTAACACGTTGTGTACATTATATTTTGATTGCATTCGCGCATGCGCAGTGAAACATTATTTAGTAAACCTGTTCATATTTCATAAAATTTTTACTATATTTTAATTCCGATTACACTTTATTAGGTATAATGTTATTTATCACATTTTCTGAAAATTACTTTTTGTATATTAAGAACTCTGCAAATTATAAGCAATTATCTTGGCAAAATGTGAGACTGTTTTTATGAAAACCTGAATTTCGCTTGGAGTATACATGCTATCTTCTTAAAAATGAGCATAAATTATTACAATAAGCCACTTAATCATAATCCACAATTTGAACGTTTTTGCTATCTTAGTTCTGACAGGGTTATACAAAAGATATTAGTTCTTTTTCAATTTGTTGGCCTTCCCTGATGGGGTTTCGGGAAAAAATCTTCACGAAAATATATGACTTATATGATTCTGTTTACACACCTGGACTTTCAGGATAATTCCTCATATATTTTTCTAGATATTTAAGAAAACGTCTAAAATCGTAAGTGGCCGGTTATCTTTGGCCATATAGTATCAAAATTAATATACATATATATACCGGGTGTCCCAAAAATGACTGATGGATTTTAAAATTCATTAACTTGCAAACGGTAACAGATATTAAAAAAATTCTTGCAGAAGTGTTATGTAAAATGTCAGGAGTTTTAAATGCTGCGATTCTCAGTTTCAGTTACAAATAGCATCGATAGAGGGCGCTGCAAGCAGTAAACGCTAAATCCAGGCTCGGCCACTCCCTTCTTCCATGCGAAAAAAGGAGATTAAAATGTATTGAATGGATCCCAAAGTACCAAAAATCGGTTTTGGACTGAGCACCTTCTGGATTCAGTGCCATCTATTGTTTCAAGTTCGAACTAAAATCAAGAATCACTGCAACAAAACTCCTCACATCATACATAACTCTCCTGCAATTTTTTTTTAAATATCTGTCACCGTTTGTAAGTTATTGAAATTTAAAATTCATCAGTCATATTTGGGACACCCAGTATATATATATATATATATATATATATATATATATATATATATATATATATATATATATATGGTAGATGTGCCAGTAATGGACACCCTTAAGGAATTTCTGTAAAAATTATTTTTTTATTAATAGTTATAATTATTATATTCCAGTTTTTTCAATATTATATTAATCTATCAACAATATTTAACCATTTTTATAGCCTCATTTCCTCATATGAATAGCAATTTAATTTTAAATAACAGAAATATACCAAAACACCCAAAAGCCCAGTAATGGACACCCTCTGGCCCAGTAGTGGACACCCTCTGTTCCAGTAATGGACACCCCATAAAAAGTAATGAATATAATTGTTTTTATGACTGTATTTAGAACCAGAATTTAATGAATACATACTAATGAAACAAAATAGTTATTTTTAAATAAATTTAGAATTAGGATACCAGTAATTAATAAAATATTTGTTATAATCATTTACTGTTTGCATCAATTATTTTAATTATCAGAAGACCGATGTTTTAATTATTTTAGATGGATAGTTTAAAATACTAAATATCAGACAATAACAGCTATTAAATTATTGAAATAGTGGTGGATTTAAAAGGTGATAATTTTTTTTTTTTAATATTAATGTTTAGTTTTGTGTCACTATTTTTAACAATCTTCTAGAGATTACTTGATGTATCATTTATAATAATTAATATTACAAATATGAAAGAAATGATATTGTGAGTTGAATATTTTAAATACTAAATAAAATAATTTCAAAATAAAACGGTAGAACTGATGTTTGAGGCCACTGATCTGCAGATTTACTTGTTTCATGAATATTACCTATAACTTTCATTAATAGAATTAAATTTTTTTTCTTTTAATAAGGAAACATTTAAGACAGAAAATGGATTTTTAATAGCTTCTGCAACTTAATTGTTTTTATTTAAACGGAGAGGGATTAAGCCCTATGAGCCCCTCTTTGACGCCTCTCTTAAACAGTATTTTCTGCTTCCTGTCTGGTTTGATTGCCAGATTATAAAATATGTGAGGTATATATATGTACTACAAAAAAAAAAATAATAAATAAAATAAAATATCAAAATTAATCACATAAAATAACTTAAATGCAGCTATTTATAAAAGTTTTGGTGTTATTACATTTTGGTAAGTATAAATTAAAATTAAATTTGATTATTTAGGTTTGCAGTTAAGCCAAAGTATTTTATGCACTATAAACATTACTAAAATTGCATTTTTAGCAATGTCTACATGGGGTGTCCATTACTGGAAAATGACAAAATAACCATCCCAGTAATGGACCCCCTCTTAAAACCTTAAAAAGAAATGAAATTTTGTAAATAGCCATTAGTATATAAAATTCAAAGTTTTCTATTGCTACTCAAACAAAAACATTCAAATTTTGCAAGAAAATAAATAATATATAAATTAATTAAACGAAGCCAGCTCTTAACCTCTTCATTAAGATTTTCACAGAAAAACAGCAAAACTTTGAGACATTATTTTCTGCTTCCTGATTGGTATGATTAAAAGTGTCAACAATAACATAGTTTTATAAAACATACATGGGGGAATTATAAAAAAAATAATTAAAGCTAAATATTTATTAGTTATTTTTTTTGAACCAAAAACATCAAGGGGTGTCCATTACTGGAAGGGTGTCCATTACTGGCACATCTACCCTATTAATTTTGAGTTGTTTCTATAAGATATCAGCATTTTCTTTATTGGAAAAATTCAAAACATGTTGTTTAAGTTTAAATTTTATAATGTTTTCGAATAGGTTACACGTTTTACTTTAAAACATTGTTTCGACAATGTTTCATAATTACTTGATTAATTTTACCGCAATTACTCTAATTCGTAAATAAATAACACGATTGGTAATTTTCCAATTGTGTGAAAAAATTCCAGATTATTATTCGTAAAACTGACCTTTTGGATAATAGATCTCAGTTGCTCGTCTAAGGAGTAGTAAATAAGTTAACTCTTTATCTACTGCATTATGATTTACTGTAGACTTTTTCATGTATTTTTTTTCAGTTACTCCGATAAAAATTAAAGGATATACATAAAAAATACTCAATCGTGAGAAATTTAATTCGTTAGAGGTAATTAATTAAAGTGGTACTTCCGTCAGTATACTATGCCTAAAATTTTCTCGTGTTTGAAAACCTACATACTATTTTAAATAAAGTTTAAACTCGTAAAAATGCTAAATATAAAGAAGACACTCTCAAGTTAACAATAAAAAAAATATTAAAATGACATAGTTTTATTTTACGCATGAAAAATTAGTAAAAATTCAAATTTGATGCCCTTAAAAAAACTATTTTTCAAGGTTTCAATCTTGTTAGCAACCCATTAGTTATGCAACACCTATATTCCAGGAAGAACATGTTCTCCCGCAACTCCATATATGCAATATATGAACTTACATATGTAATTTCTATCATAGCAAAAACGAGCCGGTGCCAAAACTTTTTCGATTTCCTATAAAAAATAACAATGAAACAGAAAAAAAAAATACCAGGGAAATCATTACTTCACTACAATTTAATAATTACATTAGGAAGCAGATAAATCGGCGGGTAACTACACAGACTAAAAGAAAACATAAAGGTTTTCTCAAATACCCAGAGTACTGGTGATAATTATAAGTACCGCCGAGTAATTTAGCTGTTAAATCAAATGCATACACCGTTCACAAAAAATAGCTAGTCATGACTCCTTTTCTTATCATATTGTTGTTCAAGATACCTTAAAAAGTAAAATCTTAACTATTTCACATCTGTCTCACTTTCGTTTCCATAAGACATATGAATTTCTTTCTGTTAGATACTTTTGGAAAAACATATATGTTCACACTTTGAATTTTGTCGCCTCATGCGTTAAGTGTTTACAAGCAAAGCATCACCGCACTCCTCCAGCACATTTACAACCCACTTACACGCCCAGATACCCTGGCCACACAATAAGCACAGATTTAGTTGGACCTTTCTCAAATGGAAAACATGCATTAACTGTCACTGATCATTTTTCACGACACGTAGAACTTTATCCACCTAATGACAGTTCTGCTTCTAAAATAGTTAAATGTCTTTTCAGGTACATTACTACTTTCGGAAGACCTGCTGTGGTTTTGTCTGGCTTAGAACCCCAGTATACTGCCCATGTATATAATATTTTTAATGATACTCTTGGTATAAAAGTTCTTCATAGTTCTGTTTCCCCCCCCCCCCCCCGTCGAACAGTCTTTCGGAGCGTATAAACACCTCAATTAAATACTCTGTTACTACTCTTTTACAAGAGTGTCATTCTTTTGAAAATGCAATTTTTACACACAAATCTCTTTACAATGGTTCAAGACATTCTACTACATTATTTTCCCCTATTTTGCTTCATTTTGGTCGTGAACTTTCATTAATTTTAGACAATTTCGATCATTCTTGTAATCAACCTTTCCTAGATATTGAAATTTATAAATTACAAGAGGACATGCACAAAATTTATGAAAAAGCCTGTTCTAACATTAAAACTGCTCAAGATAAAATATATAAAATGTACAGTCGAAGAGCTAAATTAAGAAACATCTGTTTGAAAGACATTGCATACTTAAAAACAGTTGACAAATTTATACCTAGATATACAGGACCATACATAGTTACACATAAACATTCACCTGTTTCTTTCTCGATAAAAAGATTACATGCTGCTGATGATACAGCATTTCGTATGCACATAGATAGACTACTCCTTGCACCACCTCGTTATGGACATTTGTTTGATCCTCCAAGTCATGTTAATAACAGTAATTTCACTAGTAACTTTCAACCGCACACTTATAATTTAATACAAAGATAATCTTTTGTTATTTACAAGACTTATTTTGAATTTATGTATTGTGACACTACGTTGTTAATCTCTGATCAAGATTATACATGTGTTGTTTATAGGTGATATTTGACAATATTGTGGCTGGTCCATGAGTGTGTTGCTTTGAAGATCATGTGTGAACAATATTCTGTGTCACTTTGCATTTTTCTCTATTTTTTTACACACGTAAGCTAAGCAAAATATGCTAACTTTAAACGCTTTCACTTTTAATTACAACTTAACAGTAAGAAGTCTAGCTATATATTCTTTTGTCATTCATAAAAAGAAAAGAAAGGTTATAATTTTACATGTCACTTATGTCTAATGGTAAAAAACAAAACAAAAAAAAAAAAACCTTTAAATAAATTTTATACCTGCTTACATGACTTGAACATAGTTTTAGAAGATTATGACACTTCGTCTCTCAGCACTTTAGGATTGTCCTTTTTGAGAAGTCTGATATTTATAACATTTTTTCCCCTTTTTATAATCATTGCCCCTAAGAAGTCGTGAACCGTTCAAAATTGTTTCCCTAAGGTTCACGCGGCACTGTGATGAGAGACACATTCCACGTGAATTGGTTTTCCAATTCAAATTACTTACAAAGAATTTATATGAGATACTGAATCGCGCTCCTTTCGCAGATCACTATGGTCTACTGGGGAGCGAGGAGGCTCATGTTGTGCTCAATGTGAGTCTTCCTTTTTATTCACTCTTCCTCTAGGGCTGAGGTCTTAAACCGAAGCCATAATACTTGTAGGCTTACACGAATTAGGGCCACACTTTTTTAATGGCCGTGCTTTAGGCACCTCTTTTTTGTGGTCCTGTGTCACGTGCACGAATTTTCCATTTTTACATTTATCCTCCTCGTGTGTACATTTAAGTTTTAGTTACAATTACTCATACTTTATATATTTTTCATTTTTATTTTTAATGTACTTGAATTGTGTTTTTTTATTATTTCTTTTAAATGCTTGCAAATGTGTATTACATGGCTGATCCCAAATAGGGTCAAAGTTAAAAAAGTGAATCTTGGTACCAAGGACAGAAAATTTATTGCTCACAGACTTTAAAGTTGCAATGAATATAAAGCATATAAAGATTTATAGTTTCATATTTTTTTTTCACTTATTCAAAATTCTCATTCTCGCATATTTATTTATTTTTCCATTCCTAACGGTTTTTATTTAAAAGCAATCAAGAACACATTTATACCTACGTACATCTGCACTTTCTGTTAACGTTTTATTTTCTTTATAGTATGTTATCTACGTTTTAAATAAGTCACTCTCATTTCCTATTAGAATTTGACAGGTAAAAAAAAAGAAATGAAGAAAAATGTATTTTTATTGGAATTGCAGTTTCACATTATATTTCATTTATCATTATGCTACATACATTTGTTAAAGATTACTCAATCACATTTAACTGCAATCTGTTTTTAAAGTAAACAAAAACCAAACCTTATGTCGCACTTATTCTTGGAACATGTAGGGTTGCTTCATATCCTGTGGGCGCACTGAAAGGGGGGGGGGGTTACATGTTATTTGTCTACTTAACCTGCCGCCAATGCTTTGTCTCTGCAGTTTCGGCGTCAAAAAACATTATTATTTGGCGATAATGCAATATGCCAAGTCTTTTGATTCAGTTCGCATTAAGTAGAGTTCGCTCCCGACCGCCCTGCTGGAAGGTCCGCTAAGAGGACCGCTGTTGTTTTCTTTTTTTCTTTTTTTTGTGACGTTGCGGAGCAGTTTCTCATGAACGAATATGCTTCTACACATAGATATATATTTAATCTCTGCTTTTACATAGCTTCATATCTGAGGCTCCATTTTATGAGATGTCTTCCTTCGTATTGAAAATGAATAAAAAATTATTGTACTTTCATCTATATGTTGGAGTTTTTTAATCACCATTTCATCGAACCCATGAACCACCATATCCTCTGAACGTAACTATGCCCTTCACAAGTCAGATCGTGTTCTAAGATCATAATGGCCATATTAAAAAAATCCAATACTTACCTTATATCCTATACTGTGTTTTCAGCAATATAAAGTTGAGCGTGAGAATCTGTACAAAATGTCGGCAAAAAACACATCGACTGTTTCAAAGATAGCCTGCTTCCCCGCTAAAATAACAAACCTAGAACTACTGCTGCCATGCACCCTGAAAAAGTGGACTTAAAAGAGTGTTTTTTCAAAATACCATTAGTAATATTCACTATGGGACAAAAGTTTAAAGTGAGTGAGACTTATAAGTACCGCCAGTAGATAAAGGGTTAATCTGAAGAAAGCAAGGATAAACAGATGCTTAAAATTCAAACAGTAAAAATTATTTATCTTTGAAATTATAAAAAAATAGATAACTGGTAATAGAAATACTGAAATTTAGTCATAATTTCCTTTTATTTTTATTGTCTATATTTTATATAGAAAAATATGAAAATGTTCTTATTTTATACGAAAATGGCATGCGTAAATTCTAGTTCTTATTTGTTTATAATTTTCACAATTAAAATAAAATTAAAATATGGTATGTCTTAATTTTATTTATCTTCTGTGTCTTAAATATTTAGATATTTAAACATTAAAACTAATTTATGTATTATTTTTTTCATTTTCATTGCTATTTAGGTAATATTAGTTTTCATAGATTAAATTTTCAGACATTAATTTTACTAGTATAAATTTTCCAACAACATGTGAAAGTGGGACTAGCAGGAATTATTTTTAAATATGACATGAAGACTTTCGTTTTGATACTTTTTAAGCTTTTAGATTTTTAAAAAGTGTTATATTTCAAAAATTAAAAAAATTTATATTTTGTTATATTTTACTAGAGCTCAAGGTTTTTTATATTCTATTAATGACAAACCACTTTATAGAAAAAAAATATTTTGTTGTATTTCTAGCTAATGTTGAAATCACTCATGCTTTTCAGTCAGTACTGTTCGGAGTATTGAAAGGAAATTTTCTGTAAGATATTTCTTCATTATATTTTTCTTCGGTGTTTTAAAAGTTTAGATATTGAAACTTTAACTAACTATTTCCTATATTCATTTTACATTTTCATAGCAATTTAGTTAAAATTCATGTTACACGATTAAATTTTATAACACCATGCTAATGGTGGGACTAGCCAGAATTAAACATATTAATAGGAATAGATATTTTCTGCCTCCAACCTCTGCAATCTGTAGACACTGAAATGTCATTCAATCTTAGATAACTATCTTACATATTTAATTATACTATTATATACACTTATTATTATAATATTTAAACAGACTTAAATATATTTAACCTCACTGCACTTTACTTATCAGAAATAAAGCAAATTAATTGAAAATCAATTGTATTGTTTCTTTGACAATTGCAATTTATCTTTTAAAAATCATTCAGGATGACAATACGACCTGTTCAACAAACGCCTTTGAAAACATCCATTTATTTAACTGAATGTTCACAGAAAAACAAGAACATGTACAATTCTGCCATTAATATTCATGTCCGAATCTTTTGACAAATTGTGGGATTATGACATGTCGTAAATATGAGTTTAAAATTATGAAAAATTGTTCGTATTATTACTTTAAATTTGAATCTCAAATTATAAAAGTAAAAAAGAAATGAAGAATAAACAATATTTCTTCATTATACTATATAAGAATCGGGAAATTAATTTATAAAAAAATTCAAATACCTTTAAGAATTTATAAAAAACATTTGTTGTTTCACAAATTTTTTCGAGGAATTATTTAAGTAAAAGTTTTGTTAAATAAAGGGAAATAATTTAATTATTTTACTGAAATATATTGCATTGATCATTTTTATAAATATATATATATTTTATGCGATGAATTCAAAACGTTAAATATTAAATTAGGTTATTTTTATTTAGCATATAATTTTATTACAAATTTTGGAAAAGGAGTGTAAATATATTGAGTGTAAAATGCAAATATTTTGTTGTCTAAATAGATTTCTGAAATTCACTGTGTATTGGAATCGGGGTTGCCAGTTTAGCCTCAATTTTTATTCAGAAATTTTGAGTTCACACCAGAAATAATTAATAACATTTTATTATTTATGCAATAGGAGATAGTTGGTGATTACATAAAGCAGATATTCTTCTTCCAAAATTCATGGTGTGAATTTTGTAATTTAGGATTAAAATTGGAGGCCAAACTGGCAACGCTGGATTGAATTGAATTAACAAAAATACTTGAATAATTGAATTACCAAAAATTTCTGTCATAAAAGAAAACTTTTGCTTCAGAACCGCTTCTTTAAATCTCTGAAATTTATTGGTTTCTAAGGTTCCCGAAAATAAAGGAGTGCTTTTGGGAATTGTGTGTAACTTGGAAAAGGCTATACTATAATTTAGTAAAAACTAAGAATAATAACAGTTAGATTAAAAAAAGTTTGATTAACCACTTCAACGGTAACCCCGACATAGCTCGGATTTTCCGGACATCTGCTGTCGGTGAAGTGGTTTTAAGAAAGAGTCTAAAAAATGATGAATTTTTATACACGACTTAACAATTTAGCATTTTTATATTCACACAATACGTTAATATGCATTTTCAGCATAGTGCGATATAATATATAATGTAAATGATATTTATAGATCTAAAATGTTCATATGTAGACAGATATAGCCGTAATGAGTTTTATTTTAAAAAATTATCTCAAGTACACATTAATTAACAGTGATAAAGTCTATTGCTTTTTTATCTTTCTTCTAAAACGACATGAAATATTTTTAGAGAAGCACTCCAATAAAATATCGATATAAAAGTAGGTTATTCTTTAAGCTATTATTTCGTATGATATTCAGATAACATATCAAATAGCAGTTAATGAAAGTCACATTTACTAGACTGCTAATCTTTCCGTTACATAAAAAAACCATATATTGATATATTTTGCAATTTCTTTTTATTCAAACTTTATATACTAGTGAAAGTGTAACTAAATTATTCCTGATTTATGATGTTTGGAAATGCGTGTAACTTGAATATGGAACAAGATTTTATTAATGGGTATCAAGGGAAGACATGATTGAATGTTTTCTGTGTTTTCCAATAAAGGCCTTTATATAAGAAATAGGAAATAAGAGAAAAGTTTAGAGGTCAAAACTGCTTCATACTTTTGCATTGATAATTTTTTTTTAAAATTATTTCACTATTCGACAGTATATTTTTTCGCGTATTTGCGTTTAGAGTGCATTGAACATTATTATATTTAAATTTCTGTCTGATGATAAAAATATTTTTTAATAATTTGAAAGGTTTATTTTCTGTATATCCCTCCCACGATAACATGTTTTTTTACATAGTTGGCGAAGTAATGGCGAAAAAAAGTTGGTAACTTACGTCAAAGGGTTGAAATAAATTCGCTATACTAATTTAATACAAATTCTGGTAGTTACTAGTCGTGATTTTCGGAACTTTTATGTTAGCTGGTTTTAAAATATTTTCCCAATTGTTATCATTAGCATTATTTTCTCTCCAATTAAAATAACATAGAAACTTGCCAAGCAAAAGAAACAACAGTGAAATGAACCGTAAATGAAAGGAATTTCCACCATTTAATGCCAAACGATATTTCAAAAAATTTTTAGTACTCTGTCAGGTTTATATTTTCCGGAAAGACCAAAGCGGGATTTTGACCACTCTATATATCCATTTCTATTTATAATATAAACAAAATTCTTCTTTCTATGGAATGGGGCGTGCCACATGACTCAGAAAGCGAAAATAAAGTGGAATCAGGCCAATAGGTTTTTAGTAAATGCGATTTAAAAGTGTTTTTTTTTTTTGCACTTTTGAAATTCTTTTTCTGACCAAAATCTGTTGACAGGGCTACAGCAATGTCTAATTATCGGATTTTTACGCGGTTTAGTCCTTAGAATTGCATTTATGAGTAGATCAAACTTTGAAAGTTTCATGTGATAATATTAATTCGTTTTTGATTTATACCAGTTTAAAATAATTGATACCTATATTACAGCGTGGCGTACGTAATATGTACATCTCTACTTATATTTACATGTCAGCGCATATCTCTCAAAAAACCAGCCTGTATAGTGTTTTAAAACATGTTCAAGAGTCACTCAATATATGTTCGAAAGATATAAAAAAGTATCTAAGGATTTGTATCTAGAGTGGCAAACTTTAAAATCATAAGATTGTTTGGGAACCCTGTCATTGGTGTATCACCAGGTAGTCACACTATGATCTTGAATATGTTTGAAAGTATACGGTATCCGATAATTTTGTATTTGAACGATAATGCATTGTCTAATGGGAAACATAAGTTATTCAAGATGAGACCAATAGTCAGTACCCTGAATGGAAATTCTTATCCATTCCCATCAAAAAATCTCTCTGTGCTTATGAGCCAATAAGTGCGCCAAAGGCTCGTCACCATATAAAGCAGTATATAACCAAAAAAAAAAAACTCGCATAAATGTAGTTTTAAATAGTTATTTTTCACAGGAGAATCAAGATTTGCGTACAATATTGATATTTATTGCGAAAAAAAAAATACAACCAATCTGCTAGGTGGACATGACTTGGAGGTTAGCGTTTGAATCAATGCTAGATTAACTTATCCAGTTGTTAGTTTAACCTATAATCATGAAGTGTATTTTGATAACTATTAAACATCAGTGAACATAATGACACTTTTAAAATAAAAAGTAATTTCGTACCTTGGAATAATAAGAAAAAAAGAATCCCGTGCTGCAAAGTGCCATCCGACAATTAATAGAAAAAACACCAGAGAAATATCGTAGAATATGCTTAGAATACGCTTAATGCATGGTGTTGCCATTTGGAAACCATTTTAAAATAATCCAAAATACTGAAAAATATAAGAGTGATAATTTTTTAGTATTTTTCTTTTAATGTATGTCCATTTAGGAATCAAATATATTTTTTAAAAGGAAAAAAATCATGCACTAGAGGTGTAAAATATTCTGATAAGTTCTACCAACCTCTACGTCCTTGTCAGGAAATATTTTTCATATAATGGCAAAAATGCTACTGCTCACATTCTGCTTTGCGATTAACTTATGCAGGACAGACATTATACTATTATTTTTACATAAATATATAACCTAAATTTAATTTTTTTTTTTCGTGAAATCTTCCGTGATCGGGCGAAACGGCTACCGTTGCGGGTCACTTTTGGAAAAGATAATGGGAACTTCGATGGGTAGGCAGTCGCATTTTCCGCGGAGTAGCACCTGTTGGACTGTACCAAAAGCGGGCAACAGGTATGATGATCTAAAACATAGCGATCGATGAACAAACCATCATCTCATTGAGTTCAAGGTTGAAATTTTAGGATTAGCTAAAATCGATTATCATATTAAAATGTAACTGCTCTGCAAAATCCTATCTTGCTGAAAACACCTGCAGACATGGTTTTAGTGGTTGACTCGTAGGATTACCAATGTGTTTTTCTGCTCTCAGTCTTTGTATAATCATACTTTTGGGTATAAGAAGATGCAATCGTAAACCTACCAGTCAATCTCTTGGTGGTTTCAGCCAAGATATGAGCTGGCAAACCAGTTGCATTTTAATATGATTATAGGGTTTTAACTGACGCTAAATTTTCAAACGTGAAGTCGATTAGGTGATGGTTTCTGCAGCCACTGCCCGGTTTCTCTCGAATCCGCAAATGTCTTCCTATTAATCGCCACGGTTGGTAATTTTAGTTCATATCTTTTAGACATACAAAGCTTTCCACAGCCATTTAAGTCGAGGAAAAGTTTTTTAACGAACCCTACATTTCAGGAAATTCTCATATCTAAGTTATTCAACTAACAGATGTAGGTTTTTCAAAAATGCTTTATATGCGACCGCTGGAAGCCAAAACTGGATCACCTGGAAAGATAAAGAAAAAACAGCAGCATCCGAAGTTCTATTTTGGAAAAAAGTCATCATTATTAAAATTATTCAACAAAATTTATATTATTTCTTGAAAAAATTCTTCTTATTCTTTTTTTTACGTCTCTTTGTCGTTCTTTCTTCTTAGGTCTTATCGTCTTCCCTTTTCTTACGTCTTTCCGTCTTCTTTTACCTTACATCTTTTCGTCTTTCCTTTTCTTACGTCTTTTCTTCTTCCCTTTTCTTACGTCTTTTCGACTTCTTTTTTTTCGTTCCTTCGGGATTCATTTTGTCAAAATCGTTTAAAGTCAGTCCGGTGGTGTGTCGTAGTTGGGGTAGTGTCATAATCGGTGAAATTCTTCTTCCCTTTTTTTATGTCAAGCTTCATTCGTCCACGGCTTCATGTACTCGACGCAAGTACTAGTGACCATTGGACCTTCATTAAATCCAACTTTCTTTACATCGTAGGTGTCATTATTTTGTACGTTTATGACTTTGTAAGGACCTAAATATTTTGATTTTAACTTCAAACCTGGACCTTGTTGTGTGCGTTTTATAGCAACCATATCATTAAGCTTAAATTTGTTAGGCTTTTTTCGTCTGAGATTATAAGTTTTACGGTTCTCTTCTTGGACTTTTAAAATTTCTTTTTTAGCGTCTTTTCTCAATTCTTCACGATTATTAATAAAATCAGATTGTACTTCAGCGTTCAAAATGCTAATAATCTCGATGTTATTTTTTAGCTTCATTTTTGTACCAAACATCAGCTCGAAAGGGGTTGTATTAATACTTCTCTGAAAGGTCGAATTTATTACTTGTTGCACATCGCTTACATGTGTATACCACTTCGTAGGATTATCTACAGATAATTTAGACAAAACAGATATTATGACCGAATTTAGACGTTCGACTTGGCCATTAGCTCTTGGTAACCCTGTGGTAATCGGGATATGTTTAATTTTTTCTCTGATGCAATAATCTTCAAAAGTTTGGAAGTAAAGGCAGGACCTTTATCTGAGATTATGCGAAATGGACTTCCAAATACAGTTTTTTGGATTTCTAATTTAGAAATTACTTCTGCAGTATCGGTAGATTTTGTGGGATACAACCAAACAAATTTTGTGAATGCTTCAACGACTGAAAAAATATGTTTGTAATTTTTATTCGTGCTCTCCAATGGACCTAAGTGATCAACATGGTACGTATGTAACGGAGTTTCTTCTTTTTCTATCGGGTGTAGCAAACCTTCTTGTTTACCAGATTTTCGATTTATTAAAATACAGGGAACACAAATTGATATACATTTCTCGATTTTTTGTTTAACTTTGGGGATGTAAAAATCATTCTCTAAATTTTTTTTTCTGTTCGTGCGACTGCGTAATGACCTTTTTCGTGAGCGGCCTTAATTATATTCATTTGCATTTCATCTGATACAACTAATAAATCATTACCATTAACACATTTATAAAGAACTTCATTTTTAACTAAATAATCATCATAGGATTTTACTTTTAGAATTTATTTTATGATTTTAATATGCTCGTCAGTTTCTTGAGCTTGGATAATTTTTACAGTTAAGCTATCTTGTATTACCATACAGATAGGATATCTGCTTAATACATCAACATGCCTCATACTAGTACCGTGTCTATGCTCAATAGTATAATAGAAATCAGATAACATAATTGCCCATCTAGATATTTTTGTACTCATTTCTTTTTTATCCATAGTCATTTTAAATACATTACAGTCGTTTACAATTTTAAATGGAATACCTAGCACATATACTCAAAACTTTTTCAAAGCTTCAATTACAGCTAAGACTTCTAATTCATAGCTAGTATACTTTCGTTCAGCTTCGGTTGTTTTTTTACTGGCGAAATAAACTGGATAAACTGATTATCTACTGGCGATTGTTGCATTAACACAGCTCCATAGCCATCTATACTGGCAGCACAATGGATTTCGGTCGCGCTTTTGGGATTGTAAATTGAAAGTACTGGTTCTGACGACAAAATGCGTTTGAGTTCGTTAAAAGCTTTACATCAAACTTAAATTTAGAATCTTTTCTTAACAGGTCTCTCAACGGTTTAGCTATAACCGAATAATTTCCTATAAACTTTCGAAAGTATCCTGTCAATCCTAAATATCTTTGAATATATTTGGTAGACTTTGGTTCGGGAAAATTTATTACTGCTTTCGCTTTCAATGGGAAGGGACACAATTTACCATTTATGATTCTATACCCCCAAAAATCAATCTCACGCTTCAAAAAGTTGCATTTTTAAACATTTAGTTCCAACCCGTATTCCGATGCAGTTTCAAGAACAACTTTTAATTTTTCTATACCTTCAGCTTCGTTTTTGGCGGGTATTATTTTGTCATCCATATAAATGACTACAGTGTGATCTTTTAATAGGTTTCGAAATACATTATAAACAGTGGCGTGGCGTCCGGTCATCGCTGGATGCGGCGATGACCAAGCAATATTTTAAAACTCTTAATAAGCTTTTAAAACTCTACGATCCAGTTTTAGCGGAACATTTGGAGATCATGTATAAGTGAAGGTAAGATTTAAAGTTTCTTTTTTGAACATTCAACCATTCAATTTTAGAGTTAATAATTTTTCACCACAAACTTAAATAATTGCGATGACCACCGAAAATTTTCACGCCACGCCACTGATTATAAATATATCTTTGAAAAACACTAGGGCTATTGGACAGCCCGAATGGACACTTTAAAAATTCGTACTGTCCTTCATGAGTGACAAAAGAGGTGTATTTCTGTGAGCCTTCTTCAACCTCAACATGAAAAAATCCGTTTTTTAAATCTATGATTGTAAATACCTCAGCAGAGTGTAATTGATCTATAACATCATCTATTACTGGTAATGGAAAATGTTCACGCACTCTCTTCTTGTAAAGACGTCTGTAATTAATACAAAGTCTTATTGTGTTATCTTTTTTCTTAACCAACACAACCGTCGACGAAAAATTAGAAGAATTCTTCCGAATGATTCCCTGAGTTAGCCACTCCTCAATTTGGTCTTCAACTATTTTTTTTTCACATGGCGGTAATCTTCGAGGTGAAGAACAAACTGGGATTTCTTCCGTTAAATTAATTTTCATTTTAACATCTACAGTTTTAGTTTTAATAGGCACATAATTCTCAATTAAAGAGGATTATTCCGAACGTACATTTTTGTCAGCAATGTGACTAAAATCAATTTTAGGCTCATCTAAAACATTTACAATGTTAACTAAAAAGTCATTAGACTGAACATCCGTTTTAAACAATTTCACTTCATTCTCAGAAATAGTTAATGTACCTTGATGAATAACATCAGTGCCAATAATTAAATCGAAATTAATGCAACTATCATTAACGACAAAAATGTCAACTTTAAATTTCGAATAATCAACTTCAATTTCTGAATCGAAATAATCTTCTGGCTTAACTGAGATTTTTCCTAAGCCGGTCAATGTGATACCCGTAGGTTTTAATTCCACAAAGTTCTTCAAATTATCACAAACACTTTTCTTTAACAGAGTCTTTTGACTACCAATATCTATCAAGGAGGTTAAATGTAAAGAATAAAGCTTTACCTCTTTCAGAATTAAATCTTGGGATGTAATATTGTTAACTTGTGGCTGAGCGTTTTTAACATTTGTATCTTTCGATTTATTACTACACTGAAATGATTTGTGACCATAACCGTTACAAGAGAAACAAAGGGGCCCTTTATCTTTATTAACACAGTTAATGCTTTTATGATTATTCCCGCCACAATTATAACAGCGCATATTTGGCTTTACAGGCTTAAATATGTTCTTATCTTCAACATCGGATTTAATTTTAGGCTTAGCTCCTTCATGTTTATGAGATTTTGAATTTTCATACTCCGATCGTAACATCTCATAGACTTTTAATTTTTGTTTAAATTCTAAAATCGATTGACATCCATACAATATTGATTTTCTAAAAACAGGGTCGGGTATACCGTTTATAACATACTGCATCAACGCGGAATCCTCTATATTACAACGTGCACATAACTGCTTCATTATTAAGAAATACTCTTCAAGCGTTTCATTTTCACGAAACTTTCTTTTATTTAACAAATGATGCAACTCCGCAGAATTATAAGTAGTGCTAAATTCAGCAATCAAAAGCTGCTTCAATTTCTCATACGAATTTATATGTAATTCGGTCTGAACCAACAATTTAGCTTTTCCTCTTAAGGATCTTTTTACAAAAATATACTTATGTAACTCGGACTGATTAAATATACTAGTGAGATCATCAAAATTGTTCAGCCATACATTTATATCCTGACATGCACTACCATCAAACGGAGGTACAGCATTTTCTATATCACTAAAATTAATAGTTGATGGCACAAAACTTTGAACTGGAAATTGCTTGCTTTTATCCAAATTTCATGTTTCCATGTCATTACTTGCTGAACTTTTATTTAAAGGTACTTCGTGTTCTGAATCTGTGTCACTATCGTTCTGAACGTTAGCTTGTAGCAAGCTTAAATCCGATAAATAAATAACTAATCGCGTCGTAAGATCAACTAAAGATCCTTCATTCGAAATGCAAAGTACATTACAAATTGTAATTAAATCATTCAGAGAAAAATCCGCTTGACATTTCGTTATTTTAGTTTTAAATTCGGGACTATCGGTTTGATAACCAAAACCATAAAATTCTCTGATTCTTTTTCTATTTGATCGATCACATTCAGCATCGAAAGGAAATTTATGCAAAAGCTTAATTTTGCTTGTTTTTTCATTTTTTATGGCAAATTCCAGTTCAGGGATATCGACCAATTTCATCATGAAATAATAAAAAAAAGAATTGTATACAGTACCCACCACTCAGAACAATATCCACTTGAACACAGAATTCCGTACTTTTATTTTTATTTCACCATCGGCGATTTCATAATTCTCATCAGACTTGTGGGCGACAACGTCAAAATACTAAAACATTCGTTCCTCTTCTGGCACCAAAAATTATGGAATTATCCTTTTAATCACGATAAAGTGCAGACTTGACACCAGGGAAAAATTACGACTCTCTTAAAAAAATAGTTATATTGAGAAAACTATATTTACAGGACAGATACATGACGGCAGTATTCACAGAAACATTTAATTCATCTTAATTTGATTCAAACATCTACGTCTTTTTTACTATCTTCTTGCGTCCACCAACTCATATCAGCACCAACACTCGAATAATGTTCTCAAGTTCCACGCGCCACTTCAGTTTCTTCCTCGGAGCACGTCTGCCGCCGACAGTCACTTGTTCCGCGCATGCGTCAGCATATAATAGAGTATTTGATTGCGGAGTTGTGATATCGACTCCTGGTGGTGCTTTTGTAAGCTAGCTTTGTCGGTGGGATCTAAGCCAGCTCTGTGGGGTTTCGGGAAATGGGATCCCACATATATGTATATTTTTGTGTGTGTCTAGATTTTTGTGTTTGTTTGTTTTAAATGAAAGTTTCTAAATATACAATTAAATATTTTCATCATATTATCATATATTTATCATAATTAAATCAGAATTATCTATATAAAATTTTAAATCTAAAACCATTTTAATTTTCATTTAACCATTTTTAGATAACTCGAAATGATTTTTAATTTTAACTTTTATAATTTTTCAATTTTGAATATTGTATTTTTTTTTTACTTTTTCTAATTCTTCATAACTTCCTGATCTTTTTCTTGCACAGTATTACAAAGCATCTTCTCAAAATTTCAAGTTTTGTTTGACTGTTGACATGTTCCAACTACTCTAGAGTCTTTTTCAAAAAAAATAAAGAATGATATTCTGAAATTGCACGGTCTATGATGCAATGAACTGAAAAAGCCATCATTCAGTTTTCCATGTAACGCACGTTACTTTTTTTTTAAATTTTACTTGGATGTTTATTTCTATTAACTAAACACTTGAGTATTTTGAGCCACAGTTTTGGCAAGTTAAATAATGTTATAACAGCTTACTTTCCAAAAGTACGCTCCACAATTTCATAATGGACACATTACTTCAAATCGACACTACACTCTGAGAAATTAGTAGAAAAGAAGGTCTAATTAAACTTCTTTACTACACGACACATTTATATTTACAGGATGTGTACAATTGCAAAATTAGGAATGATAGACGAAATCTGCGGGAATAGCATTGACACGAACACGTCTTACCCACCACCTCCTTTCTGCGTCTCATAAACAAATCTGCGGGAGGGGGGGGGGGTAAACGTAGGTAATGACGGAAAATTGGGGACTGCCGACTAGTGCTGCCATCTACGGTAATAATATTTAAATAAAAGCTAATCGTTACAATATGTTATTCTTAACCTATGATATTTTATATATAAAATATATTTTTAAATATATGAAAAAGTTTTATTATTATTATGAATTTTAACTTGATTATCACAAAACAAAATATATATATAAGTGAATATAATTTACTTGATTTAGGATAAGTTTTTGTTTTTCAATAATTATCTTCACTAGTTTTACAGAATATGTTATAATTGTAGATCCGTATCAACTTTTCTGTTTTGGGTCTAAGTTTTTCTCTATTCTGTTACAACAAAATTGTTTTATAAAACATAAGAGAGAACAATAACGCATACATATTATTTCTTTTTTCGAAAATCCTGGTTTTTTTACTTTACTAATAGACGATTTTTCATGTGATTTTTTTTTCACTCTGGAGACCATATGGATCTGTTTTTTAAAAAGCAATAATTTATTTCGAGAAAAGAGAATCGATTTTTTTTTATTCGAAATTTTAATATGATTAGTCTTCAACTAAACAAAATATAAAAAATACATTCATCTGCAGACATTTCTGTTACTGAAACAAACATGCATTATATTTTATTATTTTTAACTGAATCAAACTTATTGGTACCGATACCATGTTTGAATTGCTCGCTTTATGCCTATTAACTCTTTGTGTACTGAATTATGAATTCATGACAATTTTATCTTCTAAAGCATTTTTCGTGAATTTTTGAAACTACATTAGAAGATTTACATAATCATTTAATAAATTTTAGAAGTATTTTAGAATGGTTGAAGGATTTAGAAGGATTACTTAAATTTGAATTTATAGGGATTTTGTGCAATATTTATAACCCCACACAATTATATTATTGTAAATATTTTTCTTAGTATTTTGTAGATTAGGAAATGCACAAATATAATGTTCTTTGAATACAAATATGGAAGTATTTCCGAATTGAAAAATTCCTCTCCCCCCAACGCCAAGAAAGCTTAAAAGATGCAAAAGCAAATGAAATCATCTTTTTAAAAATATTTTTGTTTTGTGTAATCAATAATGCTTTTGGCACAAGAAAAATTAATGTACCTATAGCTCATTCTAAACTATATTACTACTAATCAATTTTATAAAAGAATTTTATAACAAGTTATTTTAATGGTACTTCTAAGTATCGACAATAGATAAAGGGTTAAGTTAACTTACGACATCCAGCTAAAACATTTATGAACGATAAACGTATTGGCATAATATGCTTTAACATTCACACCCTTTTGTTCATATGTATGTCAATTCTGCATTTTTGTGGTAATGCACGTTACATTCTCATGCCCTTTTCGCCTAACGAATTCGGTCTGTTACTATGCCTTATCCAGAAATTTTTTTTATTTTTTTTCTTTACACTTAACCGCAGCTGTATCAATGTACAGATTAGACTGCGCCTATCATGAATCAGGAATGTTGGCAGCCCACAATCTGCCGCCCCTGCACAATTAATATATGGTAGAAGCCTACCGTATGTATTTGGCGAATCCCTACCAGCTAATGTTTTCTCTCCGCCTCTTGTGCATGGCGCAAAATACTTGTAGATTGGCGATATTGTAGTCCGCCAAGCAAGAAAGTGGTAACTGTATATTCAACACACTGCTGCTCTGTCTCTAGCCTCGTGATGTCGCTTTTTTAAGAAGAGGCTCCTATCTTCCCCTTGTACCTCTCCCTTCTGCTTTCATCATGAAATAAACAAAGTCTTCGTTTACCAAATTGGAGTTTTTTTAGTAAGTCCTGGTGTTATATAAATCTCTATACGTTGTCAACAAAACGGCCATCTCTGTATCTAACGAAATCGTTTTCACAGCATTAACATCTTGACTGATAATTTTAAAATTCAAAAGCATATACCCAAATAATGGAACTCCAATAAACGATACTGATTGATACACATATCATAAGAATTGAAAGACTTTCTCATTAAGTGAAAAAATGTCTATGCTAAGGAGTTGAATCCAAGACCTTTGGTTTAAAATGCCAAAGCTTTGCTATTGAGCTACCTCAACCGTCAGCCCATTTCACACAGACAATCGTATTGACAATAACATCTGGACTGCCGTTTGGGCAGTTCAATAAATCAATCCTACTGATTTGTAAAAATATCATTCGAACTGATTTTCCCCCCCCCCCAACAGATTGGAAAATTGTCCAGACCGGAATTCGAACGGAAGGCTTTTTCACTCACTTTGAAAAAAAAATCATTTCGCAGGAAATTCTGAATCCTTCCTTTCATAAAAATGAAGTAATATGTACTAACTAGCCGCCCTTGGCATCCAGTTTGGTCTCCCTTAAAATTTATGTTTTGGAAAGCATGCTAAGCATTGTATCATGTTACTTTTATACATAATTTAATTTACTTGGAGTCCCTTAAGTATAATTAATATACTCCGTTAACATCATTAAATAAATAAATCGAAATGCTTAATTCATCTTTAAGAGTTAAACATACACTATGTGCAAAATTACTTAAAAGATGACACAGTATTAAAGAACATTTGAGAGATTGAAAATATAACCGACCTACAACAGTCCTCTCAAGACTTATTCAGAAGCAGAATATACAAGTTAATTTCGAAGACGCAAAAATTATATATCCTTCAAAGAATTATCATAATTTAATTATCCGCGAATCAATAGAAATTATTACTAAAGAAAATACTGTTTGTAATGACGTTTTATCCACATACCCAGAATTTTGCTCAGTTTGCTTAAAGAATGATAAAATGAGTAATTTTCCACTTCCCTATATCCATGTTTTATTTTCCCAATGTTTCCGGATCTATAAATTAACTTCCACTTTCTCTCCTTTCGTCACCATCTACATGGATTTTGAAAATTAGGCGTCAGTAACTATTTTATTTCTTATATTCCTCTGAAGAAAACTATGTTTTTATAGTTGAAAGTACTAAGATATTAAAATAATTTAACATTTTTAAATACTGTGTCATCGTTTAAGTAATTTTGCACTTAGTGTAAGTTTAAGTTTAATCCCTTAACCTTCTAACTTTCGTTTCCGAGTGCCTCTCGGGAAGAAAGTGTTTGCTATATTCCATACAAAAACTTTTGGATACCACTTAATTTTAACTGTAATCTTTGATTTGTTAAATGGTGTACCTTTGTCGATTGTACACAGCCAAATATTTTAGTAAAAAAAAGTGGTGCCGGGTCGTAATTTTATGTTTATTGTGTCAAAGAAGAGAAACAGTTAAAGGCTTAAGCTAATATTAGTTTTATTTGCATTAAAATATCTCAATCTGTTGATTTTCTGTAAGCAAGTCTATGCGAGTTTGGCGAAAAATTAGAGATATCGCTAAGTTTGCGTCACTTTTGGTGACTAATTTTGGTCGCAAAATTTGGCGAAATATCGCCAAGTTGGCGACAAAGTTGGTGGCGACATAACAGGGTCCCCCTTATGGTAACATCCCTTATAGGTATGGAGATGCATTAAATGCTGTTCAATAACCAATGATATGCGTTTGAATCGGGCGTTGCACTTAAACAATTAACAAATAATTGCGATTTCTGTTCCACGAACGACAGCGCAATATATATAAATATAATTTATGTATTTTTATAGCAGATTCCTTTATTTGTTTTCCAAACTTCGTTCTGAAAACATCAGCTGAAATTTATAAATTTAATTTTTATTTGAAATAAATTTAATAAAAATAAATCAATGCTTAATATCATAAAATAATAATAAAGATTACTAGTACGTATTAAAACATTATATTATTTGTAACAGAAAAAAAAATATTACGAAATGATTTGCGATAAAACTTTTTGCAATAGTTTTAAATATAAGCATATCATGTAAATTTATGTACAAATCCCCAAAACAGAGAGTTATTTTTAACTCAAGCAAACAGATTGGAAAATATATAATGTGTATTGAATTTTTTTCACATACATTGAAAAAATATCCATACCAGAAGTCGAACCTAAGACTTTTTTCACTCAGTTGAAAAAAAAAAAATCGCAGGATGTGAAATTCTAAATCCTTATTTTCTCTAAAATCAACCAATCTGTGCTAGCAATTTGTCTTTTTTATCGCCGATTTTTTTATTTTTCCTCCAAAATTCATTCTAAGAACATCAGCTAAATTAGTATATTATATTTTTATTCGAAATAAATTTAATAAATAAAATACTCGTTGTCATAATAAAAGAATAATAAAGAATATTTATTAGTATTTTTTAAAACATTGTATCATGTATACCAAAAAATAAGATATTGCGAAATTATTTGCAATAAAAAAAAATTTGCATTTGCTTTAAATATAAGCATCATTATCTATAAAAAAACAAAAACAAACTGTATCTAAAAACTAAAATTCGACAGATATTAAAACATAATAATTAAAAATACGATTAAAAGGTATAAGGTATATTAGAAAGTTACATTAAACTATCAACCTATATTCGATTTTTGTGATTACAACTTGTAGAAAGAACATATCAACTCAAGTAAGATAAGTAAATTTATCACTTTATGAAAGCGGATATTTTTCTTTTTCATGGGTGTAGTTTTATATTTAAAGTTTAATAAAGTCTTCACAAATATAATTAATTTAAAATTCATATATTACAAAAGTAAACAAATTAAAATTTATTTAATTCTTCAAAGTTTAAATTTCTTTTGTCGATAGGTATGTTAATACTTGTCATTCAAATATATTCAAATATATTGGAATATTTCGTTTTCATTCAACAGTCCTATGAATAATGCATGATTTCTACTCAAGTATTAATACAATAGTGAAGGGTTTTACTTACTTAACTTTTAAATTTAAACTTTCAAAAAATATTACTTTGTCAATTGTAAGACCCTCAGATATCTTTATAAAGATAGAAATTATTTGGATGAGAAAAAGCAAAGTTTTGCAATATGTATATCAATAACCACCGAAAATTTTGCATACAATTTTCTTTCATCTTACTTAGGAATTTCATTAAAGGAATATTTATTAATTTCCATGTATGTTTGAATAACGTTTTTTTTCAACTGCAATAGTTATATTTTTGAATATGTATAGAAGGGTACACATACATCAGAAATTGCGCTGCACATTTTTCTGTAAAGAATAACTTTTTTTGTTCAACTGAATAAATGTGCAACAAGTAATTATTTGCTTTTTAGTTTATTTTTTAATTAAGAGGAATTTCTACTTAATTTTGATTAATATTTTCGATTGTTTTGCATATTTTACATTTCTCAAGTGAGTAGATTTTTGCAATAAACAGTTTTCGTGATGTTGCAATGTCTTAATAATAATTTTTACTCGTTGAACGTCGCCCCACGACTGCCAGAAAATTGCTTTCCAAGCGTAGCGCTACTGTCAAAGTGTATTGTATTTCGAAGCTTTATATATATATATATATATATAAAACCTTCGAAAACATGATTTTTTTTTCAAACTGGGCGACCATTTTTATCGAGAACTATTTGAAAGATTTCAATAATTTATTTTTAAATAAATTATATTTTGAGCTCGAAAAAAAAAAATTGCTTTTTTTTGCTCAAATGACCGATGTTTTGCCAAAAATCAACTTTAAAATATAACGTTGGTATATACTTCAGTGAATTTAACGCGAAAATTGAATTTTGTGGATCCACAACATTCCAGTTAATCCACTTTACAATATTTTCCTGGTTTCTTCGAAAGTTTGAAATTTAATCTCAATAAATTCAATACCTCTCTTGTCGCAAAACCTTCCATGAAATTAAAAAATATAGTATGCAAGAAATTAGATCCAATTGATTCAAACCAGTTATCAGGAGTATACGAAATACCTTTCACCAAAGAAGATGGAACAGTGCAGTTTTACATAGGTATGACTAGCAGAAAACTTAAAATTAGAATCAAAGAACATAGCAGACAACAAATAGCAGACAACAATATAGCAGACAACAAATACAACATGATAACCACAGCTTTAGCCAGATTGTACAGTAAAGAACCTGTACAGGACGATTTTAATAATAGCAGAATAATTTATCCATCAAGATTTTATTTACCGTCCATTATCCGGGAATCAATAGAGATATTTTTACGCATCGAGAATATTTGCAATGATTCAGTGACCGTTGATTTACCTAAAGCTTAGAAAGAGATGATATGCAATTTTAGTAACAATAATCCAAATTAAACCACGATCACAAATATCCGATTTCATTTTAGTTTATTTTATGTTTGCACTGTTTTTCATTATGCATGATGCCTCGTGACACTGTATACCAAGTTATTGTTTTTAAATTTTGTGAAAGTATTCCTATCATGAATGGTTTTGGAAATGCCGCCTTTTGTGCGATGAAATGTTCGTCAATCTAAATAACGATATTTTATAACGTTTTATACACTGACCAAAAAAATCCGACCAGTTTTCCAGCTGGAATTGGAAAAATAGTTGCCTTTATCGTACATGAAAATTTTCCGACCCAGCTCGGAATAAAATCCGTAAAAAAGGAAATAGTCTATAAAACGGTATTTTACGGATTTTATTCCGATTTTACGTATTTTAATCGGAGCTGGGTCGGAATTTTTTTCGGTACGATAAGGACAACTATTTTTCCGATTCCTACAGAAAAACTAGTCTTTTTTTTTTTTTTTTTTTTTTCAGCATAGCTTTATTTAGCTTAACCTGTTTATAAGTGATTATTATTCGTGTTCTTACAATAACAAATATAAATTCCATAGCAATCCGTGTATATTTAAGAGAGTTAGAGAACGGTAAAAAGGCAGGCAGGCAGAAAGCGACCGAATTCATAAACTATTTCCATCTATGCTGCACTGTAAAAAAAATAATGCCAGTTTTCCGGTAGGAATCGGAAAAATAGTTGCCCTTATCGTACCGGAATAATTTCCAACCCAGCTCGGAATAAAATCCGTAAAATAACGTTTTATTGACTATTTCCTTTTTTTACAGATTTTATTCAGAGCTGGGACGGAAAAATCTCCGGTACGATAAGGGCAACTATTTTTCCGATTCTTTCAGGAAAACTGGTCGGAGTTTTTTTACAGTGTACAATGCTTCTAAAAATTATTTGAAACGCTGAGTCTAGAATGTTTCAAAGTCGAAAAAGAAGTTTTGTTTTAAAATTTTATATAGCTGCAGTTATTGTTCTGACGCTTCAAGTCTGCTCACCATGCAACATCAAGGGTCACTATGCAACACTTTCACAAAGATTTAATTATACTTTCAATCGAAAAAGAAATAATCAAATGCATTAAGACAAATTACTGGTAATAAATGCATTCTCCAATTTTGAAATATTTTTTTAAATATTCATATCTTGCTGAAATCCAATTATCTTACATACAAAAGGGAATGATATAAAGAAAAAACTCTTTGAAAATTACTTTTAAAAATAGGACATTTTTATGACTAATTACATACCAATGACAACTAACAATGATGATTTTGTATCATTTGATGAAATCGATTACAAAATATTTCATGTTTAATAACTTTTTCAACAGCGTTTAATGATTACTAGATGTTTCCTGTCACACGATTACTGTAAAGAACTTAAATGTTTCGCTGAAAAAAAAAAAAAAAAAAAAAAGGTTTTTTAACATAATAAAATGACAGAAAATTTTACAGAATGTTTATAGCAATAAATAAAGGAAATAAACACCTCTTATGAAAGGAAACGTGCTATAAATGGGCTTGGGATTGCTGCATATTAATTCTGGTTAGACTTATACAAACAACAGATCATTTTACAGATATATCTGTTTTCATAGGCATAAAACAGCACTTTTAAATCTTTATTCTTTAATGTTTTATAAATAGAAAAGTTTGTGAAGTAAAACATTTATTATTTTTCTCACATATAAACATTGAACTGCATTATAAAACGAGAAACCACAGTTTTTACATAAGTATTTTTCCTTCCTTCTTTCTTTTTTCTTTTAATTTTGGTCGTTGTTTTGTTGTTCGTTTAAGGAAATTAATCATCTATTTTTCTCATTAGGTATATCTTATCCATCAATTGCAATAAAAATATTCTAAAAAATATAGATATTTCTTTTATTATTATTTAAACGATAATGACATGCCAAAACTTTTAATTAAAAATTTTAATTACAAAGTCATCAATTAAAAATATTCGGGATGGAAATCTTTACTTAACAATAATGAAGAAATAAAATCTAAAAACATCATATGCAAAGCGAGGTGTTGAAAGCCTCAGTCTCTTAAGCGAACCAGTATTCCCTTTTTTGCGCCTTTGACCAGTCTAGTATTCCTATTCTGATCAACATTCCTTTGAAGTACAATATATTCAAAGCTGGTTTTCACTCCCTTTAGCTACAGAAAATCACACTAAAATGTTCTCTATTCAGGATCAGATAAAACGAAGATGTCTCAATTTTTCAGCTTTGAGTTTAAATATATACATGAAATAAGGTGGACAATGTATTAAAATATAAATAAATTTTATGTAACAAACAACGTATAGAAAGTATTTTTGATGCTGATGAGGATACACGAGATTTAAAAAAAAAATAAAGATAATGTTGCGATCTATAGAGTAAAAACTGCTAAGAATTAGAAAAATTTGACTAAAAACCAATCTGTATTTAAATTGCAGCAAAGAGAATAAAAAGTCGGGTTTTTTATTTTGTTGTGGATTTTAATGGATTTTATTGCCGAACAGTTCAACATTATAGTATACCTATCCAGTAGTGTTTGGATAGGAAATGAACGACCTGATTGTTTACTTTGTTTTAAGGACTTATATGATTTTATTTAATGTGATTTGTTAAATTTTCAGAAATAGAGATATTTATACAACAAAAATGCACAAGGGTAAATATTTCCCTTTCTAAGAATAGAACATCCCTTCTATTACGACCTATGGAATTGAATCATAGAAATTTGTTTACCATTTCAAAATCTACATTGTAAGTATAATTTCAACGACAAGCAGTTAACTCAGTTTTTAGAAGCACTTGAGAATTTAAATTATTTAAATTAGTCTCCATTTATAGACGTAATTATCAAAAACATTTCAGACTGTATTTGTGCCCAATAATATGCGGAATTAATAATTTAAGTTAAATACTTTTATCCTGAATAAAGGTTAATTATATTACAAGCTCATTAAGCATTTGAGTTTTGTTTCATGTTTGTCCGTTAATTAGTACGTTTATTTCCTAATATTTGTTACCTTTCTTGATCTAAGTTTAGTAATATAGATAATGATTGCTCATCTTTAATTAAAATAATATCTAACGAATCAGATCGGAGCCCATTGTTTCACGTCTTCTTCTATATCTATTGTGAAAATAAGAGAAGAAAAATTAATCTCAGAAAAATTAATCAGATCTTTCTTCCTCGCTGTATAGTGGTATTTATCAGTTTTCGAAAATTTAAGGTATCGTATACATTATTAAATGTAAATAACAATGGATCTTACTCATTTTAAGTAAAATGTTATAAAATTTTTTCTTGTAACATGATTTTGTTGTATGCAAATATATTAAATATGTTTAAAATTTCGAAATTTAAATTATATCAATCTGGAAAATCTCATTTTGTAGTACACCTTGATAATTTAATATAGATTATTGTTTAAAGTGCCATTCATTTTTTCATTTTTTAGAGAGTAAGGGTCCTGTTTTCGAAAAAAATAAATTTATAATAATTTAATGTAATCACCAGATTAGTCTTGACGAAAAATTGGATTCAATTGCCCGTTTTATACAAATATATAATGTAAACAACACAGCTTCAAATGACTTAATATTTTTTAATACAATCTTTACTTTTGTTTCAAGCTAATTAAATCAACCATATCGTAGTAAATACAGGTTTTTTCTGTAAAATAAGCATATATATATATATATATATATGTTAAATAAAAATTTTTACTTTTACTATTCATTTAAATTATTCTAAATTGACGGCCTATTCATTATTTCCTTTTTTTTAATACGCTCTATTATTTATTTCTAGCTAAATTCCTATATTTTTAAAACGCGTATCTTAATAATAGATTTATTACAAATCGTAATCTAAACTTTTAATCCCTTCATTAATTTTTATCGTCTACCAAATTGTAAAGTTCTGAACGCAGTTACTTATTTTTCGAATATTTATCAAAGCCATTTTTACTTTTTTATTCTATTTCATCTCATTTTCCCGCCCGCGAGGCACCAGCCTTTTCACATCGAAATCATTCCATTAGCGACGCTGGGATTCTTTCCTGTGACGTTTCTTGATAGCTTTCCATTGGCTGAGTGTCGGATCCCAGTTTCACTTCGAGGCTCGTTCGTAATTTTCGTTGGTTTAGCTTGAAGTTGTCATTTCAATCGGAATTCCTCCGCACATTCTCATAAACAGCGAGAGCATGAACTCAGAACGAGAGATTTTTTTTGTGCTGTGATTGTTTACAAAACCTGTTACCCGGTGTCCTTAGCCATGTGGAATATTCATTTCGTAAATTAACACCTATTTAGCATGAGTAATTAGTTTATGCTCGAGTGAAATGCTCTGATTTCTCATCTGCGGGAATTGTTCAGTGTTGGTATGTTCTGATGGAATAAACAGTTGTTCTATGACTACGTTTCCATGTGTTTAATTGGGAAAACCCCATATTTCTTCATACGTATTTTTTCGCCACTCAAGCTGCCTTGTTTTCATAATGAAATAATAAGTGTTTGATTGGATTATACCAATATTATTATCGCTCTACAGCTGCTATATTTTCAGAGTTGATACCTCCGCTAGCAATGCTTGTGCTAAGTGGTAGGATTGCTTACAACATCACCAACGGCTGATTAAAATGTGGTATGACTCCAGTAATACGTAATAAGCACGATTTCAACTACACCCATTAAATTGTTTCGTAACATATATATATATATATATATATATATATATATTTACAATGTTTATACACATAAATATTCATTTATTTGTAGTATTTCGCGTCTTAAACTCTCTGAATGTACAGGACTTTAGAATAAATCTACAATTAAAAATTTTATGTACATGATGAATATTAATATTGGAGCTAACAAATCACATATTTTTAATTTCACTTTAATAATTACGCTCTACAGTTCGTTATCTTTCATGCAAGTAATTATACAAAATCTATTAAGATTATATTTCTCTTAATTCGTCGTGGGATTAAGAACTTAAAATTTTTCTCATGAGTAAATTATAATGGTTATGCTTATCATTAAGTATTTCGATTTTCATTGAACTTCGTCTGTTATTTAAGATATTTATTATCCAATATGAGTTTTATTGTCTTGAGATTTACTGAAGTTTCATAAAATAGCTAATGATACAATTTCTTTAATTAAAATATCTTTTAAAACATCAAACGGTATACAATTATGTATCGCTATTTACAACATTGAATCTAAATATACGAGAAGACAATTTGAATTTTTCTTCATTTGTTGCTTTTGAACAAAATTAGAAATGTAAAATGTCATCATATTTTTGAGAGGAAAAAACAATGCTATTGTGATGATTACAGTGATATATTGTTATAAATTAATCCCTGTAAATTTTTTTATACTACTGACGAGAGTTTTAAAATTTTAATTTATTAGTCACTTTAATTCTGTAAATTCTTAATTTAGTGGTTTTTTTTTTTCAAATGCATTAAGCACTTCCTCTAAATTTAAAAGAATATTATAGTTTTATGTAATATATTCTTTTGGATGAATTTTAATGAATATACAAAGTAGAGCAAACTGCTTCAGAAGCATATTCTGTACACTTTTAATGTATTCGCTTTTCATGCAAATTCAAAAAATCAACTAATAAAAATCCCGATTGCAAAATGTACAAACAAAATGTACAAATACCTCGAGAAAGAAGAATTGCCTACTATACTTAATTTTAGAAAACTTATTATTACTATTATTATTTTATTATTTTTTCGAATTTTTAATAGGCTATTTGTGTATATATATATATATATATATATATATATATATATGTTAGGGTGTCCCAGGATACAAGGTATTTTTTTTTTTTTTTTTTTTTTTTTTTTTGCAAAATCAAATACGCATATCCTCTATTTTTTTTTCTATTTCACCTCAGAAACATAAATAAAAAATATTATTGCAATCAGATAACGGTAACCAGTGCCGACTTTAGGTCAAACTTGAACATGAAATCTTGTATTGGGAATACTATGGAAAGATTGAAAAATGTATGTTTCTTTGGTACACAAATAACTATTTTATTTAAAGAAGATATTTATTAACATATTACAGTAAAAGCAACGTTACTGAACTTATTTTCATTTCAATGTTTTTTTTTTTACAATCGGGATAGTCCTTTGTGTGTCATTGTACGCAACATAACAAAAATTGTTTTTGTTCCTCCGTCACCGTTATTAAATCATGAAAGTCCTGCACCAATTTTACCGCTGTTTCAGCTGTATTGTTCATTGCTGTGAACATTGAGATATCAGAGTAAAGATCAGAGATATATGAGAAGTCTATGATTGAGATCGTCTTTTTCGCATTGGAAAATGAAGCATTATTCTCCCATGAAAAGGGACTCTTCAAAACTATCATAAATTTTGAGTCTAGAAAATAATGAATGGCTTTTAACAGATATGAGATCATCGATGCTTTTTTCTGTAAAAATAAAATAACAGGTAACAATCGCGTGATATAAATGTATTACTAAATAAACAATTACAAAATCAATATATGAAACTCGACATACATCCTCGATGAATCTTCGAAATGTATGTTTTTTCAAGGGTCGAGAAATTTTCTCTATGTAAATTTATCATCATTTTTAATTTTGTTTCTTTGTCAACATCATAATCATCAAAAAGTGCTAATACTGCTATTTCGTCAGTCAAATACCATAAATGCTGAAGAAATTTCTGTAAAGCAGCTTTCGGGATACTTTCATTCATATTTTCGAAGTCTTTCAAAGATTAAAAAAATAACATATCTTTTTAGCGTTCTTTAACTGCCAAAATGTATTGAAGACATGTTTAACATAGATTGTCACGATAAACAATCATATGTTTAGCAGTGATTTCGTATCCTTGGAGTTTCATTTCAGATGAGAACTAAATAACGAGAGTTTTAGGCAGTAAACCGCTCGGGTCATCCATCTAGCTTGGGAAATAGCACCCAGAGGTCTGATTTAATTTTTTTCTGCACCTACACCTAAAAATATCACAGAAATTTTGATCAACTCTCGATAGTTCTATCTGATCATAACATTTTTAAGTTCAGAGCAGTAAATTTCAAGCAAATTGCCAAGTTCAGATACGGGTTAGAACAATTCCACTGTTTCTCTATAGTACTGTGTTTTAGTGGGATAGATGTTCTTCCAATTCTCTTTGTGCTTTTTAAAGAGTGTAATATCGGGACTTGTTGTCACTTGTTTAATGTTCACTTCGAATACAGCCTTTAATATCAGTTCGTATACATGATGGCAGCAAGCAAAGAAAAGCTTTTCCTTATCATTTTTTTTTTCGAGGAGCGCACAGGCACCATTAAAACGACCTGTATTCGAAGCCATAGTATCTCAACAGAGAATTTGGACTTTGTTTTCGAGATTCCAATCTAAAATAGCCTTCGAAATATCCTGCGCCTGTTCTTTGCCTGTATAATTATAAAGTCTCGACGCAGCAATGAGGTGTTCTTTAACTTCATATGAAATAGCTAAAAGCAAGCGTTCTTCTTTCGATTTTCGAGAAGTCAGAGCAGGCAATAGTTTTTCATCCTAATATAAGATCATTACATCTGGTACCTCATTTTGGAACTCAGTTTTTATATTTTCTGCGCGTTCCTTCCGTGTTTCTGTTCGGATTCTTTGAATTTAAGACTTACTTAACGGAAATTTGTCAATGTTAAATCAAGTGCCCCCCCTCCCCTCAATAGTAGCTTCAAGAGTAAACGCATAATCTCACATACTTAATTGACACCTGTCTAATGCAGCAACTAACTTTAGTAGTAAAACCTTTCCTCATTACTGATTTCCTTGTCTCAGGTTCTGAGCTTTCGATCAGTGTTGGGAAAACTTCTTTATCCATATTTTCATTAGGATTCGAAGAGGAATATTCTTGCAATGGTTCGTATGACGCTGAGGGTGTTGAAGCGGTTTTTAGAACTACGCAATAATACTACCATCTTCTGCTCACTGATTAAAAACTATCCCAAAATTTACTAAGAAAAGACTAACTTGGAATTATAAGCACATTGACACATAGACGTGAGCTGTCCTGAGTAAACTGGTACTGACATGTTTCACAGGATTCCGCACTGTCACAGGCATTCCAAAACCTTTCTTTTTTATTTTGTTTTATCTTTTTCATTTATAGCTGCTGGGTACTCCGCTACAGACACGTGATAGGGATGTGTCAACGTTGACGCAATGTGTCAGCGTTCGCTTGCTAAGTACACAAGTACTGACTGAGACATTTAGAGGCAAGTCGGCACGGGTTCCCGTGGTCCAAATTACATGAAACTTTATTTACAATTGTTTTGACATAAAAGGAAAAAATGAGAGGGGATGCGAAAAAATAAAACGACTTTCATTTTTTGGGGACACCCTAATATATATATATATACATATATATATATATATATATATATATATATATATATATATATATATACATATATATATGTGTGTGTGTGTGTGTATATATATATATATATATAAGAAATTGTTGCTGCTATTTAAAACTATTAAATTTATTTAAATGAATAATCTCCTATTTTTCACAAAGAAAAAAATAAATACATCATTAACATATAATATATTATTTAATTTTTGTTTTATCATGTAATTATTTTTTTTAAAAATCATGATTTTTTGAAAATATTCTTTTACATTTTTATTTTATTTTATTATTATTATTTTTAAATATTGTTATCTAGGTTTTGTAGATACTGACTGCATTACAAATATTTTACGAATTGAATGCCTTTTCAGATCTAAATAGAATATGTAGTTATTCTAAACAGTAACACTGTATGGTCTGTAGAAGTGCCAATTGGTATTTATTTTTCAGTTTTATTATTTTATATATATTTATGTTGTCTTTACTTTTTATTGAATAACGACTGTAAAAAGACAGATATTTTTTAATTTACGAAAATGTACTATAATCACGAACGAAAAGACACAATAACATTTTCCGAGTCACCCAAGATTCCGAAAAGCGTTCTTTTATCTTTAGAAACCTCACAAAAGAATTTCTTTGAAATTTAAAGATATATTTATAAAAATAAATTTTTATTAGCTGCCCGTAGTTTTTGAAAACGTTTCCGAGTAGCTTTTACAGTGTATTAATCACTTCTCTCTACCCAGAAAACCGGTTTAAACATTAATATTCCTGGACGAATTTTAAATGAAATTTCATTCTTAAACTTCTAAACGTCCCACAATATTACTTTTTACACTGTCGCATAGAGAAAAAAAATGTACTTTTAAATGCAATTTATTTGAAAGCTGTATCTCAATTTATTTCTGAGTTATTAATTTTTTTGTAGTTTTTATTACTTTTTGTCATAGTGGCAACAGAAGTATTCATCTCTGTTGAAAGTAAAGGGAAAATACAGATTACTGTATAGGCCAAACAGAAAACGAATAAAATTTGGGATTCAACCAATAAAACGCTTCAGATATGTTTTTGATTTCCTACCCTGACGGAGGACAATAACCATTTTTCCAAATGGTTAAAAATGAATTTTTGAAAGCAAATAAGAATTTAAAGAACTTAAGGTTCGATAATCTGATTCAAGATCATTTTTAGAAGTATAAAAGTTAATTAATAATGTCAACAAATCTGGCACGTAATTACAGTTTTCCTACAGTTCAATTTTGTATTGATTTTTAAAATTATTTAATTTTTAAAATGTTGATTGTATTTTGATTTTTTTTTGTTTTTACTGGTCTGTATTAGTTCAATTTCTAAAGTTATCATGAAATCAAAATCAAGTATATTTTCTATTACAAAACTGAAAATCTACCTATTGCAGAGGCCCAAGGATGAAGGACATGACGGCAAATGTCTGTATATTTTCAGTCGAAAAGTTGATTATATATATATATATATATACATATATATGAGTTATGTTAGTAGGGCAGTAGCACTTGCATTTGTGATTTTATTATATGTGACAAAACATGTGTACAAAAATTTCCATGGTCTCGACAGAGTTCGTCGTTAACTTTACAGCCATCTTGATTAAAAATGGCGTCCACTTAAATATTTCAACTAAAAATATTTACAAAATGATTAGTAATCCTAAAAGTCTTTTCCGTCTTCACGCAAGGGTTTTGATGTATTTTTTGTTTCACCTTTATCTTATCAAATGGGTGAGATATAGAGGTTTGAAATAGAAAGCTGAATGTCATTTTGAAATATGACAACAGCTAAATGAATTCTTCTACTAAAGTATTTAATTTATGTTAATGAATGTGATTTCTCACAACCTTTCGTTGTTGTTGTTCTAATCGTTGTTTCAACTGTGAAGTACTGAAAGGTATATATATTTATATCCACCAGCAATAAATTATCTCTAATGTTGGCGATATCTGGCAAAAACAAAATGTCAAATTTGACGACCAATAATACAATAATAAAACACCATAAATAAAGCCAACTTTACTTTATTTGAATAATTTAGAAATTTTTTCATTCAAATTTAGTATTTACTAATACTGGTATTGAGTAAAATTGAGAATGAATCTTGTATAATCCGTTGCTCTCATTTTAGTTTCGTGTGTTTGAATGCAATTAGCAATTGAAAAAAAAAACAAGCAGTAAGAAGAAGTCTTATGAACTTTGTATTGGGCGGAAGGAATTTTTCTTTCATTTTCTTTCAATGTTTCAGAAAAATTAGTAAACTGACAAGTTCATTATTTTCTATAAGTTTTTCTTTAAAATAACATGCTAGTGTTGATTTTTCCTTTCAAAATCAAAAAGCTCGATTGTCTGAAAAACGAATATTTAGGAAATATCTTAACTTTCAAAATGCAAAAAAGTAGAAGTTGTGAAATTTACTTATTTGAAAACGAATTTGTCTGCAAAAAAGTGTGAATGTTTTTCTACTTTACTGAGGAGGAAAAGATCCCTATTATAATAGAAAGCTATCTTCACAGTTTCTCAACATAGCTGAATATATAAAAAAATTCATTAGGAGGTATGATCTCAAAACAACCAAAACCCATGGGATAATGAATTGTTTTAAAGAATTTTTTTTTCACTATTCCACCAGGAAAAATATTTCAAAAAACAATAGTGGTTTTTAAAGGATAAACAAAAAATAATGAAAGTTTTTTATGGAAAAAAATGTAATCCAAAAAGAGAGTTTCAGATAATAAAAAAGAGAGCCTATAAAGAGATTCAGAATAGAAGTGTTTTCTGGAAATCGGATTTATTTCTTTAAACAGCTGATAAGATTTCTCCTGGGAAATGATTAGTTAACATATTTTAATTATTTAATTGCTTTTTCAATTAACAAATGTGTATATGTGTTGTATATACGCATATAAAATATCTATGCAATAAATGAAATATTTGAATATTTCGAATAGCTATAATTTATGGGAAAACAGCATTTATTTTCTTTGAAATTTTAATATTTTACTACTTGTCAAAGACTCACATACGTATGTGTATGTTTTAATTTAGTATATTGAAGCTATACGTACCGTTATTAGAATATATTTAAGATAGTTAAATAATAAAACTTATCTATTTTAATTATTTAATGTAATATACAGGGTGTCGAAAATCTATCTTTACATTTGATCATCACTATCAACAAACAATGATATAAAAAACCAGCCCAGTAAAATACACCGCAAAAGCTTTTTTTCATAGTCCGTAATGTAACTGCATTCTTTTTGAGCATCCCTGTAAATGACATGTAAATGCAAAACACTTTATTTTAATACCAAAACATGTCATAAACACACAAAAACATTTTAATTTTATGATAAATCCAGTATATTAATGCGAATTATAGCACGGACAGACCGACATACAGACGGCAGGCAAACAAACCGAATTCAAAAACGCTTTATAATTATGCTGGAAAGTATTAAAACGACGGTCGGGTTTGAGAAAACTGATTTATTTACTATTAAAATAAATAAAAAAACTACTCCGAATGTTTTTCGAAAGTCAGTGGTAGCGAAAGAAACTTTGTTTTATACATGTTTTTCAGACATATATGTTTTTATACATGTTTTTTTTTGTTTTCTTAGGTTTCTGATTGTAAAAAACATTTTTCAGAATCACGGAAAATTTGGTAATGTTAATTGTATCGTTTAAAGTTATAGCATATTATTCTGGATTAAAACAATCATCTTACAACAACAGACATATAAGTCATTATAATTGATACATTCTGGAGAAGTACAGTTCTCACGCCAGGTCGTGTATAATCAGAATAGAACTGTTGGCGTCTACACAAACCTTCACGTCATAGTGTTAACGACTGAAATTTTAGGATTAAAAACTCGATTAGCATATCAAAATGCAACTGGTCTGACAAGTCATATGAAACCACCAGCAGACCCAATTTTAGTGATTAATTGGTAGGTTTACCATTGTGTTTCCCTGCATCCAAAACTATGACAAAATGGAGGAATTGGTGCTGGAAAATACAACGTAAAATCTACAAATCCATCACTAAAACCATGTCGTCAGGTAATTCTTCCAAAGATATGAATGGGCTGACCAGTTGCATTTTAATATGCTAATAGAGTTTTAAAAAATCCTGAAATTCCAGCCATGAACTCATGGTGTGTGCAGATGACGCACAGAGGAGTATTTCTAAACAAAGGCTAGATAAAAGTCGAAAAATGAGCTTCGTTAAAAACCGCAATAATTTATTGGTTTGTATAGCTTACTAGTCAGTGCTTCAGGTAAAAATTATCTTAGGAATGTCCGGTAACACTCCCCTTCGCGTTATCAGTCTGAACACAGGTGTCGTGTATCGCAGATTCCTCTTTTTTCAGCGCTGTGGTAAGAAGCACATTATTTAATTACATTTATTGTTGCTTACAGTAGATATCTGAATAAAACCCTTTATGGACAAAGAAGTGGGAGATATGAAGCTTAAATTACTGTATTTAGTTTTAGTTATAAAATAATATAATTATGAATATAGCCAGATTGTTTTATCATTAAAATAAATGTAATTTTTAATAGTTCTTTTAAATTATTAGTGATTTATAAATACGTTCCGCTCTTTGCCCAGCAAAACTTTTTGTTGGAATATAAAACATAGATATTCCTTCTTATATTCATAAAATAAAATCTTGTACTAACTTGCCCCATTTTTTTTACCGTTATATATATATATATATAAATGTGTCAGAAGATGACAATATTTTGAAAACATAAAATCTTCATTTTTCTTTTATAAACTTCAGTGACAGCAAAATATGTTTAAAAAAAGTTGCTGTTTGACCTTATGCAAGATTGCTCTAACAAGAAAATGCATGAAACATTATGTTTCATGGAAAGTAAACTTATAAAAATGACGAAATATCAGATCGATAAACAAAAATCATTAAAACGTTCGTTAAGCCGTTTCAAATCGGATTTTAAAGAAAAATGGGCGGCTGACGATAGGGCAAAAAGTCGCTTTTTTAAGATAAATGAACATTGGCTTAACAGTTCCATAAAATTAGCTGTAGAAGTTACTAGCTGTACAATATCAAAAAATGGTCGACCAAAAAAATATTTCGCCGAATTGTGCGACAGAAGCAATTGACGAAAAACAAGAGATTTAAGGGAGCAAATACCTCTTGATCAATTAACATATGCAGCTAGTACAAATGAACGAGCCGCTGGTAATATTGATGCCTCGATATCCATAAAACATATAACTCTAAGTCAACAAAAGATACCAAATACAGAAAAATTATAACTTCAACAAAAACAAAAAACACCATTAAGAAGCATACACCATCAGAAGTTTTATCGATTTTTGTAGAAAATGATCTAACGAGAAAGCAATGGGAAATTATTCATAGTGTAAATAAGAATATTTACTTGTTATTCTCTGATTAAGAAAGCGAAGAAAGATTGCTATATAAGTGAGGATTCGATGTGTTAGACAGAAACAAGCGCTGAAGTTAACCTACATGATCTTCTTGATTACACTTCTTTAAGACTGTGTAAATATTTAGAAGAAGGGATTCAAAATAATACAGACGAAAAAAAAACACAATTTAGAAAAAATATCTAAATGGGATTGAGATGGATCCCAACAATCGCAATTTAAACAGATATTTTAGAATACTTCTGATAGTGATGCAAATATATTTCAGAGTTCTCTTATTCCTTTACGTTTAGAGGCACTGTCCGGTGGACATATTTGCATGTTAAGAAATTTTAAAATTGCACCGAACAAACTGCAATGCTTTATGTCGAATTATATGGGTACCACCCAATGTTACCAACAGTACATAGTGTTTTAGTACATGGAGCCACAGTTATTAAACATATAATATTGCCTATCGGTGAACTTTCGGAGGAGGCTGCTGAAGATAGAAACAAACATTTCCGCCAATATAGGCAAATGTTTTCCCGAAACTTTTATCGAAAGCAATGTAATAAAAATGTTTTGAACAGACGTTTACTAAATTCTGATTATTTTATAAGTAGTTCAAGACAAAGCCTAAGAAAAAAAGAAAGACTTTTTCTAGCGAAACAACCAGAAACACCATACGGACAACTTCCAAAAGAAGAGGAAGATGAGGATAAAGACGAAACAGATCAAGATGAATCTGATTATACTAGTAAGTTACAGAAAGAACTTTTTATAAATATGTAAAAAAAATCCCGGAATATTTCACTAAATATCATAAATATTTATTGTAAACTGTTTTAAATAGTAGTTTATATTTCAAAAAGCAAAGATTTTTTGTAAATTCGTAAAACAAAATTATATGTTTAAAAAATATATAATGACTCTAAATAGCTTTTTACAACATTCCAACTTGATATAGCTTACAAATAATTTTGTCCACAATTTTCATAAAATACTCCTGTGTGCGACGCTCGGTCAAGAAGATAAGATAAAAGTTTCTCTTATCTACTATTCATTCAATGAAATTTCATGATATACAAAATATCTAATAAAATAATGTTACTAATAATAATTTTTTTAAATCAAAATTAAATACATGAATTTATATTTCGTATTCATCATTAGTAAAAAATTTAAACAATTATGTATCGGTTGAATTGTATACACTAATGCTTGTGAAAATTCCAACACCAAGAAGGAATTATCAGAATTAAATGAAATTTAACACACAAACGACTGGTATTAGTACAAACAAATAATTACATTTCCAAAGCAAAAGAATACGATATTAAGCGTCCGAAATTAGTATTTTGTGTAGACGCAGTGATGCTATACGACGTGGCATGAAGTCAAGCAGATTTTGAATGTATGCCCGGGGAAAAACATTCCTTTTTTTGTATACGTAGCTAAAGTTCATCTGTATAACCTGCAGGACGAGGATCTCGAAAGAGACCCCGATAAACGGAATTCCACGCATGTTCAATATCGCGCGACATATCCGACGAATACGCAGACCAAGGAAGAAGCTGCATTTGTTTTACTGACAGGAAGTCTTGAACGTTCCTTGCAACATGTAGGCGGCCATTATCCTATTGAGAGATAACTCCAGAAATGCCTTAAATTAAAGGAACGTCTTCGGGCTCTAACGGGTCACTGATGTACTTGTTGCTGTTCTGATTACAAACAGTTTGTTGCAGCTGCGATCGTCCATGATACGCAATCGCACCTCAGACCATAACTCTGGGTGTTCGTCCACTATGACGTTCGATAATACACTCCGGAAAACAGCGTTCACCGGCATACAGTATAACAGGAAAGCAGCTACCAAGATGCCACAAACAAAAGCGGGATTCGTCAGAATAAATGACTTGTTGCCAATCTGAATGCCAGTCTCTATGTTCATGAGCATATTGCAGTCACAGGCGTCGGTGGTTTTGCATGAGGGTAATCCTCTATAAAGGAGTTCTTGCACGCAGTCCACGGTGCAGTAGACGCCGACGAATTGCCGAAGCAGAAATTTATACAGCGGTAGCAGTTGACCAATGTGCTGCCATTTCTCTATATGAATCTCTAAGGTTAGTCTGCGCAATGCGAAGCATTTGCCTATCATCGCGCGTTGCCGTCACCGCTCGGTGTCCAATCCCATATTTCCGAGTTGTCCCATCCTTGTCGTGCGACTACATCCAAACTCGGATCGCTCTGCTGCTGTTACGCTGCATACGAGCTGCTATTCCACGATAGGAATATCCTTCGTGAGGAAGGCCGATGTTTCACCCCCGTTCAAACTCCGTCAGTTGTTCAAACGTCGCCCTTTCGTCGAAGAGGCATAGTTACATCTGACCTAACGTTTACCACTAGCATATACTCATAGAAAAATTTCAACGTCCCGCTACAACCCTCTATTTCTACGGTTTCAACAGCAGTCCAGAGGGCCCTGCTCTGGCTAAGCATGCGTGGTGACTCTAAAAAAAAATTAAGCTTGATCGCGTCATTCTGTCATGGTGTTGCAATTTTGACAAACATGGGTGTATATTTTTATTGTAGAAAAGTCCGATCATATAAAGTTATCTCAAATGTATATGCACTGTTTTACTGACCTCTATAAGAAGTCTATAAAACCTCATTTCTGTGCTAAAAATGTATGAAAATATATTAATTGTATATTTAGAAAACATGTTTAGTGCATATTTTCACACATATTTAGTATGTCAAGTAATGCATATTTCTCAGAAGGTGTTCATTAGAATGAAGTTATTTTTTAATTTTAAATAAATTACGCTTTTAATTTTTATCTTTAACCAAATTTATCACTTTTTATTCCTCTCCTAAAATTTCACACTTGCTAAAAGAAACCTATTTTTTACAGTTATTCATCATAGCAGCTTCAATTAATTTGCCTCCTGGTATAAATTTGAAATTTTGCCTACATAATTAAAGCAATTTGATTCTGATACCAAAGATATTTACGGTGCCTAAAGCGAAAGTGAAAAACATAAAGTGGAATACAGAAAGTACAAAAATTATATTGTCATCAGAAGTTCAAAGAAACTTTTAAATTTAAATAAACTTATTGTTTTCCCTTTTTATTACTTAAAGGAGAAAATATACAATAAATTCGTTAATAAAACTATAATATTGAAAATCCAGTTTAACATGGACAAAGAATTTTTTTAAATCGTAAACTTTTTTACAGAAGAAAATATTTTTTAAACAGTAGAATTAATGAAAAGAGATAGCTTCGATTTATTTTGTTTTTCTCAATGATTTTTTATAGAAGAAGAAACAAACGAACATTAACAAAAAATGTTAAAGAATGCATGTGGAAATGGTTTAAGCAGCTTCAAGTTTTATCTTCGGGGAAAAACAAATAACTTATTTTCAATTATCTGATAGTTTATTTCGATTAACAAATGCATGTTTTAAATGGCATTGTGCTAATTGAATGTTTTACAGACCTTTTTTTTTTTTTGATAAATGGTAATTAAACAGTGTGAAATTACTTTAAAGCGACATTGTTTTAAGCTTTTCAAAATACCACATATTGATAACATTTTGAAAATTGTATTTAGTTTCTTACATATCTTTAAGTTTGCCTTATAATGATATGTTTAATCAATGCTTCTTAAAAAAATAATTATATTAAACTTTGTTAATATATGGTGTTTCATTTGGAGATTGGAAAAGTAGCGTTAACACAAGCGCATATTGTTGTGACTACTTACAACCACTGCCATATTTTTATTTAATTTAATTGAAGAAATATTTTATTAATCTTTATTCATTTAATATTAAAATTCGCATTCTAAAATTATTTTAATTCTTTCCTTTATAAAGCTTTCTCTGTAAGGTTTTCTTTCTTACGTAACATTTCGTTTGTGAAAAGACTTTGAAAAGTTTTTCTTGTGAGTAAACTTGTCAAACTTTGCCGGAAGAAAGATCGTTTTTGATGTGGCTTATGCCGAATAATTTTTTTTTTTTTTTTTTTTTTTTCCCTAGAAGCAACGTTTTGCCTAAATGGTGAAGGGGAGTATGTTACATGATTTTTTTAGCATTTCTAAATCCAGGAGAATGTTAATTATGAGATTCAGATGGCGAGAATGCTATTTGCGAATTTTTACAGACTCTGTCATTTCTATGTCTGATAGGAGCTTGTTCAACAAAAGTATCAGAAATTTATGAACTCTCACCAATATTTTCTCTTCGGGAAGCCGGAGTAATATGTTGTGGTTACTTACAACCACTTCCGTATTTTTATTTAATTTAATTGAAGAAATATTTTATTAATCTTTATTCATTTAATATTAAAATTCGCATTCTAAAATAATTTTAATTACTTCCTTTTTAAATCTTCCCCTGTAAGCTTTTCTTTCTTAAGTAACATTTCGTTTTATTTTAAAATGATAAATATAATTTAGAATTCTGAACTTCTGGAAAAGAAATCTCCGAGAACATTCTACAAACCTCTAATCGTGAAGTCGCTTCCTCTTGTAGCTCCACCCCTAGGCAATTAAATTCAAATCAGTTTAATACGTAATTTCAAAATTTGTAACACTTTACTACCAATTGGCATCTTATCTTTAAAAAAAATGTATGAAAATGTAATCTAAATAATGCAGTGTTCATATCCTATAACATTACAAATTATGCCAACTCAATATTATAGTATTTTTATCCTTGCCAATTGGCGATTTTAAATGCTACGGAAACCCCTTTCCCTCTAGCTTCTCCGAGTGTGCGCGCTTTTGCTCACTAGCATTTTACTGCAGGGGCGGAAGGTAGTGGCTTGACTTCTGCGAAGAATCATATGCGTGAAGCAAAAGCAGAAAAATGAAACAAAATCTAAAAGTTATGATGGTTTGATGGGCTGCATAATTTTTTTCCGATTACGGCAAGGATGATATGAGTTCCACCAATGGAGTTGCAACGACGATTGTTAGTAATGCTAAGTAGATAGAATCTGCTTATGCTGTATGGCAGGAGTTGTTTATTTTTAATCGACTGGTGGTATGTTCTGTGTTTTGAATTGCTGATAAATCATATAAATTATTTGATTTTTTAAGACGAGTACCTCCTTAATCACCAAGAGAAAATTTATTATTTTTATCATGACAAGTGCATATTAAAAAGATGATCGTATACTACTCGTCCTAAAAAATGGATCTAAAAATAAGAGTATCCATTATGAATATATTTTTTCAAGAAAATTCTTTATAAATAAAGATTTTCGAAGCTGGATTCTCAGTGCATTCCTTTTATTTGCATCAACCACTTTCGTTTTTTTAGGTCGCTTCAGGTAATACTTTTGCTTTTATTTTCTTTGTTATTGATTATCAAGTATGCATGAATATTTATTTAATGAATTATTTATAATACTGATTGTTATGTCGGCGTGGTCTCTTTTGGCCACAACTCAGTGTGCTCGATACCTGTTGCGAAATCAAGTAACTCTTCTTACCCCCTACCCCTTTAATAAAAAACAAAAACAAAACGCAGCATGCGGTGTGTTACGTCAGACCGAAGGATCCTACTGCGCAAGAGCAGACAGAACGTGTTTTGGAATGGGATAGAATACCTCTTCTGACACTTCAAAAGGCATTATTATCCAGGAAATTGCGTTGTCGAAAGATAGTTCAGAATAAGGGCTGTCAAATAGAACATTTAAAATACAAGAATTTTATATAATTTAGTTTTGTGTATACAATATACATCGTCTAAAAAATGTGTGAACAGCCTCTGTAGTTATTGGAATATTATTTCAGTATTAAAAAAATTGTATGATAATATAGTTCACCTTTTATCGTCTAACCACCACACATATACACACATGAGCACTACTTTTATTATATATTTACATATTTCTGTCCAGCACTTCTATTCATTTCAACATACGTAACACAAATCGACTTAAATTTGTTGAAAATACCGTAAATAAACTTCCCTATTTCAAAAAAAAATGTGAAGAAAACTTTTCTTTTTCATTTTTAACAAGGCAAAATTTGGCGATACGTTGCACCTGAAATTATCTTTTTTAGTTAGTAAAATTTGCAGATTTATATTAATCTTCTTACAAAAATGCAGCTTTTTAAGTAATTTTATTCATTAATAAAGTAAAGTTTTGCTCTTCAAAAACAGTTATTTATGCATAATATTAATTATCTTATTACCAAACATTCTGATAGTACATAAAATATTTTTTTCTTTTCTAAAACTAAATAAACGTAATATAAAATTATGATTAATCATTTTACTTTACACTAGTATCGACAAAATTAATTTAAATAAATTATGCCTTCACAAAACCTTATATGAAAACTGCATGTTTCGCATTCCAGAAAAGCATTCTGAGTTTGGCAATTAATATTGTTCGTTACTTTTTCTTTAGTTGATAAATATCAAACGATTTACTCGCTTCTTCGCTTGTATCTCGATTATATTAGAAAATATAAATTTATGAGTTACAATCACTTATGTACTATTAATATTTGTATGTTAAATGACTTATGAAATTTTTTTATACTTAATGAACATAAACAAAATAAAAATAATGATTTTGTCAAATATTGACAGTCACTATATTTGACAAAATTACTAATGGCTCCATTAAAAAGACAATTGGATGAAAACATGATATTTACTCGAAAAATATATTCTTACTATGGATATTAATATTGTCGTATTTATTTCTGAAATTCTATTTTCCTGACAACATAAATCTAAAACAATTTGCTAGCTCTTTCACTTCCATCTGGAATGCTTGTGAAAAATAGAAATCTATGAATCACTAAACTTTTGTAAATATATAAAGAACAGTATTAGCAATAAAATATTATTCCTGGGGCATTTCTCAAGTGTATTGTTTAAACTAGGCAATTCTAAGTTAAGCTTCACTTTAAAATAAAGTGTACTGGATTTTATTGATTTAAAATCACTCATCTAAATTTTAAAAAATAACGCATAATAGGAAATTTAAATCTTAAATATACATTTTTATTGAAATTTTCATAAAACGTTGTTCGAAATTCAGCTGCTCTATAGTATCAGAGTTTTTTATTTAACATAATTAAATTTTTTTTTCAGTTGCCAAAATTTCAAAATATAGTATAAATAAGTCTAATGCCATATATTTTAACCTTTCGTTTTTTTCCCAAGTATATAAATATACAGTAAAATAAAATATTATTTCATAAAATTATATGATAATACTTCGTGTTTCTTTGTTTAACATACTTTTTTTTTTTGGAAGATTTTCTGGTTGAACGTATGTTTGATTAATAAAAAAAAAACTTAGAAGTTTTGCATGTATAAAATGGTAATTCCTTTGCATGTAAAAATATCAAGATTTTATAGAAATTATTTATATTTTTAATTCTTGTTACATGTAACGATAGTATCACATTGTGTCACATTTCAGTTTTACAGAAATATTCCAAAAAAGAATTATTCACTTTTTTTTGTACGTAATTCCCGAATATATGCTCAATCAGTAGTGTCTGCCATTTCCCCCTCAATTAAGACCTACGTAAAATAAACGTATGTAGCAAAATATCTTTCATAAACATTTGAAAGCACTTATGGTGAGGTCTTTACTACATGCAATAAAACCAACCACATCTATACAAATAAAGTAAAGTTTCGCTCTGTCTGTCTGTCTGTGTGCGATGACTAGCAAAATCTACCGCACACAGAAGTCGGAAAATTTAGGTGAGGACAGTCCAAGACGGGTCTTGATGCACCTGAGGCTGAGATTTTTAATTTTTTAAGGGCTGGGTCCCCTGGGCCCCTTTAAGTTTTTATTCACTAAATTTTTAATAACTTGCCCCATTTCATCCAAACTTCTTCGTTTTAGGGGACCTTTCTCCCTTTAGTTATTCTCGTCTTTCTACTCCCCAGATAAGGCCTGGCCCCTTGAAGTTTTCGTGCAAATAAAAGGTTAATAAATCGCTTCCTTTTAATCAGAGCTTCATTTTTAAGATCACATTTCCATTTAGTTAGTCTGATATTTCTACATTCCATTCTAGATCCTGGGACCCCTAGGGTGCCGTAGGGCCCCTTGAACTTTTTTGCGCCAAGAATTTTTCATCCCCTGATTTTCTTACCTTCTCAGTACATAATTTTAAAGATGAGTGTTGGATTCTTCTTCCTGGATCAACATCCTCATATTTTTTATTGGGGACTTAGGGCTCTTTTTAAACATTTACCCAATATTTTGTGCATTTCTTTAAAATGTGATTCTAACGAATAATTCATGCCCTATACTTAACTTTCACTAACTGAAGACCTAACGCTCTAATTACTAAGACCATTTTAACGTATTTTTATGTTAGTGCCCTGTTTTTAACTATCAGTGGGCCCCTTTGAGGTCCCCTACAATAGCTACCTTAAAATAGTCCGATTAACTAGCTTTTTTCCTACCAACATCTAAGGACTTTCAGCTACTTCATAAACGATAAAAAAATTCTCAGACTTCAGCTACCACCAACTTTGAATACTAATATTCTTCTTGGGGCCCTTAGTGCACCTTCTTTAAAAATGTTCAAATTACTTGCAATTTCCTTTAACATAGTTCTTGCGTCCTCCGATTACTTTAATTTTGATTACTTGAAGATGTAAAACGCTAAGTACTACAACATTTTAACATGTTTTCTTGTTAGGGCCCTGCTCTCAACTATCAGTTGGACCCCTTTTGGGCGCCCTAATATAGCTCCCTTAAAAATGGTCCGATTCACTAGCTTTATTTTTCTAATAACTGCTTAGGTTCTCCAGCAACTACATGAACGACAATAATAATAATAAAAAAAAAAAAAAAAAAAAAAAAAAAAATTCAATTTAACAAATTACGACGACCATTTGGAAAATGATTTTTTCAAAGACTAAAATTTAAGACATAAAAAATAGCACGGAGTTGATCATACATTTCGTACGCCATGAATTAAACATTAATAGTGTTATTACACGTAAAAATTGCAAGCGACGGAGATCGCCTGCGACTCGTATGTATTATCCACCTAAAACTTACGCATTATCCAAGCATTTCATTGGCTGTTCGGGAAAAGGCTTTTCCATCGTCAGATTTTCAAGAAATATGACAACCCATTTTAACTGAAATTTCATTCTTAAACTTCTAAACATCCCACACTGTTACTTTTTACACCGTCGTATATAGCGAAAAATATACTTTTAAATGCAATTTGTTTTAAAGCTGTATCTCAATTTGTTTCTGAGTTATTAATTTTTTTTGTAGTTTTTATTATTTTTTTGTCATAGTGGCAACAGATCTCTGTTGAAAGTAAAGGGAGATACATATTACTGTATAGACCAATCAGAAAACGAATAAAATGCGGATTAAACCAATAAAACCTTCAGATATGCTTTTGATTTCCCATCCTGACGAGAACAATAACCATTTTTCCAAATGGTTAAAAAAAAAAAAAAAAAAAAAAAAAAAAAAAAGACTTCAGCTACCCACAATTTTGAATATTAACCGCCTTTAACGGGCCTTTATAGCTTCTTTAAAAATGATCGGAATCGCTTGCAATTTTCTTTAACGTATTTCCAGCATCCTCTGACTACATTAAAAATTTCTAAAATATATCTTTATACGAAACTCCATGCTACTTAAGTCCCTGGCCCCTTGGGCTCCGGTACAGGGCCGCTTAAAGTTTTTGCACCATAAATTGTTAATAAATGGCCTCCTCTTAATCCGATCTTCATTTTGGGAACCCTTTTTCTATTTAGTTATTCTCCCGATACTTTATTCCAGTTAAATTCCTGGGGCACCCTGGGGTTCCATAGAGCCCGGTCTGGGGTCCTAGTACTTTTTGTGCGGCATGCATTTTTCACCATCTAATTTTCTCGCATTCTCAATGCAAAATTTCAAAGTTGAGTGTTGCACTCTCCACGAACCAACACCCTCTTATTTTTACTGGACCCTGGGGTCCTGTTTTAAGCCTTTCCCCCTATGTTTTGCGCATTTCTTAAATATTCTAATCTAATGGTTAATTCATACCCTATGTTTAATTTTGATTAATTTAACATCTATAGTGCTAGGAACTTAGATCTTTTAACAAGTTTTAATGTTAGGGCGCTGGTCTTTACTATCAGTTGGCCTTCTTTGAGCCCTTTGTTATAGGTCCCTAGAAAACGGTCCGATTCAATAGCTTCTTATTTTAAACAACTTCATAAGTTCTTCTGCTACTACATGATTGACAAAAAAAAAAAAAAAAAAAAAAAAAAAAATCGCAGACTTCAGCTACCACCAATTTGAATATTAATCTCCTTCTCTGGGCTTTTGTTGCAGCTTCTTTAAAAAATATCCCATTCTATTGCAATTTCCTTTAACATAGTTTCAGCGTCTTCTAGCTACTAAGGACCCATTCTAAGGACCCATTTTCGACGGTATTTGGTTCATTCAAATTAGATTAGAATTCGACTACATTCTGTATTATGAAATTTTTCTTTTCACTTCAGTTACGAACATTTTCTAACATTAATGATGTATTCTTTTTTTATTTTTTTTACTACGATGTTTGGCTCACTCAACTTGGTTTTCGATTGTCTCCTGCACGTGCGGAGCACTTCTGGTACATGTTGCTTTAGCCAACGGGAAATCAGGTTACAGGTTCGTTCGGAAAGAAGTTTGCTGGGAACACTCTAGCTGCAGAAGAAGGCAATGGGGGCTTACGAAATTAGGTTCATTTAAAAGAATTTCAAAATATACAAAATCATACAAAGTTTTGTTTAACGTTACTATTCACGGAACCCGGGCAACACCGGGTGGGTCTTCTATTTTGGAGTTTTTTTAAGTATTTTTATTGCGATAAAATAGAACTAGTTTTACAGAGTGTCTAACAAAGAATGTCCCAGTTGATGGTACATTTTAATTTAGACTATTTACAACAAATCATACATTAAATTGAAAGTAAACTAACCTAGGTTTTCTTACAAAACATCAATACGTGCGCATTTAGTTAAAAGCACACATCCAGTATAATGTACACTTCTTCCCACATTTCAGTTAACAAGTCGGGAATAATGGAAGTATTAACCTCGTCTTTTTTCTGTCTCAACTCTGACAAATCATTACGTAGCTGCGGAACCTAGACACGATCTTTTATAAAGCACAAAATGAAAACAAATCGCATGGCTATGACGGCTTGTTAATCTTCAGATCATCAATAATGGTTTACTCTCAGGAGTCGCCACTTTGTCTGTGGGGCAAAGCAAAGGAATAAATAACAAAGCAGTACTCGCGCAGACTGTTTGTGCCTGTTTGTTGTTGTTGTTGTTAAAACTGTTTGAGTTACGCTTTATTTGTGACCTTGAACCAACAGAACTCTCAACAGAGCCTCTACAACGCTAAGAATTAATGCTTAAAAATTTATAATTAGGACATTAATTTATGGACCTGTTTATTTTACCAGTTTTAGTGTTTTATTAGTATAGGGTCAGTAGAGTTCACCATATCATGATTAACATAATTTGCGTTATTCATTTTCGAATGATACCTTACACTACCTTCTTTCAGATGCATATTAAAAACATTTGTGCTACATCGGCATTTCCGGAAAACTTTGCTTTTGACCCAGACCTTACGTAACTGACTTGCTTAAGTGAATTAAATAAATGATTTCTGATTATTCAAACTCAGTTTTGGATATTTTTCTTGAAGTAAAATGTATTGAATCGACTGTTTCGTTATTAATGAAAAAAAAATCAACTTTCAAAAATATGTTTTTTCTCATCAAAATTAAAGATATCTGCTAAATAAAAGCACTAGATGTAACATACCTTTGCAATAGCAGCAAGCATATATTTCCTATTATAACAAATGCTTTAGAAATTCTCCTATGGTTTGCATAAAAAATATGAAAAAACATTTGTTAATGATTGTTTGAAATCTCATGATATAGACGAAGACGCATTTTTGAAAAAAAAAATATCTGAAAGACTGTATGTGATAGATCTTGAAACATTATTTCGAATGAACATTCAATGCATTTCTCATTACATATGTCTGGAAACATTTATATCTTTACAAGACAAATATTTAAAACACTAATCAAATTTATGAATAAGTTTAAGCAATTAAATTATCTTAACTAGTATGTCTACAATTTCAAGAACCATTGTTTGCGAACAATTCACATTATTTCTTCAATAAATCTTGAAGTTAACATTTGCACTTATTTATAATGCATCAAATATGTCTCCTCTAATTTCTTTATTACTATACTATAATACAATCTCATTAAACATATTAATTACATTTCGTCTACATCTGGTAATTAGAACTTATATATATATATATTTGTAATACTGATTGAAATATGACTTCTAGTTCAGTTATGTTTGCATTGACTATAAACCTTTAATTAAGCCATATTATAAAGAGTAAAATAAAGTTTCATAATTTCTGGCTAACTATTAATTATTAACTACATTTAAGGAAATTCTGCGTTAATTTAACAAAATGTGATCCGTTTTTTCTCTAAGAAATCATTCAATTTTGTGCTTTAACTTTTAAAAGGAAACATAATTATCACTGATTTAATGCTGCAAAAACTTTTCAAACAATCATTCAAAACTAGTTTGATGTGCCAATCAAAAAACTATCTTCCGTATCACACATCTTAACATATCAAAAAGTAGTTACGCATGTTAATACTTCAATATTATTAGTTCAATACGATACCAAATTTGACTTTCAACTTAAATTTCTGTTCAGTCAATTAAAAGGAGTAAAAACATGTTAATCTCGATAATAATATTTGTTAAAATCAACAGTTATTCTGTTGTACATAAGCAATTTGAGAATAGCCGGCTTAGCCGGACGCGAGTTCCCGTCGCTGCACGAGTCGCTGATAGACAATTGAATTACGAAGAATCAAGAAAATTAGACGAAACTCCCTCTCACAGCAACTCTTTCTGGCGGAATATTTACAAATACGAGGAAGACGTGCTGGTCATAGCCAAAAATATACACAACAAAATTTGTACAATTACATGCATAACACCTTTTGATGGTACAACAAAAAAAATGACACAGAAATTTCTATTACAGAGCCAATATTCTTGCGGAATTTTTCCAAATTGAAGGAAGACCTGCTGGACATAGTCAAAAACATGCACAAAATATTTGGTTTAATTCAATGCATAACTTCATACATTTTTCGATGATACAATAACAAAAATTATACAGAAATTGCTATTACAAAGTTCTTGCGGAATATTTCCAAACTGAAGGAGGAACTTCTGAAAATAGCCAAAAACATAAACAAAATAATTGGGTCAATTCTATGCATAACTTCATACAGTTTTCGATGGTACAATAAAAAAATGGCACAGAAATCGCTATTACAAAGCCCCATTCCGGAGGAATATTTCCAAATTCCAGGAGAAACTGCTGGCCATTGCTAAAAATATTCCGCTCGAAGGTACAATAATGCAAATTGCACAAAAATCGCTATAAAAGCGCCTCTTTCCAAATTCCTTTTTCCAATTTCCTTTCTCCAAATTCTAGGAGTAGCTGTTGGCCATGCCCATAGCCAAAGACATAAAAAAAAGATTTGGTTACATTCTATACTCAACATCATGCACTTTTCGATGGTATGAAGGCGACACACGTACAAACGGATAGAAGGGCAAACGGATATTTTGTATAAACATGTTGTTTAGGATCTCTGACCCCTAAAACTTGTAAATCCGTCGAAAATCGAAAGTCGAAAAAAATTCCGATTACAATTCCTTCTTCTATTGAAGAAGTAGAAAGGTAGTAGAATTAGAAGATAGTAGAAAGTAAAAATAAAATAATATATTTTTTTAGAAAACTTTAAGTTGTTGAAATAAGAACATACTTTATTGCAGCTTCTTTGTGTATTGTATCAGCATTTGAAAATATTTATATACCTTTCTTCTGTTATTAAGGACTGAAATAAAGGACTATTCAAGGTAGGTTAAAATATGTGGATCATAACCTTTTTTTCAGTATTATGGTTAAATAACAATAGTTTTCCGAGCAAGAAAATATCGGCTTTTGTCATTCATTTGACCATCGAAGGAGATTGCTTTATGCTGAATTGGTATAAGTGTATGTGAATAAAAGTTTTCTAAAATATTTCGTGAAAAGAACTTCATGCATGAACCTTCATGCATAAACCTTCATGTACTTGCATAATATTTGTATTGTATAGTTCAAAGTTAAAACCGAAAAAAAAGATTAATATTTGAAAAAGGTAGTAGCTGGGATAGAGAAATTTTTTGTAGCCTATAAAGTGGCCGGAGAACACTAGAGCTATGATAAAGAAAATTGTAAGAATATCGGATCATTTTTAAAGAAGACACATTAAGGTGATTAATATTTAAAAATGGTGGTAGTTGATTGAGAAGATTTTTTGTATTCATATAGCACCTGGACGACCATAGAAGTTGATTTAAAAAAAATGCTAGAGAAACGGACAGATATAGTAGGAATTCCTAAAGGAGCCGAATGTTAGTTGAGAGAAGTACCCTAAGATGAAAACTTGTTAAATAAACACTAGTATTAATGCTTTAGACCTTCAGTTAGTCAAAATTAAGCGTAGGGAAATAATTAAAGAATTCAGGTATAAAAAATGCGCCAAAAACGGGGGAAAATTCTTAAAATACCCGTACTCATTAAAAAGATTATGGTAACTGCCCTGGGAAAATAGTCCGAGACTAAATTTTTAATTTATGCATCGATGTAGAACACTGGAATGTTGAAATCCGGAAAATTGAATGGAGAAAATGATATAAAATCAAAGAACAGTGAATTGAAAAGTGGCAGTTTATTAACAATTTAATGATTAAAGAGATTTATTTTTCTTTATTAATTCGATCCATTATGAGTATGCTTTCTCCTTTCCATTACCGTTATCAGCTTCGAGTTATACATACATATGTTTAAATATTTTCAAATCTATATCTTACTTAGAAATTTGAATTTTTCGCTCATTAGTAAAAATTCATAATTATTTCCTTTCGTTTCCGAAAAATAAATACAGTGGTCGGCCGGAAGGAGATATCGTTTTAGTTCAGGTTTTAATGAATGACGACCTGTGTCTAGTTCATTTTTCAATTGTCTCGTCAGTAAAAAATACCTACCTATTTTTTAATGGATATCCGCATACAGAAGAAAATATTTATGTATGCATGGTTTCAAATCGATACCTCAAATAGTTTTCTTCATTTTCGCTAGTTAATGAAAATTGGAAAATGTCTTCGCCTGGCCATTCAAATAGAGAGCAAATGTTCTTTCGTTTAGCCATTTTTATAAAAAGATTTTATTTTCGATGCGATTTTCAATGTGCTTTTAATTAATATCGTGTCAAATTATGAAAAAATTTAAAACCTGAGCTTCAGATATATCGGACAGGACCTGATGAAAAATTGCATACCCGTACGTTAAGTAGATTTTGCTAGCCATCGCAGAAACACACTCAGAGACAGACAGAATCTTTCTTTTATCAGTATAGATAGGAATCAGCTCAATGTCTTGTTACTTATGTGTGTAAAAATCAATTCCAAGATAATCATATACTAGTGTTGGAATGATCCAACAATATCGCAGAGCTTATCCTAGTTGAAAATCTATGGAACCAACTAAAGATACTTGTTCCACAGAAGTAACACAGCAATAAAATCCTATTAGTAGAAGCACTTATTCATTCTTGTTATCATAATATAAAAAGTTTAAAACTAAGAGTCTTGGTTCATTCTATGTGAAAGCATTTCTATATCGTTATTAGGAGTAAAGGTTACCCAACTAATTATAAAATAACACTGGGATAACTTTTCTATATCTAATTTTTTATATATTTTTTACTTTCTTCTTTATGACTGTTGTTCTTCCAAACAAACATTCATAAAATTTATTGCATTGTTTTCATTCTTGATTTCATTATGTTTCCATTGGCATGTAATTTTATGTGATCGATTAGAAAGAATGTGACGTTATGAATCACAAACTATTTCGACAATTTTAGCCACTATTGTAGTTTCGTTTGTGGTTATATTAAAATTTCTTAGATATAGAAACTTCTATATTTTTTACAGTTTACACATGTCACAACAATATACATATAATCAGATTTCTCTGAGATTTCCTGGAAAGAATACAAGTACCTGGTCGTGCAAAATCAGAAAAATGCTGTTAAATCTTTCTTTATCAATCATTTATTCTTTAAAATTTAATGATATACAAAAAGACAGAAGGAATACTTTTAAAATTCATATTTAATACATGAGTTTCTGTTTTATATTAACTTATTACTATTAAGTGAATAAAAACTAGTACATCGAATAAATATATATATAATTTTGGAAAATTTTGTAGCATATTTCACGCGCCTTTAATTCAGTCATTTGATTTTTTTTTTTTTTTTTTTTTTTTGGGGGGGGGGGGGGGGATCAGTTTCGCCTCGTAAGCAAGTTGAATACAAATTCAGGAATTTTTAAAATTCTAATTTATAAATTAAGGCCTATTCCACCTAAACTTCTAAAATTATACATTTGTTTATTCAATTTCACCGATATCAGATTCTCTTTAGTTTGGTGTTTGCCATAGTGTTGGTGGCAAATGAAAAGTATTTCATCGAGTGCTATGGCTGCAGCCTTGCTAACAGTTAAAAGTGTGAAGTGCTAGGTTTGGTATCGACCAGGTAGTTGAGTGGTACAGCATTGGTGCGTAATTTCAATGACCTTGGTTCGGTACTAGATTTGGATAATTTTCAACTATGTTTGATTTACGCCGCTTAAGGAAGTTGGATGAAAATTCAAATTATTTTGTATTCGAATTATAATATATCGTTTACATATTATACTTTTAGTTCTAGAATAGTCCCTTTGAATGGGGAAACAACCTCTACCGTATACATTTATTGTTTATATTATGGCTATTTATAAGAAGTCTAGAAAACCAAATGATGAAGGGAAATGTAAAAATTTATTTCCATGGTTAAACTCTATACATATCATTCATTGTATATTTTAAAAAATAATCAGTGTATACTTTCATACATATTTCGTGTTTTATATAATGCATAATTTCAGTAGGTATTTCTTAGTAAGAAAAATATTGTTTTTTAAATTTTAAATGAATTATAATGTAAATTTTTGTCTTTAAAATTTACTTTTCTTTTTTTACTCTACTCTTAAATTTTCCTAATTTCTAGATATCTATTTATATAAAATCCAAGTCTCTGTGTGTCCCTCACGATTCCGGTAGGACCGCCTCATTGAAATGAGCAATTATTGAAAAAAAACTAATGCAGGGTTACCACAGTAGCGCCAAATGTTAGCCAACTTGGTGATAGCTGGCTAATTTGGCGAAATTCCTATTTAAAACCATTAATCTTTCATAAAGGAGGTCACCGAAATTTAATTTAAACTCCGCTCTTTTAAGATATTCTTCAAAATCTATGAGTGAGAATTTAAAGTACATCTTTACATCTTTCTCCCGATGCTACTAATAAAATAACCGCCAATAGACGACGCTGTACTGTGAGAGCTCTTAACTGCGCGATTTTAATGTGCTTTAGATACTTTTCCAGTATAGATGCCTTGGCGAAAAAGGAAATTTGGCAACATATTTTCCGGGAACCTATCCACTGTTTCATTTTATATACACACGCATTTTTTTTCGATATTTATACGATTTATTTAATATAAAAAAGACGTTTCTCTAATTTTATAAAGAAACAGATGTGATTTGTACATAAAAACATCAATAATATACATATAAAATAAACATATAAAACAAACAAAAACGCTCATCAAGTTTGTTTTCATAGCTGTTTATATGATTTGACAACAAATCTCGATATTTTTCCGTTATACGGACACCATGCGAAAATGTATGCTAATGCGCCAATTATTTCAAAATGCTAAAAGATATTTGTAATTTTATGCCAGCAGTTTAATATGAGTTTTATTTTATTGCTTTATTTTATAACAGTTATTTGTTCACTTATTTTAAGTATATAATTGTAATTTAATGAAATAGTTCGTAAAAGTCTGGAATTTTCAAATGTTATATTTTTTAAATGCTCACTTTAGTATCGACAATGTTTTTTCTGTACTTTTCGGTTAGCCGGGCGCCAGTGCTATATATATACATATTTATATACATACAAATATGTAAATATAAATATATATGTATATGCACATATTGTACATATACACATATAGATATATGTAAATATATATGTATATATACATACATTTATATATACATATATATGTATATATAACACTGGCGCCCGGCTAACCGAAAAATACCGTTTTTTCTTTTATTTTTCAAATGCTTCAATTCACGTGATTTTCATTTTGCGCCATCTATTACGCTTGGCGACAAAGGTATCCGTATGACGGAAAAAAACCCAAATCTTACTTTATCATGCCCAAATTACACCAAGCTTTAAAAAAAAAAAAAACGCCAAATCTCCTACTTTGGAAAAGGGAACAGATGTCATATTCGCCCCATATTGGCGCGATTTTTTTCTGTCGCCAATATCATATAGGCAACAGGTACTTAACTTGCGTCAAAGTGTCGTTATTTTGTTTGATGCGGTAACCCGGATTATGTTGTTTATGCTGTTGATGTTTTCGCCAAATTGGCAACCGAAAAAAATCGCGCCAATATGGGGCGAATATGACATCTGTACCTGGAAAAGTACCAAACTGTCTATTATTTTACGCTATATGTGTTATAGTTTGTACTATATGTAAGGGGTGTGGAACGAAGAGTTTAAAAATTAAATATTAACGTTTCGGCACAGATGTCATATACACCCCATATTGGCGCGATTTTTCTCTGACGCCAATGTCATATACACAACGGGTACTTAACTGGCGGCAAAGTGTCGTTATTTTGCTTGATATGGTAACCCGGATATTGTTGTTTATGCTGTTGATGTTTTCGCCAAATTGGCGTATATGACAACTGTGCCAAAGTTTCTATAAAGCAGTATAAGACTAAAAAATTAAGAATAAAATAAATGCAAAATAAGACTAAAGAAGAAAGAAAAATCATGCGTTAAGCATAGAATATGAAACACTTTCCAACACATCCTGAATGTTTTAACAAAACTTCGTTATTTGGGGAAATAAGATAACTAAGTAAACATTTTAGAAGACGCATAAAAAAATTTAAAAATTGATTTCAGCAGGTACCGTCCATAGCCAATAGTATCGTTATCACATGCCACTATTTAGCCAAAATTTAATTTAAACAACTCTTAAAACTACTGAAATCACATTTCCAGATATTATCATCCATAGACGGTTATGTATCCAATTCTTTGCGTGACCCTGTATATCATTTTATCTATATTCTACAAGCATTTCTTAGTAAACTAAATGCAGTTCAGCGTAAAAACGCATAACTCCTTTAAAAACCACCTTTAAGCAATTTACTCTCATACTCAGTAACCCTTACGAATTCTTTTGTGTAGCCCTGCATATGAACTGTAACATTTATACACACAGTATAGTATGCATAAATGTAGTGAAACATAAAAGCGCATATCATAATTAAAAATGCATTTCTAGCAATCATTGCTTATGTACAATACTTCGGAGAAAAGTTGCTTGGCGAGAACGAAGTTTGCCAACGTATTTTCTGACAACCTATTTACTGCTTCATACTCACAAGCAATTTTTTTCATATGTATGCAATTTATTTAGGTAGTTGTTAGCTATCCCGTCGACCAGTTTCGCCAAATTATATAAATCGCCAAACCACTCGCCAAATTATACAAATTGACATAATTTTTATTTTAAACAACGAAAGATCAATTAAATTAGCAAAACATTAATAAAAATACAAATATAACGTCGAATTAAAAATCACTTGATGACATAAGAAATACATGATCATGTTTAATGTCAACCATTATTGGCATTTAATCTTACAATTTGGCGACAGTAATTTGGTCGACGGGATAACTAACAAGTACCTTTATTGGCACAGATATCATATTCGCCCCATATTGGCGCGTTTTTTTCCGCCGCTGATTTGGCGAAAACATCAACAGCATAAACAACAACATCCGGGTTACCATATCAAGCAAAATAACTACACTTTGGCGCCTGTTAAGTATACATTGCGTATATGACATTGGCATCAGAAAAAAATCGCGCCAATATGGGGCGAATATGACATCTGTGCCCCTTTATTTAATGTAAAAAAAGCTATTTACCCATTTTTTATAATAAACAGAAGTAATTTTGGCACAGATGTCATATTCGCCCCATACTGGCGCGATTTTTTTCCGACGCCAATTTGGCGAAAACATCAACAGCATAAACAACAACATCCGGGTTAGCATATCAAGCAAATTACGACACTTTGGCGAAAGTTAAGTACCCGGTGTGTATATGACATTGGCGTCAGAAAAAAAATCGTGCCAATATGGGGCGAATATGACATCTGTGCCGTAATTTTTGCAAAGATGTCATATACGCATCGGGGTTGGCGTGATTTTTCTCTGACGCAAATTTGGCAGAAATCTCGATTTCGAATACCAGTTACTTATATATTTTTAAATTATTTGCTATCATTTTGAAAAGGAAATAACTATAAATAAATAAAAGTTTGAAAAATAGCTATAGAACAAAACAGTTTATATAATTAAAAACAGAAATTAAAAGTAAATAAACAATTTATTAATAAATAAATAACAATAGCCGGTTTACCATAGAAGGCAAAATAACACCATTTTCGAGCCAGTTAGGTATCCCGGTTCATATCTGAAATCTGTGCCGTAATTTGTATATAAAAAAAATATTATATATATTTAGAAACGATTTTTTATGTATATAAGTGCATATATAAACAAAAATAAATGTTCATTAGATTTGTTTTCATAGCTGTTTATATATTTTGGCAACATATCTCACTTTCTGATGCCCGAATTGCGCGAAGCTTTTTTAAAAATGCGCTATAATGGAAAAGTACCTAAATAATTAACAGAAATAACCAATTATACAAACTAAAACATTTTCTTTCGAGATCAAAGCATTGTTTTTAATTTCAATTAAAAATACATATATCATTGGATAACTTTAATTGAAAATAGGTTCACAGCTTAATATCTCATTCCATAAACCTAAACAAACACAAGTGATTCATTCATCGTGAAACTTAAAAATTTTTTAAATCATTGAGGTAATCATTCATAAAGTAAGTTCTCCAACAATCAATGGACAATATTCTAATGACATCATAGTAGGTAAAATGGTGGCGGTATCGTTTGTTTATGGTTTGAAATCACAAAGATTTAATTTTGCAATGTCTCTTAGTTACATTATTTTATTGTCATATTTATGAGCTCAGAACAAAAGCATATTTTTTCATTATTTAGTTATTAAAGACGGAAAAAAATTATAAATGCATGATTTGAAAAATTTAAATAATTTTCCTTCTTAATAGTAAAAAATAACATCGGGAAGTAACAGCGGGTTTAAGTTAAATAAGTTTAGCTGTTTAATTCTGTTGTAATATTCAAAATAACTGTATTTATTAGATTTCAGTAAACAACATCAGGGCCCGATTAAACATTGAAGTTAGAGGAATTACAATGTCATTTCAGGACCTTTCTTTTGGAGACGCTTTTCTAAATTTCATATATACATGGAAACTCTTCAGTGTTAGAAATATTATTCTTAGGACTGACACAACATGAGAACGGCCTGCAATTTTACACAAGTTTTTGAAAACTACTTTATATCAGAAGGTTACATTTTTGTTATAGCGGCCGACACTATTAGGATTATGACAAGCTGCAGCCAATTTCGCCAACGTCGTAACCAAGATCGTGAAGCACACACATATAATACCATATAATACCATTTCATGAAATCGTATACGATAATTTAATAGTTTTTACCTTACTTCAAGTGTGAAATTTATTTATTTTTAACGATTAACAATCTAAATTGTCCAATATATGAATTTTAAAAAATGTAAACAAAGATTGAATAGACATGACCGCAAAAAGCCTCAAATCTGCATAACACTTGGAACCAAACTGTGCAGATTAGTGGTCTTCTACTGTACAGTTTTTCATAAATGTGTTTCGTTCTTTAAATGCGTTATTTTCATCTATCACTGCGGAACAAGCGAGAAAACTCATATTCTTGCACATGAGTTGTATATATCTTTATATCTAAATTTCCGTCATTTTTGACGGGCTACCTTTCTAGTATATGTATATTTTACAATTGTTCATTAAGCAATATCAACTCACTTTCCTCTTGGTATAAATCTGCATTGTTACCTACAGCATTATAACATTTTGTCATCGGATGACAAAGGTTTGTATCATACCAGAAGCGAAAGTATAAAATATACATAGATATAAATATATATGCAGAAAATAGAAAATACAAAAAATAGATCTTTTTTTCAGTTCAAAGAAAAATTGGAATTTTAACAAAATAAACTTATTTTTTTATTACTCACAGAGACAAATCATATTCACTGAATTCTTTAATAAAACTATACAATTGAAAAAAAAAGCTATTGCCAAAGTATTTGTTTAAAATATTTCAATTTTTTCAGGAGATATTTTTTATTTCAAATGTAATAGTGTTAATTAAAAGGGATATCTTCGATATAATTTTCTTTTTGAGAATTATTTTTGATGGAAGAAAGTAAAATCAATAAAAAATTATTTCATTATGAAGAATGCATGTGGGATTTAGTGCTTTAATCAGCTTACAATTTTTCTTAGGACGAACACAAGTAATTTATTTTAAATTATTTTATAGATTATTTCAATTAACAAAAATGTCTTTTAAAGAAAATTGTGCTACTAAAACCTTTTTTTAAATTCTTCTTTTCGATAATTGACTATTAAAAAATATTAAACTAATGTGAAAAGAAATTCTTTTAGGCTTTTTAAATTACGACATATTTATGAAACGTTGTAAATGCTATTCTTTTTTTACATCTCGTTAAATGTAACCTATTACTGATGCATTCAATCACTAATTGTTAAAACAATCATAATATTTAACTTTACTAAATGATTATATTTCAATTGGAGATTGGAAAAACAGAATTAACCCAAACACACACGCACACACACACACACATATATATATATATATATATATATCTGTGTGTGTTTGTGCATTTCCGGTACTTCTGTTCGTTTTATCACGACAAAAAACAAATTAAATTTAAAATTCACATACAAGTTTTGCACTAGAATTTTAGCTTCACTTTATTCAAATTAGATTTGTTCAAAATGCCATAAAAAATTCAATATTGTTTAAAATATGAATGAAAACCTATTTTATTTTATTTTATTTATTTATTTTTACATTTAATACAGCAAAATTCGGCTGTACGCTGCCTCTTTTTTTGTTTATTATTATGAGACTGTTTTAAATTTTCCGGATAAAGTATGTACCTTCATTCAGTAATTTTATTCAGTGGATAAATAAAGTTTTATCTCTAAAAAAAGAAGTTCATTTTTAATAAGCCAAAGTTCTCTGATACGCTGTAACCATTTCCTTTTAGTTTAAAATTATGAGCTGTTTTTTAACTTTTACCCAAAATATCGAACTTCTTTAACTAATTTCATTCATTTGTTTAGTACAATTTTACTTTGCAAGAAGCAAATTCTCATTTATTTATGCATAATATTATTTTTTTGTTTGTTTAGCATAATTTTTCATAGTACATAACAAAATCTTTTTTTTTTTTTTTCCACAGTGAAATAAATGTAAAGTAAAATGATGACATTATTACATATTGACATCAAATATATTTATGTAAATATTTTACGCCTTCATTAAACGGAATTTGAAAATCGCGTGTTGCTAATTAGATAAAATATTTCCAGCGGGATTATTTCATAAATCTAAACATTTTCTTTGCTTTCCATCTGAATAGTATTTTTAAATATAAATTTATGAGTTACTATCGATTACGTAGTACTATGCCATTTTTAGTACTTAAAATAACATGCTATTTATTTCCCGCTCAAATGAAGGTAATGAAACTAATATTTTTGTCAGACACTGACAGTCACTATATTTAACCAAATAACTACTGCTTCTATTACACAAAATTGGTTGAGAACTTGATATCTTTCGAAAAATATATTCTTACTATAGAGATTTATAATGCCTTACTTATGTCTGAATTTCTATTTTTTCCTGACAACATAAATCTAAAACAATTTGCTGACTCCTTCAGTTGCATCTGGATTGTATGCGAAAAATGGGAATTTATGAATCAAGAAACTTTTGTAAATATATAATGAAAAAAAATAGAATAGAATATTTTTCCTCAGACATATCTTAAGTATAGTGTTTAAACATGAAAATTTAAATTTCAAATTTTTTGAAAAGTATATATACTTGGTTTTACTTGTTTGCAATTATTTATATAAACTAATGATAAATACATAACAGCAATTTTAAATTATATATATATATATATATATATATATATATATATATATACATATGTTACATTATTAGATCTAATTCCGCGATTTCCTTATCTTATTCTAAATTACTACTTTATATTCCCTAAATCCTTATCCTTAAATAATGTCTATCGTTAACTCTGTTAAATTCCCTTTAATTTAATGTCTCACTTGTCTTAATCGCTTAAATATTACGCTTTTAGTATTCTTAAATTAAATGTTCCATTCCCGCGCTATTTTCTTTCAATATTATCCTTTTAGCTTCCATTTTTACTTCCCGCGCATTTCTGATGTTATCCTTTTTTTCCTCCAAATTCATCCGCTAGTTCTGTTCGCACTCTTTATAGACCTGACATTCTTAATTATTCATTGGTTGAGAGCGCGACCTACGTCATATTTGTATCGATACATTGAAGGAACAAAAATTTGATACTCGCTGTGTTTCAGAAGATTTGAGTGGAATGTTCTCCCCTTTGGTGTAAAAGTTGGGCCCTCCATATTCAATAGAACTCTTAGAAGAATCCTTACAAAATATAAAATTGATTTCGCATGTTTTTATTATGATGATATAATTATTTTTTCTTTCTCCCTAACTGAACATATCCAACATCTAAACAAAATTTTTGATTTGTGTAGGCTTGAGAATATAAAACTTAAACTTTCTAAATGCAAATTTGCTCAAAATAAAATTAACTTTTTAGGATATGAAATTAATTATTAGAATTTTGCCACCATGACGATGCAAATGACAAAACCGGTGCAAAATACTTTTCAAACTAACTGGAAGACATTATTCCCAGATTTTACGACTTTAACTGGATCTTGTCAGTTTATAAAGAAACTCATGGCAGTGTCTGTATCAGCTATAACGTATTTGAGAGGTGTTTTCCCAGAAAAAGCTTATGGTGAACGAAATGTGTGTGGCATAAAACTGAACTTCTTACTGAAGAAAGCGGAATTAAGGCAGTTGATCAGTTTATAGATTTCGTAAGAAGTTGCTATGATGCCATTGATATAAAAAATATCTTAATCAAATCAGCATTGGGATCTGCACTGATCCAGAAAATCGAGATGAGGTTTTGGAATCGTACAATATCAATTTTCGATACAGGGATGATGAATATAGCATGTCTAACAAAACATCCGATGTGAAGTTAGAAGAAGGAGATCCAACTGTGCAAGCTACATTCATGCTACTGAAAAGTATAACCTATATAACAGACATTTTGGGTCCAATACCGGAGGATGCTTATCTTACCATGAAACTTCTGTTTAATGATGACATTACTCCTCCCGATTATCAACCACAATGTTTTGAGCCTAGTAATAATGAAAAGTTCTTTTTTCCACCGAATGCTATAAAGCTTGAACTTGGAAAAGTTTCCACTGAATTCAACAACTACAGGGTGTTTTTGAAAACAGCGCTCAGTAAAGAACCACTGAGTCAAATTTAGGAAGAGTCCTTATTGAGTGGGTCTCAGCGTTCACAAAACAATGAAAATAATGCGGAAAACGAACAAGAAAATTTCAGCATACCATCTCCAACTAAAGTTCCATTGAAATCACCAGATTTTATAGATGACGTCGTCACCATAAAACATGAAAATGGAAAAGTGGAGTGCATTTGTGAATGCAAAGAGAATTCAGGTACTAATATTCTTCAGTGTACAGTCTGTGGCAAAAGGCAACATTCTGTTTGCTACGACTTTTTGAATTCCCATGAAGTTGAATCCGAACTTTACTGCACTCAGTGCATCAGTGATGCTCCTTATAAGATGTCGCAAGATGTGATATATACAAATGAAAGTGACGAACAAAAGGAATTGAGTACAATGAGGAGGGCGCTTGTACTTTGTGTCGAATTAAAACAAGTTACAACCTTCCAACTGGAAAGAGGTTTGAAATGTGACATTGATATTTTTGATCATGTAACAAATAGTACTAATTGCTATCCCTATCTCGTAAAATTTAGAGAACAAAATATAATGTATCAGTACTACCATGACAACTATAAATATCGTAGGAAGAAAAGTTAAAAAATAATTTACCAAATGAGTTCTTATAAGTTACTTTGATATTTATTTATTAAAATATTATGTCGGACTGCTGAAAGTAACTTAGAATCTTATGGGCCATGGTAAAAATTGAGTAAAATTTCTGGTTATCCAAGTTGATATTATGGTAAACATTGGAATGATTTATGTAAATAGGATATTGTGATACATTTAAAATGTTATTTATTCAATTTTATCTATTTATATTATTTAGTGATATTTCATTTATTTATTTATTATTATTTAGAGTTGGTATAAAAAGTTGGTATTATTTTGGGTTGCAATAAGGTGTGCTTATTAAACTGCTACAACAATAGGAATTGAGATGATGGTTGGTATCTATTTACTTAACACATAAATCCCAATGTATGTAAAACCATGCATTTTGGAGAAAAGTGTGAATAGAGGTGATACTATTGGTGAAAAGCTTGGTGGGATATTACTTGATGATGCTAAAAGATGATCATTTACTTACTTGATAAGATGATATGATTTTATAATAAAGATAATTACTTGATACGTTAATGATATAAATTGATGATATTAAGAGGATTACGAAATTAAAGATGGAAATTCTTGTTGATTGCTAGTAGACCTAAGTGCACCCATTAATAACTTGAATAAAGAAACCAACTCAATTATTAAAATGATTTATTATTATCAAATATGTATAATTTAATGTATTTTCTTGTGATTTATTTGTGTTGAGAATTTATGCTTGAGGGAGTCTAAAATTTTAAAAGTTGCGATATATTATTTTGAATTGAATTGACTTCATTGCTTACTACAAATCTCTAGAGTTAATATTTAGACTTAATTTCCTAACAATGATGAGTTTGTAAATTAATATTAAAATTCAAAGCTTAAGTAAATTTATTATTTCAACATTACGGATGAGTTTTTAGAGACGTCCTAAGAGTTTATCTGTTTGGGAGTTATGCGGGCATAAGTTGGTTGATTTATCTTGAGTTCTAATTAATGTTGGATTATAAACTTAAACCAAAAAACTTAACTTTACTTAATTTATTACTAGTAATTAAAAACTTAATCTTACTTGCTATAAAAATTTAATAGTAACCTAATTGATACTCTTTCAAACGATTTAAATATTACTCTTAAAATTAAAAGGATTATCTTAAATTGCATTTTATAAGTTTTTACAAAAAAAAAAAAAAAAAAAAAAAAAAAAAAAAAAAGAGAAAAGAAATTGTTTCATATTTTAATTCCGAGTCCACAGGTGTGAAGGTTGTTGCGAAACCGCTTGCTTATTCGAATGCAAAACTTGATGATAATTTTCGTCTGCGATTTTTTTTTTTTTAACCACGAAAGTCAAATTTTATTTGATTTTTTATTTTATTATTTGAGGTAAAGGTAATTTACAGATGCGAAGTAAGAAACACTAATGTATTCAGCTATTTTTTTACTCCCTTTGCAAAAGATTTTTTTTTATTTCGAAGATGATGATCTATTTTTTTTTATTTTTTTATTAGTTGAGATATTTATAGGCATGAATTTATTATGTGATATAGGATTAACATTATATTATTATTATTTATAAAAAGAAGAAAATACTAGAATTAAGAATGTTACTGAATTATTTATATAGAGATTTAAATAATTTTTGATGATGACTATACTAAAACAAAATATATAAGTTACTGAAAACAGTGATGATGGTTTAACCCTTGGAAGGACCTATGAGGCAATGCACCTCATAGTTCTTCCTTTCTGGTCACAAATCATTACTTTTTTTTTTCGAAAACTTATCTAAGATTTAATATAGTACGAGGAATAAAATTACGTAAGATTTAACAGCAGTTGTGATTGATACTGTTATTATACTGAGAGAATACAGATCTGTAATAATGAAAAGACCATGGCAAAAACTATCAAAGATTGTACAGTTGTAAATTACATTATAGTTGACAAAAATTTTATTTACTATTGTTTATTAATTGTTTTCAAAAATTATTATTATACAAGGTTATTCTAAGATTATTTATTTATTTATTATTGTTATAATTTATTATTTATTGTTATTAGTATTTAATATTATTAGTGCAAAAAAGTCTGTGATATAGAATTTAAGCGACCAAAAACACTTATGAACTCTGCGAATCCATATTTCAGTACGGACTAAAAATCACTAGAGGACATATAATTTAGTGAATATACTGAATAAATATGGTATGGTTTTGAAAACTGTGTCACTGTTGGTAACTAATGAACTGATATTAATATTGCTGTAATAATTCACAGAAAGCAAAACTGTTGCTAATTTTGAATTTTAACCAAATATTATTATAATTGTTTTTATATTGGATATGTACTTATTACAGCAGTTTCCACTAAGACGCGATTTTTTTTATTATAATTCTTTTTCTTCCATACAAAATGAAATTAAACCTTTGAGCAACGCGATTTGGTGACCAAGTGACGGTATCATTTTAAAGATGATTGTAAAGCAAAGAAACAAATTTGTAAAACGAGTATCTGCTTTCTCTATATGAACTCGCAGGTCATCGGTACCCACTAGTTTATTCATTTTTTGAGGGGAGGGATTTTGTTACATTATTAGATCTAATTCCGTGATTTCCTTACCTTATTCTAAATTATTACTTTATATTCACTAAATCACTTATCCTTAAATAATCTCTATCGTTAACTCTGTTAAATTCCCTTTAATTTAATGTCTCACTTGTCTTAATCGCTGAAATATTACGCTTTTAGTTTTCTTAAATTAAATGTTCCATTCCCGCGCTTTTTTCGTTCGATATTATTCTTTTAGCTTCCATTTTTACTTCCCGCGCATTTCTGATGTTATCCTTTTTTCCTCCAAATTCAACCGCTAGTTCTGTTCGCACACTTTATATGACGTGACATTCTTAATTGTTCATTCGTTGAGAGCGCGACCTACGTCATATTTGTATCCATACATTGAAGGAACAAAAAGTTGATACTCGCTGTGTTTCAGCAGATTTGAGTGGTATTTCCAGTTTACATCCATCCCCTGGTCACCGTCCTGTTATTCTATTATCTGGAACTTGTTTAAACCTAATTACTACTACGGAGCAATGGCTAATTATCTTGGTGGAAACTGCACTTTCTGAAAGATGTTCTAATAAAGTTCTTAGTTGATTATGAGTTGTTTTTAATTTCTTCTGGGGAAACTTCACGGAACGATGCATTCCATTGTTTTCTCTCGACAACTGCATTTCATCAATTCGTTCTACTAATCTAAGAGATTCGAATTATCTGTTCTGACCACTTCTTTTACGCCATTATCGCTGCATGTGATCCACAACTACTATCGTGACAGCCAGTACGGCATTTTCAACGATAAAGCCAATCCAATGTTGCTAGAATGCGACATATATATATATATATATATATAACCATTAATTGTTGTATTCAAAATGAACAGTTATCATAATTAATAACATCATAAATAGCTTACATTCATAATTACATGCGCAAATGCGGCATAATAATTTGAATGCTAATATATAACCATTAATTAAACATTACCGACCACCCACAAAAATTGTGATAGTATGAATGAATTGACAATAATACAGTTTCCCCCAAAACACACTGAATGGATACCGAAAACATATATACAAGCTGCTATGTATAAAATAAAGTCCCTTGTACTATATAACAAGAATTAATATGGAAGAAAAAAGAAGAATATGGATACCGAAAAAATAATTGAAAAGCTTATATATTGAATTACGTTATCAAGAGTACAGAATTTAATTATATAAGAAAATTAGTCGTTTTCTGTGAGAAAAAAAAAAGCTAAAAGCTGAACTTTTTTTTCTCCTATACTCAAACGATCAAAATAACCAAGAGAATAGTTTCAAGATGAAAACAGAATAATATTAAATGCTATGAAATGGAAAACGCAATACAACCTTTTAAATATTTAATTTATAGCAAGGATAAATAGTATTTACACAACATACCTAATAAAATAAAATCCCAGTTTTTTTTTTTTTTTATCCAAATATACTCCTATACATGGTACCCAAAAGCTCGATAAGTTTAAGGTTATTTTTACAGTTAATTTATCACAGATTTTAAAACCTAATGGATACAGTTTATCTATTTTGAAATACCGTGATAAATGCAATCAAAATAACATAAATAGAAAATAATTACATAATTAGTTCTTAAAATACCTATAAACACTTTTAAATTTTTATATTGCTTAACTAAAGTAAAAAATACCAAAACTATTAGTTTACAATATCGCAAATAAACAGCATTAAGCACCACCATGTGTTAAAAATTGAAATTATTTCTCTAATCGAAGCATCAGACTAAATGCAAATTAAATTTTGGTGCTGCCATCTAGTATATTAACTTGAAACTATTATTATCAAAATGTCATAAGATTAAGCTATTAGAAGCTAATTCTTTCAAAACATACCAACTGCTTTGCCCTAACAAATCCTAATATAAAAATACCATATTATATATCATTATTCATACAATTATTAAACAAATGCAAATGTTAATAGATTTCTTACAATATATTCTACTACGGTACCCAATTAATCTATACGAAAAATTTAAATAATTTTATAACATTGATAATATGATATAGCAATATGCTATAGCACAAAATAAATGTTATATAATAAATTATATATAATAAAAATATAAAAAAAACTATAAGAAATACATTTAAATGTAAAAATAATTAATTAATAAAATGAACAGAAGAAAAAAATGGATGTTTGTCAGAATCTTCAGTTCCCAATTGCCTATTGATCACAAATAAATTGTGTAGTTTATTTTCATATTAACCATAAAAAACTAAAGAATATGAATATGGGATTAACAATCACATAAAACCGATAATTAATCATTTAATACTAAGTTCAAAATTAAACAATATTAAAATGCATATTATTCTGTATAAAGATTGTATACTATTAGAAATTAATATGATATTGACCCGAGAAGACTAAAAATTAAAAACAAGTTAATTGTTAACTTGATTAACTATTAATTAAGCTAAATAAATTTAATAAATTTAGTATGAATTGAAATATAAATATAACGTCACCATATACACGTAAAATATCGAATCAACATCCATATAAAATATGTATTAGCAATGTAGGTATAATTTAAATGCCCCATCTTTTATTAATTATAAATTAACCATTGCGTATTATCCAGACAGCACCACCCTCCTCCGTACTCTAACATCTACCCACCCAACCGTCCTATAGTATTTTGTTATTATTATTTTACATTTTTTAATTTTTTTTATAAATATGTTATATGTTTGTTTGTTTGTTTTGTAATTTTGTTTACGCATGTGTTAATTTGTTTTTTAAAAAAGATCATGAAAGTACTAATTGTATATTAAAGAATATATGATTTTTTTTTTTTGGAAAACCATGATTTAATGCATCAAAATTAGTTTTTTATTACTATTATTAATTAGATGAGAAGAACATAAAAAATGTATTCTATATAAATGGTTAAGTACTATACTTATATATAGAATTATGAAGACAAGATTTAAAATTTGTAAATGTATTAACTTTGAATTTCAATTCTTTACGTTTATCATATAGATCTGTTATTGTTTTGTTGTCTTTTATTGTAATTTTAAGATTTAAGAAGTTGATTGTATTATTAGATAAGAGGTTTTCCGTTAATTCCAAATTACTGGGATAATCTACTGGAAATTGTGAAATTTTAGTTTGATCAGTGGCAATTAAAATTATGTCATAAATATAACGATATAAATGCAGATTATTATTAGTAAAAGTACGTTCATAGTGATATAAATATATGTCTGATAATAAACTGGATGTAAAGCCGCCTTGTGATATACCGATGTGTTGTAAATATAATGTGTTATCTTGCAAGATATAATTATTATAGATAATAAAGTTGGTTAAAGATTTGAAATAAGAGATATCTATATTAGATGTTAAATCCAGTTTTTTATGATACTTTTAAATAATTCATTTATAATATTATGTAAATCTATTAAATCTATATTATTAAAAATGATCTTTGAAGTCATATGTAGTTATAGTATGTACACAATTAAGATTTTTCATAATATTAACCAGTTGATAACTATTTTTTATACAAGGTGTATTATCATTGTTTGTAGTCAGTATATATAATTGATTAAGAATTTTTAATAGCAGTTTATTGGCTTTATTATTATATGCATTACAACCAATAGTTACAGTCTTAAATTTAATTGGAGTCTTATGAAATTCGGGAATAAGCACAAAATAAGGATAATTAAAGTTAGTAGAGAAAATATTTAATAGTTTATAATAACTATTGAATTTCACGATTATTTACAATTACATTTTCATTAGTTTTTTAAAAGATTTGTTAGAAGAAATACAGGTAGTAAGAAGTTGGTGATAATAAGATTTACATATGATTGCATAATTATTAGGAGATTTATCTACATATTTAATAACATAGTTTTATTTGTAATTTATTAATTTGTTGGAAAAAATGCTTTGTGTTAATAGTAACTAAATCAGAAATATTATATTTTAAAACCATAGTTAATTTTTCAATTACTAATAATTTCCATTGATTAAAATATTCAATAGGTTTATTATTAGAGATTGAAATTTTATATATAAAAACATCTATACCATACGTAAATTGTTTGATAATAGATTTTACATTAAATTTAGATGGAAGTCTATATTTAGTACCATAACCCATTAGTTTTTTCAATTTAAAATCATTAACAATATTAAGATTTCCAGTGATTATATGTCCATGATCATTTTTTATGTATTTTTTTAGATAGGGGTCATTGCATTTACACGGAAAATTACTTGCAACAGATGTAGTTTTTGAAAATGTATTGTAGTTAAAAATCTTTCAACCAATTGTATTGGGATATTTAAAGGTTTTTGATATATGAAAATCATTAATAGGAAAATAACAGTTTTTATCATTAATTATAGAATTGATATTAATTTTATTAAATATTTGATTTGAAAAAGTTATTATCATTTGAGTATTCGTGTTTTGAATTTTATATATATATATATATTTATTTATTTATTTATTTATTTATTTTTTTATTTATTTATTTTTTTTTTTTTGTAATTTTATATTTAAAAGATTAACTCTAGTCATAATGAGATCAAAATAAATATCAGGGAAATGTATAGAGAAGGATTTACTTAGAAATACGTTTAAATGTGTTACAATCTGTTTATTTTTAATAGCAAATATATATTTTTGAATTAACAACTAGTTATATTGCTTTAAATAATTACTTTGAAGATTATTTACTTGTTTAGTGATATATTTTTTGGAAACTACTACTGCCGATGATCCCTTTCCACGTTTGTTTCGTGTTGTTTTACAATTTAAATTATGATTAAGAGTATGATAAATTGGAGAATAATCAATAGTGTTGTTTATAGATGTGAAAGCTTTAACAGATCTATTTAATATTTCACTAGTAAGTCCATATGGATAAATGGTGTTGTAATATTTCATATATGGTGACTCCATATAAAGACGTTCTGATTTATTTTTTAGAATTTGAAGGATTTCAATTGTCGTATTTTTAAATTGATGTTTATGAAAATGTTGAATTTCAGCTGTAGACTTATATTTTTTGCTTTGTTTTGTTAGAGTCTGAACGATGTTGGTTGATACGTTTATGAATTGGACCTGATGTTTCACCTGTACATTTCATGTTACATAAGTTACACTTTATACAATATATAACATTAAAGGCTTTACAAAAATTTGGAAAATTAGGATCTGAGACAATTTGTGACTGAGAAGCGTATGGACTGGACATGTCTTGCATCGAGCATCAAAACACTTGCGATAAAATAAAGGACGAGGAGGAGAGTATAAATAGTCACTGGATGACGATCCAGGAACAACCCCTTTATTATTCCTGTACCGGGTACAACACTGCATAGATGCTGAGTGTATGTTACCAGGATCGAGATTTTTTTTGAAAAATGCAATAATTGAAAAAAATATATATATAAGAAAGATAAAAATAAAATAAAAATCAATAATAAAATTAAGTAAAGTAGTCTTGATTAATAATTTATTTAATAATATTAAATAGCTTGAGTATGAAATATGAAATTATATACAATATGTACAAATCAGAGAAGCAGTACTCAAAAACCTTCTTTAATATTTCCATAACCAAAATTATGATAACCCTCAGTGCATAAACTACAAAAGCAAGAAACCATTGGACTTTGTTACTACAAAAAAGTCAAATACCCGCATCTAAAATCCAGAACCAAGAACGACAATAACCATGCAAAGGCGACCATAACGCTATCTCAATTGACTTCTCATAACAGATTAATATAAATATAGATATCTAAAGTACATGATCATTAAAACTGTTATTAGAAATATTTATTGCTACCCTATATTGATATATAAATTAAGAATAGCTCTACATAACAAAATTATGAAAAGCAATAGCAAATTTTAAATTTAAACAATTAAATCTATATAGGACGATATCATATAATAACACAAAGGAAATAAATATAACATTCATAAGTAGATTGGTAAAAATCATAAATGAATCCTTGCGATCATAAGAATGAAAAAATTAATGGAATTTCCTTATAGAGGTATCAGAGAACTACAGAGTAGAAATCATATAGATAATACATAAAGATTATGCGCTATTGCAGCAGAGATCTAAGCGTATAATATTTAAAAGATTGCTAAAAACATTTAGCTTCCACGGTATACATTAAAAAATATATAAGATACCAATAAGGAATAATAATTCAAAATGAATTGTTGTATTCAAAATGAAAAGATATCATAATTAATAACATCATAAATAGCTTACATTCATAATTACATGCGCAAATGCGGCATAATAATTTGAATGCTAATATATAACCATTAATTAAACATTACCGACCACCCACAAAAATTGTGATAGTATGAATGAATTGACAATAATACAGTATCCTCCAAAACACACTGAATGGATACCAAAAACATATATACAAGCTGCTATGCATAAAATAAAGTCCCTTGTACTATATAACAAGAATTAATATAGAAGAAAAAAGAAGAATATGGATACCGAAAAAAATAATTGAAAAGCTTATATATTGAATTACGTTATCAAGAGTACAGAATGCAATTATATATATATATATATATATATATATGGCAGCAAAGTTATGGGTTTTAGTCAGATAATCAATTGTAGGCCCACATGTTAAAATAGTCCTAACTCTGTTTAACCATCCAGATATGCTTCAGTTATGCTTCCTAGTATGTAATTTAGGTATGTTGCTCTATTAATTTTTAATATCCTATGTGAGGTGTATCTTTTTTAGATCTCTTTGATTTTTATTATCTATTTTCTGTTATTTTTGCGTTATAAAGAGCTAATTTTTATCATTTTAGGCTTAATGCTGACAAAATTGGATGAAATAACGCATCTTCTATGAATGAACTCACAAGTTCCTCTGTTATTCATAGTTCATGTTATTCATAGTTTCTTAATTTACATACTGGTTTCCTATGTTAATTTCTAATTCATCTTTAGAACTTTAAAAATTAGAAATTAATATATTTTCTTTACGTTTTACCAAAAAATTAAATTTTGTTTTTAAAACTATTTAGATATATAAAAATCAAATACCATAGCTTGTGACCTTTCCATTTTGCCCTAAATCTTAGAACATACATAAAACCAAATAATTTATTCAACAAAGTTATTTAATAATGCGGTGGTGTTTGTAGATTGCGCATATTTGAATTTTTATTAAGCAAGTTTTCTAGACCAATGTAAGTTTTATTTATTTAAAAAGCCTCGAAGTTTTGCAGGTATATCACGTGATTTTTTTAAAATCTAAAATACATCAAGTGTTTACAGAAATATTTTTTTAATAATTGCTACATGTAACGATATTATAAAATTTATTTTTTTTTTTAGAAATATACCATAAAGAAGCAGATTTCTCGCTTTTATGTACGTGATTCCCGATTGTATGCTTAAACACTAGTGCTGCTGCATTGTATTCAAAATTTACACTGAAATGAAAAAGAGTAAATCAATGTAGACATTCTATTATACATGTACAATAGATAAAAGTTGTACAATTGATAAAAGTGAATTGACGGCATTTTTTAGAAATTTCGAATGACCGGGGCCCTGGAAGATAATATGTGATTTGGAAAGAACAGTGCATGCACATTACCACCTACCATTAGCAACTTTTCTGCTTTAGGACATTTTTATTTTCCAACTTCACGTTTCTTTTAATTTATAAGTTGTAGAAAGAATTTTTGACGAATTTCGCAAAAATTGGAGGACCCGAGGACACCGGAATCTAAAACATGATTTCGAAAATTCTGTTCAGTTTTATTACAGAGAACCACACTCATCTTTTGGGAAGTATTAAATTTTGATTTTTCGATTTTCGGTTATTTTCATACCACCCTAGTAGACATATCCAATTGAGTATGTTTGGTTCAAAATTGAACCTATGCTATCCTTTCTCAATTTTGAAACATTGCATGCATCAAACGAAGCGATAATTTTGTATTTTCTAATGGGTTAATTCAACCCTGGAATCTTAAAAGAAGTTCATTAATTCAAATATTAAACTATGCACGGTATTTTAAAACAATCTAAATAGGCTTAAAAACAATGTTCTTGTCAGGAAAATATTTTATTTGGGTATTTTTATAATAATTTTACTATTTTTCCTTAATTAATAATGAATTAAATGTCCTTAATATTTTTTAGCGAAAAAAAAAACCTTTTAGTATTTTTTTTTTTTTTTTTTTACTTTAAACTTTGCTAAATGACGAGTTGAGGCGACGGTACATAATAGTTTATATTTCAACATATCAATGATATCAAAAATTAGTACATGTGTTTCTCAATTTTGAATTCATTTTGAGTATCTGACGTACTTAAAATTGTGTACTTTTTTCTGAATTTTGATAACCATTTTTTGTATAGCCCTGTCTAAATTATTTGTATGTAACGCAATCTCCATTTCCTCCATAATCTATCTCATAAACATTTGATAGTTCATATTCTTACGCTAACAAATATATGTACCACATGTATAAAACGATTTGGAATTTAAATTTTTAAGTATTTTTTATTTAGATAAAATTCAGCTATTTTTATATCATACCAGTTTTTCTTTTATAGCTAGTACAGAACAACATTCATACTTAACATAACTAGCATTATTCGTTTTTTTTTTTTTTAATATAATTCCACGCACTACCTACATTCATATGTACATTCGAAACATTCGCGGTATATTCGCAATTCGGAAAACCATATATTTTTCATATTTTTGACTGAATTCTTGTGCATCTGATTTGCGTACGTAAATTTATAATAATAAAAAAGAAAAGTGCCCAGCTAAACAGATGACATTGAGCTCACAGGCTATTCACACTAATTGTATATCATACTCTTATTTTAAAGAATAATGCCCTTCAAAAAAAATAAGTGAAGGGGAATTAGCCCCCGTTTCCCCCTTTATACTTAACCAGTGAACCTCCAAATCTAATCAGGGAAGCTCCTTATCATAATAAACCGGTATACCAAATTTGGAGCAAATCCAACAATCCTGAAAAAAAAAATTTCTAAATTAAGGGGGTGGACTACCCCCCCCCCCCCTTTATCCTTAACCAATGAATCCCCAAATCGAATCAGGGAAGCTCCTTAACATAATAAACCGGTATACCAAATTTGGAGCAAAGCGAATAATTCTGCATGAAAAGCCCGTTTATATAAATTAAGGGGGTGGACTTGTCCCCCTTCCCCCTTTATCCTTAACCAGTGAACCTCCAAATCTAATCAGGGAAGCTCCTTATCATAATAAACCGGTATACCAAAACTTATCAAAACCCCCAAAACTAATCAGGGAAGTTCCTTAACATAATAAACCGGTATACCAACTTCGGAGCAAATCGAATCATTCTGCATGAAAAACCCATTTATCTAATTTAAGAGGGGCGGGCTAACCTCCCTTTTCCCTTTTTATCTTTAACCAATGAACCCCCAAAACTAATCAGGGAAGTTCCTTAACAAAATAAACCGGTATACCAAATTCGGAGCAAATCGAATCATTTTGCATGAAAAACCCATTTATCTGAATTAAGGGGGTGGACTAACACCCCCTTTTCTCCCTTTATCCTTAACCAATGAACCTCCAAAACTAATCAGGGAAGTTCTTTAACATAATAAACCGGTATACCAAATTCGGAGCAAATTGAATCATTCTGCATGAAAAACCCATTTATCTGAATTAAGGGGTGGACTAACCCCCCTTTCGCCCCTTTATCCTTAACCAATGAACCTCAAAACTAATCAGGGAAGTTCCTTAACATAATAAACCGGTATATCAAATTCGGAGCAAATCGAATCATTCTTCATGAAAAACCCATTTATCTGAATTAAGGGGTTGGACTAATCCCGTTTTCCCCCCTTTATCCTTAACCAATGAACTCCCAAAACTAATCAGGGAAGCGCCTTATCACAATGAGCCTAGAAAAAAAATTTGAAGCAAATCGGATGTTTCTATCAAGAGTTATCGCGTTACGTACATACATACATACATACATATACATACATACATACATACATACATACAGAACGGGCGGGCACATTAGCTCTCAGGCTTTGATAGCCTGTGAGCTAAAAATTATTTCTGACTATCGAACTCAGTTTTAGAATTTTTTTTTTCTTTAGACGGAAAATGAAATTAATCGAATTTTTCTTTATTAGCAGAAATGAAGACAACTTTCACAAATTTATTTTTTTCATTCCAGCATAAAATTTGAAGAACAATACAAATCTGCTAAATAAAACCAATAGACCTAATTTACTAGGTTGAGCAAAGAGTTCTGGGAAATTTGTGAAAATTGCGTTATTATGCGCAAATTAACAACAAAAGCAATTAGGACTTCAAAGTAGAGGCCATCATTGTCCCGGACATTCTGCCATCGTTCTGCCAGATTCTGTATTTGCTGGAAGCACGAAGTTTGTCGTCGTACCATCACCCTCATTAATCTTATCGACGGCTTTCAGAATCGTTAGAACTTTTCTTCAGCACACGCAAATCATACTGTTCAATAAGCATTTTTGAGCCCACATGCCTGAACTCCTATCGATATACCACCAGTATTCCTATATATGATACAAATTTTGGTAACTATTAGATTTAAAATTTCACAGAATATTTTGCTCAACCGAATATCTTTGAATTAGCCAAAACTTATACTACCTGTTATAATAAGTGCTTAATTTTTTTTAAATGAAATGCATAAAAAAAGTTTAAAATTATTGATATGAAAAAACTTTCGTACATGAAAAATTTGAAATATGATGATATACACAAATGCATCTTTTTGTAAAGAAAAGGTTTCTGAACGAATATAGTGATATATCATGAAACAAGAAAGAACATGTAAAGCGTTTGTCATTAAATATGTCTCGAAATATTTATATCATTACAAGACAAATATTTAAAATACCAACAAAAATTATAAATAAATTCAATCAATTAATTTATTTTAAATATTATATCTACAATTTCAAGTACCATTATTTGCAAAGAATTCACATTATTTCTCAAATAACTCGAGTAGTTCACATTTGCCATCAATTATAAAGAATTAAATATGTCTATTCCTATGTGTGTATTACGATACTACGATACTATCTCATTAAACAATTTAATTTCCTTTCGTCTGCATCTGGTAATTAGAAGTTATATAATTTTTTTGTAATATTGATTGAAGAATAAATTCTGTTTCAGTTATACTTTCAATGATTAGAAACCTTTAATTAGACCATTTTAAAAAGAGCCAAATAAAGTTTCATAATTTATATCTACATTTAATGAAATGCTGCGTTACGGAAATTTAATAAAATGTAATTCATTTACCTTTTAAGAAATCATTCAACGTTGTGCTTTTAACATTAATAAGAAAACATAATTATCCACGATTTAATGCTTTTAAACTTTTATAACTATCATTAAAAAAATAATATAAGATTTTTTTCAGAAACTTTTAATTGGTTCAGATAAATAGATATTTTTGTGCAGCTTCAACTTATATATTTTTTCAGCATTTGAAAACACCTATATAACTTTCTTCTTTTAAATATGACTGAAATAAAGTACATCTATGTAATCGGAAATTATAATATTCATATTAATCACTGCAGGTTAAAAATATCAGGACTATAAAATATTTTCTGTATTATGGTTAAATAACACAAGCTTCCAGAACATGCAAATTTCGAGTTTTATCTTTCAGGCTATTAGTGGAAGAAATTGCATTATGGTGAATTAAGATAAATGTATATGAATAAAAGTTTTCTAAAATAATTCATGGAAAGCACTTAACGAATGCAAGAATGCAGGAATTTAAACATGTACAGTGCCTATATTAATACACGCAACTACTTTCCAAACTGAACTCATTTCCTTGAAAACATGTATAGATTTTCTTTTATTTTTTAACTATATATAAAGTTTTACTGCAACAGTAACTTTTCTTTTTTGACTGTATTTATATTTGCACTTGTGTGAAAACAATTCAGAATATTTCAAGCACTTTATTCGAGCTTGATATTGGCGAAAAATTATAACTTAAATCAAATATATCTCCCTTATTGTATTACTACATGCTATCTCATTGAATAATTGAAGTTTCATTCATCTGCATCTGCTAATTAGCATGTTTATCGCATAATATTAAAATTTATATAATATAGACATTTACTTCCATCGTATAATATTTGTAATGATCCCAAATCTTTAATTAAGCTGTCTTCTGGGGAAACAGATGGGGTTTTATTATTTATTGCTTACTTTTCCATTTAATGAAACGAAATGTCCAGACAAAATATGAATTTCCGTCTGTTTTTGTTGAAGAATGGCATATTTATTTATTTATTTTTAATATGGAAGCAGTAGGAATAAAGGAACGTTCTACTACAATAATATCGGAAATATAAATTTTTTTTATGTAAGATTTCATAAAATATTAAATATTAATACCAGTGCAATAAAATTTTATAAATGCATCTTGTTTGTATTTACATAATTAAGTTGTCAAATATAAGTAGCTCATATAAAAATATGAATCAAAATCGTAAAAACTCAGATATCGGCGTTATACTGAGCTGAATGTTTTGTTCATTTATAATAGTAGCTGTTTTATACGGAGTGTTTCACAGAAAAATTAAAATAGTTTTAAAATCTGTTAATTTTATTGATATTTTATTTCTTCTTAGAATAACCATTTGAACATTAAAACATTAAAGAGAATCAAAATCGAAACATCCATTTCAAAAACTTACAAGTACCAAATATATATTTCCAAAGTTTGGAAAATACTTTACTTGCCAGTTACTTTTAGAAAGCAACTAAAATTTTGTTCATTATAGAACCGATATATTTTTCAATTTTCACGATATTCGAGTAGTCTTTTTACATATGGATTGCAATATATAAATAACTACTAAACGTTGCAACACAAAATTACATTAAAGTCACGCATACACAGTTAAAATTATTTATAGAAACGCACATATTTCAAGAAATATTGAATATAATTATATTTTAATTCATGTTTATGTTTCTATTAATCTTTGTCAAATTTCCTAAAAGTGGAATTACTTTTTGTCGTAAACTATGCATACTATAAAAAAATAATTTTGAGAAGTTAATTTGCCGAAATTTCCGGAATATTTTTGAAAAAAAAAAGTTTCCTGCTTCATAAATATACGTGGTATTATTACAATAATAAACACAAAGAATATAAAAGACTCCCTTTTTCACGTTCTACAGATACTGATCCTTCCAAGCATTCGATTTTACAAAGCAAACTAAAACATATTTTTTATGTTATTTGTTATTGCTCTCCAAACTGCTTTCTTAACGAAAAATTCTCAGATAAGTATGACGATTTTACATTCCTGCAGTTCCAAAAGAATTCCTGATGCATTCGCGTATTTCTGTATATACTTAGGGGAATAATGTAACCAAAGGAGGCATTTCCAAAATTTTGAAGCGGTATATGGAGGATATGTCGCTACGAAACGAAACTGGTGAAAAGGTGTACAAAATGAAGACACAAGAGAATAATTATGAGACTGTGTATAGGCAGCAGCAGAATATTTTATCAATATAGACAGGGTGAATTGTCCAGCCCAATGATTTTGAGTGCAAGGACTGTTCGGCGCAATTTATATGAAGAATGCCACGAAAAAAGGTATTTTAATCTCTCCAACAAAAGATGACAATGTTAAGCTGACTACTAAGTATCATTAAAATAACTTGTTATAAAATTCATTTAATACATCGATTAGTTGTAATACAGTTTAGAATGGGTTATAGATACATTACTTTATCTTGTTCCAAAAGCATTATTGGTTATACAAAACAAAACAAAAAATTAAAAGGATTTCTGTTAGCTTTGCATATTTTCAGCTTTCTCGGCATTGGAGAGGAGAGGGGAGAGGAATTTTTCAATTCGAAAATATTTGTATTTTTCTATTGTAAGATCGTTATGTTTGCACATTTCATAATTCTACAAAATACTAAGAAAAATATTTAAAGTAAAAGATTTGAGTGAAGTTATAAATACTGCACAAAATCCCTATTCTAATTTAATTAATCCTACTTACCACTCCAATTTTTCTAAAATCCTTCCAAAATTTATTAAATGATTGGATAAATCATCTGATGTAGTTTAATCAATTCACGAAGAATGCTTTAGAAGATAAAATTTTCATGAATTCATAATTCAGTACCTAAAGGGATAAAAGCAGTATCTCTGTTTTGTATTTACTTATTAATAGTAAAAAATATAAAATACAGTATATAGTTTGCCTATTGTCCTTTTAGTTATAGAATATTCTTTTCATTTGGGGAAATAATCACAAATGTATACATGTGCTGTTTTATAATATATCTATTTAATAAGTCTAGAAAACCAAATGATGAACTGAAATGTAAAAAATTATTTCCATAGATAAATTGTATAATTATAGTTCATTATATATTATAAAAAAAACATTTCTGTATCATACTTTCAGACATATTTCTTTTTTTATATAATGTACACTTTCAGAATGAACTTATTAGTATAAAAGTAATGCTTTTCTTAATTTTAAATAAATTATGTTTTTATTTTTTTAATCATTTTTTTTTAATTCTACTATTAAAGTTTTCTTATGCCTAAAATTCAAAATATTTTTTTTCAGTTGTTCCTTATGACAGTTTCAATTCATTTTTCTCTTGGTATAAATTACTTACAGTATTACAATGTTTTGTCTAAGGTTATCTCATCTGATAACACACACTTATATGATTACAAAAGCGAAAGTATAAAACTCACAGAAATACACACTGAAATGCAGAAAATAGAAGTTGCAGGAAATATAAAATATATTTTTTATCTGCAGTTCAAAAATAAATTGTTACTTTAATATAAACTTATTTTTTATTACTCACACAGAGAAAAAAATACAGTGAATTCTTCAATAAAATTATTCTATTGAACACATGTAAAACATAGATAAAGAATTTGTTTAAAATAATATCAATTTTAAGATATCCATTTTTTTTTTTCAAAGGAATAGCATTACAAATATAAATAAATTGTTGTTTTACAAATTGCCTTACATTTACTAAATTGCATTACTAAAACCCATTGCCTTACAAATTATCCACCTTCAGGTTCCTAATCAATCGTGCTTTCAAGATTTCTTCTGATATAAATCTGGGGGATGAATTAGAGAAAATTAAACGTATTCCTAGTGATAATGGATATCAGGTAAAATTAATTAACAAATTGATTCAGGGCTCCTTTGATAATTCTAAAAATAAAAATAAAACTATTAATGAAGTTACTATGAAAAGGGTTGTAGCAAATTATTTCCCGAGTTTCTTTGAACATATAAAATATCATTTAAGAAATTCTGGCTTATGTTTGATCGCGAAGCCTTCTCCGAAATTAAAGATATTTTTAAATACTAAAATTGATCTGATTAATAGAGATGACCTCTCAGGAGTTTATATGATTCCATTTATTAGGGAGTGAGGAATCAAAAATCATTATATAGGTATAACCCAACGAAAATGCAATATCAGATGTAAAGAACATATAGCGGACTTAAAATACAATAGAGGTAAAACTGCTTCATCCCGGCTAAATCAAATAGAGAACATTAACATACTTTTTAACAAGAGTAAAATCATCTACAGGTCTAACTTTTATTTACAATTATTCATAAGAGAGTCCATTGAAATTTATTTAAGAGGTTCAGGAGTTTGTAACGATACATTATCTTTTCGTATCCCGAATTTATGGGTTCAATGGTTAGATAAATTACAGCATCGCGACATAGAGGGAACACGAGCAATCGCGAAAATATAGGGCGCGTTGCATGATTACTTGTTTATTTTCGATGATAATTTCCATTTTTCATTATGCATTTGTAATTTTCTATTATACATTCTGACGACGACTCAGAAAATGAGTTGAAACATGTAAATAAAGAGTTTTTTATTTACGTTCAATGTGTTTTTATGACGTCTTTTAAGCAAATAAATATTTTAATATTATGATAGGAAGGGTCAAGGTTCTGGATAGGGTCAAGGGATAGGAAGGGTCAAGGATAGGAAGGGTCTATCAAAAGAGATATAATCGATATAATTTTCATAGTTATTTTTTATTGTAGAAAATCTAACAGTCTTGAATAATAAATATCTTCGTTCTAAAGAACGCATGCGGCATTTACTGCTTTAAATAGCTTCACTTTTTTTGTAGTAGAAATACAAATGATTTACTTTTTATTATATAATGGATTATCTTAATTAAAAATATGTTTTTTTTTTTTAAATTTTTGCTAATAAAAACGTTTTAAAGTTCTTATTTTGATAATTGACAATTAAACAGTATTAAATTACTTTGAAGCGAGATTATTTGTTTGTTATTTTTTCGAATTACAAAATATTTATAAAATGTTTTAAATGCAATTAAATTTGATACATATCTTTAAATGTATGATGCATTTATTCAATTTTACGTATAAAATCATACATATTTAACTTTACTAATCGATGATATTTCAATTGTAGATTGGAGAAAAGCCTTGACACAAATAAACACATACACATACATATCTGTATTTGTGTGCACACAGTACTTCTGTTTATTTCAGCACATACAAAATGTCTTTTAACCCTTAAATGCGGCTGTTGCTTTTCGGAAACATACCCAATTTAGGCTCTAAAGTACTATTAGAACAATATTGAAGCTATAATGCCTAATGTTGACAATAAAATACATTCTGAAAATAGTATTAAATCGATTTTCAACATGTAGATGGCAACACTTGTGCTGTTTAAGAATAAAGATAAATTTATTTTTTCAATTGTTGCTACTTGTACTTTTTGTTTTGTTTGGAAGCTTGCGAAATACCCTATTTTGTTCTGCAGTGAGCAAGTAAAGTTTATTTCTTATTATAGTTCCT